>OX403616.1:10939478-11399863 GCA_948107695.1 Meliscaeva auricollis | reverse complement strand
CCCAACAACAGTCAGCGGCGGCAGCGGCAGCTGCTGCTGCTGCGGCTGCAGCGGCTGCAGCAAACAACTCGCATGCGAACCCCACCACTGGCCGTGGACGCAAGCAGCCTTCCGATGCCTACCTCACACAACAACAACAAGCTGTCCAACAACAACAACAGCAGCTCCAAGATCAAGCCAAAAACTCCTCGCTCCAGTCACCATCCGCGACCTCATCATACAACGACCTCAATCATCGAGTGGGGGTGTCAATTCCGCAGCCACCGCCGCCGTCTATCAAATGGACCACCGTGCCTCCCCATTCGGTTCAGCTACCTCATCTACGTCATCTGTGTCGGCCTCAGCGGCAGCAGTCGCCGCTGCTTCAGCCAGCTCAGTGTCCCTGTCGTCCTTTAGTGGCAGCATCTCATCGGTGACATCTGCCCCCACCTCAGCGGCCATGGTGGCGCAGGAGTTGGTGGTGGAGGTGTCACCATCTCAACCAATAGTCAAATGCATGCAATGCAACAACAACATCAGCAGCAACAACAACAACACCACCAAATTCAGAATTTGATCCCGAATTAGCGAACATCCTAAATTACGTCATCGACTGTGCGCCCGATTGTAATATTCCAGAGCAGCAATTTGGCAATTCAAATCATGTGCTGTCGCAGCAAGAACTTAACGAAAAAATTGCCATCAATGAGATTCAAAAGTCATTGATGCAAGTCGAAGCTGCGGCATTCAATAGCCGACCGCCACCACCCTACTCACAGCAGCTGAATGTTGGTGGTGGAATGACACAGCAGCAGCAACAGCAACTTCAAAGCATGCAAGCGAATCAGGTAAGTTTTTTTCACTAGAAATCAGTATACCAAAAGTTCTTGTAACAATTTTGTGTCTCTTTCTCAAGGGTTTCCAACATCCTCCGCCAATGTATCAGCCACCAAGAAATCTACGTTTCCAGCTCTCGAATGGAAATATTACCTCATTCCGGTTCGCGATTACATCGTGATCGAATGCTGCAAGCCGCCCAAAAGGAACGACTTTTGCAACAACAACAGAAACAACATCTTCTGGTTCCAGAGAGTGCAACAGCACGTGGAGATCAGCTGTGTAAGTGCCAAGTCTCTACCAAATTCGAGGACATTTCACTTAATCTTCATCTTCTAGGTCTAAATCCAGGTCTGAACAATATTGGTTCTCTGTTGAATAATTCTGTAGCCCCAAATGTCTCATTATCTCGCAACAACATGCCACCTGACTCTCAACTAAGTCCGAGCTATGCCCAAAGCATGATACAGCAGCAATTGAGTCCTGGACAAAGAGGTGCAGCTTTTAGTCCACAATCAATGCAGGTTAGTTTGTTTTTTTTGTGTTCAAGTTCTTGTAAAAACAGATTTTAATGGATTCGATCCTTTGACAGGCTTCCAACAACAATTTACCAACAATGGCCAGCGTCTATCGCCACAGCAACAACAACAACTCTCACAAATTCAACAACAACAACAACAGCAACAGCAAATGGCCTTTCAAAATGTCGTTGGAAATAACACAGCTGCCCAGCTATCGCCACGGCTGCCACCATTCAATGTGAATGCTCAATCAGTTGCCACAGGTGCTGGTGGAGTATCCCCACAACAATGGAATGCAGCATCAGCTGCTGCTGGTGGTGGTGGTAATAATGGAGCCAACAACAATGGAGGTGGTGTTGGGAATAACAATTCAAGGATCTCCCTGCAGCAGCACAATCCCATGCTGAGTGCTCAGTTGCAGGTGGGACATAAGGTGGCATTTTAATATTAATTGAAACATATACTAATTTTGTTTTTTTTAATCTTTTTCCACTTTTGATGTTAACACAGGGTGTTAGTCCATATAGACAATTTCAAACACAAAGACGCTCATTGAATTCACCTGGTGGCGCTGGTAATATTCAACGACAAAACTCATTTCCACAACAAACTGCTGATGGTTTTCCGGGACCTACCTCACCCAGTCCGCAATCACCATATGGACCACCTGGGAATGTGTTTAGCGCACAGCAATTGCAACGAATGCAAAGGCAAACAAGTGTACCTCAAGCCACGCAACATTTGCCAGGTATGCATTAGAAAAATAATAGATGTTTTAGATTTCATTTAAGAATTCTTAATTTTATTTTAAAATAATGACAAAATGTTAATTAAATGAGGACAGAGCACAGTTTAATCAATTATAAATTTTATTAAATTGAAAATTAATTATGTAGAATGAAGGATTCAGGTTTTAATTACTGTTAACTGCAAACTAGTGAAAGCCAGGGTTACCTCTGAAAATTTTCCAAAGGAGTCCAAAAAATGTATGCGAGATGTCCCGTGCTAATTTTAATTAAAAGGCAACGACATTCAATTGAATTTTTGTATTACACGTAAAACGAAACAAGTTTTAACTTTTAAATTGTTAGCCAGTTTGTTTTTTTTTTATATGATTAAGTTTGGAAAATAGTATTTCTGCTTACGCACTGTAGCGAAAAAGTTAATGTTTAACTAACAAATTCGTACAAATTTTATTAAAGTAATTAATTCAAGTTGTTTCTTGAGATTCGTTCTTTGAATCAGAACTGTTCTCTACTTTTTATTATAAAAATATTTTCAAAACAAGGATCATTTAGCTTTTTCCAAATAAATTGTTTGTTTATTTTGAAAAGTGTCCAAAAAGTGTCCAAATTTCTAAAAGGTGTCCAAAAGTGATTATTCCGCGTGACTTAAAAGGTGTCACACTGAACATAAAGTGTCCCAAAAGTAACCCTGGTGAAAGCTCCACATACAGTTGCTTACAAACCTTACAATTTTGAAATTTAAGGAAATTCAGTTTGCTAATGCTAAACATAAACACACACTACTGTATGATTACATGTACCAGCAGCTTGGCGGTAGAGTGGTGGCATTAAACTTTCATTTCTGTTAAGTGTAATCATGAGCGAGTCGCTGAGCGACGAGCGAATGCCTTTTGTTGCTGACAGGCGACTTCCATATTTTCATCTTTCAGCAACGTCGCTCAGCTACGAGTGACACATTGTGGTCTTGTTGTCGTGTCGCCATTTTGTTTGGTAGAAAAACGATGCACAATTTTGATGATCTATCAGTCAGTCAGTGAATCAATTACGGTTTGTGTGACCTCTGAAAAGCTGAAACTGCTCATAAATTGAAATTTTATGAAAAGAAAATAATCAAAGCTCAAATGGCTGAACAAAATAAAATATTTTGTTAATTGATTCATGTTATTTTTTATTAAGGGATAGACAAAACGTTTTAGATTATTTATTTGTAATTGAAATAGAAGCTTGATGAAGATATTCTGACTATAATTTGGGGACTATTGTTTTTGTTCCACTCCTCAAGCAAAATTCAGTTGGAAATATCTAAAAATAAATTCCCCTTAAATATGAGCCCTCAAAATTACTAATAAGTACTCGTGCTCAGCGTGTGATGATTTTCCATACAAAAAACACGTAAACTTCAGTTCTTTCCTTTCAAATTTCGATAACTTAGCAACTTTTTATTTTATTAATTACATATTTTTTCCCTAATACATTTACATTTAATGAAACCTCAACCTATACATTTTGTTGCGATTAGTTTTTTTTTGTTTGCTTATCACCAAGATATACCAGTAACATCCTTTATCCATTGCAAATAATATGTTACCCTTGAATAACCATCGGGCAAACCTTCTCCACATGCGCCGGCTGCTGTAAATGTTGTCACACCTACCAATAATCGAGTATTTTGCAAAACCAATGGACCTCCAGAATCACCCGAGCATACTCCACCAACTCCCTTTGGGGATCTAGTACAAATTACTTGAGGATCCCCGGCAAATGATCCATAAACACTTGCACATTCTTTTGGTTCTATTGCTGTCGTCACCACATACTTAAGCTGATCTCCCCTTGCGCCATCTGTTGGAAAAGAAAACAACAAAAAAAAAACTATTAATACTTGCTAAAATTAAATCATTTTTTTTAATACTATTATCGTTAGCTCCCCATCCTGTAGCAACAACTCTATCATTTACATAGAGCGAGTGCTGTCCATTCAAAGGTGGCAAAGCTGCCGGTGCCATGTTAACATTATAATCGACCCATTGGATCTTAACCAAGGCAATGTCACCATGTTGATTAGCATAGTCAGAGTGAATGTGATTTTGATAACCCCAAGAAATTCTTAAGGGCTTCTCACTATTAATACTTCCCAATCGAACTTCGATTGATTGAGCTCTAAAAATGAAAAAAATAGAAATCGCTTTTATGCATTCTCATATTTCTTTGTTATTAGTTAGGCTTACCCAGAAGTGCAGTGAGCAGCAGTTACTATCCATTCATTTCCAATTAGGGTCCCACCACACCAACTATACGAATTAGTTCCATACCCAGAAAGTACACCAACATGATATGGGAACTGTTCTGGCGAGGCGTACTGCCCGTCAACAATACGTCCACCACCGTGTCCATCCTTACCAGAATTAGCAGCACTGGGTATGACTTCACTACGGGGACCTTTTTTTAAACCAGGAAATGGCTTGCCATTGGGTACAAGTTGAACCTCCTTGTAAGCGACAGCAACAGCTGTAAATGCTGCAGCAACCAAAAACGTTATAATTACAAAGTTCATTACAAACTTTTTAGTATACTAAAATATTCAGCTCACAAGTTCAAGGCATTTATATTGCACAGAATAGATTACCCGAAATGAATGATTGATAGCAAAATTGTTAGCTAATAACAGGCCATATTGACTAAGCAATTAGGCTATCTACTCTTTACTGAAGTGTTTTTTTTGTTTTTCTTTTGATTAATTTATAAAAAAAATCTGGCTTATCTAAGTTCGAAATAAGTTTTACTTATCCTTATTTAAATCACTGATTTATAAATTCAAATATGTTACTTACACTGAGAGAACAAATTGTTTGCGGCAAACGACGAAAATTACTAAAACGATTTTTTTCAATAGCTGGACAATTTTTCGACTTCGTTTGCAGCAAATTGATAAATTTCATTTAGTGTAAACACTTTTTGCGAACGATACTAATGTTTAGCGTAACACCACCGGTGGTGATTGAAACATGCACCTCGCTTGTTATTCAAATTTTCTGTAAGGACTAGTTTTTTTTTTTTAATTTTGTCAATTAGGCAAACAGCAATGCTATGCTTAGTCGATTTTGTAGTAATTTTGTATTTAAAACAAGTAATTAAAAATTTTGTTATTCCGCCACAGACTGTATAATTTATGATTAGCGTAAAATGCATGCAAACAATTGAGAGAGAGAATTGTTTGCGTCAAACGACTTTTCATTTGTTCCACAATTATTTTTCGATTTCAATTCGTTTGCAGCAAACTCTTTAATTCTTTTTGGTTCAAATACTTTATGGCAATGACTAAATAAAAGAAAAGCTAAGCGTAACACCAGTGATTGAATCTGTGACTTCTCGGCTTAGAAGCAATTCTGTTGCCATTGCGCCACGAACTAAGATAGCTTTCGTGTAGCATAGAATATATTTAAACACTACAATCATGGAGTCAATTATTCAGAATTTTTTTTCCTGCAATAATTTATTGTAAATGATTTGAATATTTGCATCCAAAGTGGAACAAATAACTTTCTGGAATGGTTCTTCGCAAATAATTTATTCATTTGCTGCAAACAAAAGAATTTGCTAGAAAACGAAAAGGTTATTAGATTTGGAAAGCATTTACGTTTGCCGCAATCAACTTATGAAAATTTGCTTTAAACGAATGGGTTGTTTTGCATTATGTTTGCTGTGATAGAATTACAATTTGGGTAAAATATAATACAGTTGTTTCGAATGGAATAAAACAAATATATTATTTCTCTGAGTGTATAACAATTTTCAATGTCTTAGATGTAGGTAGACACTTGAATTATTTGTGGATCTGTAGTAATAAGATAGGTTATCAACAAAATCGAAGCCTGCCACCTCAAGTGTGGGGCAAAGTTTGGGATACAAATTTTAAAGTGGCAAGCAAAAAGAAATCACATGTCTAACATGTGTAGACCTGAAGACCTGAAATTTGTCTAGGATGTTAGTTAGCATTGCCCTACGGATAAAAAACCATGCCTGCCGCTGCCTCCTGTACAGTGGGGCGAAGTTATTCTGCCGCTGACCTAAAGTTGGAAAAAAAAACTCAACATCAAATGTTGGGTGTGAGTGATAGCAATAAATGATTAAAAAATTATTGCCACTGAATATATTTGCTGGCATGTTACCAAAAAAATTGGTTCAAGTCAGTTTATATATTTCCATCATATTTCGTACATAGACCCACTTGGTTTTGGCTGAATTTTTTATTAAATATTGAAAAAATGATAAAAAGTAATTACCTCTTTGAAAAAAAGATTTTGGTTTTTAAAAAATAGTTTTACCTCTATCAAATATTAAAAGTTCTCAAAAGAACTCAATCACTCCTATCAGGAATAAAATTTCCCGGAAAAAAACTGTTGGGAAAACCAATCTCTATTCACTTTTGCGTTTTTTTCCATACCAGAGCAACAAATAACAAGCGAAAACGGAACAAAATTCCTGGAATATTTCGATTGGAAGTTTTTTTCCCCAAAAAACAATTCCCCGGGAAATTTCGTTTCCGAGAGGGGTGAATATTTCTCCCCACACGCCACTTTTGGGGCGAAATCTCGAAATAATTGAACGAGAAATTATTTTTTGACCTAAAAATTGAAAAATTACAAAAGTTTTGTGTAGTCAATAGACTGGCTCTTAATTTTGACTTTTTGTTTTTTTTTTTTTTGAATTTTTAAGGGTTTTCACCCCCAAATCATCTCCAAATGGCCTACAAAAATTCCATTAAAATATATTCGAGCTACTTTTTTAATTTTAGGTTAGTTTTAAGTTTTTTTAAGGAAAAGTACTTTAAATTAACTTCTTTCAGCTTTGATTTTAAAATTTCCATCTTCGAAGCTAAATCATTTCGAAAAATAGTTAATTGAAAGTGGTTTACTTAGGTTTTACGTTGTTTTTTCTCTGGGTGTACACAATGTCAACAGTTTTTCATTTTTTGTTTTATAGAGAGAGAATTTCAATCGTCATTTTCTCCACTTTGTTCTTCATTTTTTTTTTTATTTTTGTGGTTTTCTAAGATTCTTTAAAAGCTAAAGAAACTTTGCTTACACCCAATTTCGCACCCATCCCACCATCCTATAGTGCCTCCTTTCAATCGAAAAACCTTTAAAATGCCTTCGTATTGAATATTCAAATAAAATAGTAGGATTTTTCAGTCAATCGTGGATCGGTCAAATGTGATTCGGGCACACGGAAATCGGTCAAACATAGCCAACCCCCCTCGGGTACGTCTGCAGGCATTGATTGATATTTTTCCAACGTATATGAAAAAAATTAAAAAAATCATCCATACACAAATCTTTTAAAAATTAATAATGCAGGCTATTACAAAATATGTACTCATAATATCTATATATATTTTTTTTAAGGGAATTTTAAGTGAAAAGAAACTGTAAACTAAATTTGTATTCAAACACATACATGCATATAAATTACACTAACTATTTTCAACTGTGCTCTGTTCAAAATTAAATTTTGTCATTTATTTTAACAACCATTCTAATTAAAAACAAAAAAAAGGAAGAATTAATATCAACATACATCCCTAGCTATTAATTTTAATCATTTTAATATAAAAAAATAAAACACACTTCGATCCATACAAAAAAAAAATAAACCATCCATACAAATTGTTAGCTTTTAAACAAAAAATGAAAAAAAAAAAACATAAATATAAGAAAGAAAATTAATATGACAGTAAACAAAAACAAAAAAAAAAACAAAAAATTCTAATAAAATGCAAATTGTTAAACAACACAGGCTCACCCCGTTCTTTTGGTGGATCGGATGGTACGGGCGGCGGCGGCGGCTATGGCATGATGTACAACAGCATGCAACATGCTGGACAAGGGCCACCGCCAAATGATTTCTATGGTCGCAATCAGACCGGTAAGACCGTCTCTTCATGTTTTGGCCCACTCTGTTAATAATTTTTTTTTTTTTTTTTTTTTAATATAAAAAACAAACAAACATAAGACAAAATTATTAATATACCTCTCCTTCACCCTCAATTGCTCTTTTTTTCTCCTTTGCAACTAGAATTTTTGGATTACAAATAGAAAAAAAAAAAACACTGATAAACTAAATTTTGTATTTATTCACTCCTCTAAACAAAAAATGCACAATTTGATCCTTTTTATACTCATCACTCTCAAGTAAAATTTCCCTTCACCTGCACCATTCATAATAAATTAACATTTATGTTTTCGATTTTTTGTCAAAATTTGTAAATAGTATACATAAAAAAATGGAAAAGAAGAGTAATTGATTTTTGTTAATAACTCATATAGTTGCACATTTAATAAAAAAAAAAAAATAATAACACACCCATTTCCATGATCCATATAAATATTTGTATAAATGTTTCATTTTAACAATCCAAAATCCATAGAAGAAATTCATTAATGTAAATAAAAAAAATTCATTTCTAGAGTAATTTTTGTAATTGTTTTTTAAAAATTGGGTGTTTAAAAAAAAAATATTTATGTTTGTTACAAGAAGAAGAAGAGAAAAATAATTTCTAATATGATGTTTGTGTTTAAATTTTGTTATTGTTGTTGTATCTTGTTTTATGTTAAAAAATTGGGATTTTATTAGTTCGAAAAAGGATATTATCTAACAACAGTTTGTATTTTTTTTTCGATTTAACTTTACCTTTTTTATAAATTATGTCGGAACATAGAATGGTTTATCTGAAATCTAGAGAAAATTTATTTTCCCCCGAAATTTGTCAGTTTTTGTGAATCTGTTGCAATGTAACAAATTTCCACCAGATAGTTAGATTCTCTCACTTTTGCCAGAGAAATTATCCATTAAATCTAATGATTTTTTTTTTATTTTCTAATATAACGATTTAAAAGGTCATTGAATTATCTTTCTATAAACGACAACTTGTTTTAAGTTATGTCCAGCGAGAGAAAAATTGTATTAAGTGAAAAATTTGTTCAATAGAACAAAATGTTACGTATACGCCACAGTGACCCTGTAAATATTAGCTTTAAAAAATCATCTGGTTTTTGATCGAATTTGAATGTCAATCAAACATGACTTACAGATAAAACTTAGGAATTTGGTTCTGTACAGTTTTAGAAAAAATAAAGCGTTTTTAAGGGCCAAGAAAATTTAAAAAAAAATATTTGAATTACATTCATTTGAAAATTCTGAAAGAAAACAAAAACAATTCTGCTTTTCAAGTTATACTAATTTTCTTACGATAATTCCTGTTTAACAGATAAACTGAGTTCTTTTACCCTTTCAAAATTTGTATTATTCATTTTATTTGAGTTTTTTTTCAGTTTTCATCGTATAACTTCTAAAATGTGCATTAGAGTGTAACCGCAGTTGTATAAAATGCACATTTTTAGACGCTATAAGTTAAAACTGAAAACTGCGAAAGTTACGAGCATATTTTTTTAAGAACATCCCAAAAAATCAACAATCTGCATTTTTTTGCGACCTAGAACGTCTTGGTCTAAAACAACTAAACAAAGAAAATAACTTAAGCTAATTAGAAATTCTTAAATTGAGTTTGTGTATTAATGTTTTAATTTACTAGATTGGTCCACTTTCTTGCAACACTAAGTAAATCAAAAGTTTTAGAATATCATGTCGTACTCCTACAAAATTGTTTGTTAGACAAAAGGTCATAAAAAGAAGCTTCAAATCTCAGAAATGCTTTTACTGAGGATAACTTTTTAGTAGATACTAACTTGGTAGTTAAGGATTTGGATTATTCAATTTGAAATTGAAAAAAAAAAAAAACATATTAAGCGTGCCTTCTCCACTGTACTTTTCGTTTGAACAAGTTTGATATTAAAGTAATAGGAGTCTTCGTTTTAAATCTGAACTCATTGATCCGTTAAACAAAGCGTTATTTTAATGTTTCATTAAGGTTTTTTACGCTTCAGTAAGATTATCCGTCCCACCATTATTTTAGAGGTTCGTATCATTTTTTTTTAACAAACTAAAATAAAAAATTTCGGCGTAAAACTGGTATATTCGATATATTTTATGCAATTTTTTATTTTAAATGGCTCAAACGTCGCATTGTTTTTTTGATTTTTCAAGAATTCTATGAAATAATTACACTGTGTGACACAAACAAAAAAACATAAATATAGCTTGTTGAACTTGAATATAGTGAAACTACGTATTTGTTTTTTTTTTTCTATACGCCCCTCGAAATTGTGGATTTACGGGCAAAAAAACGTATTTTAGGAAATAATTTACATTTTTTCCACAATTTTCTAACTTTCACGAAGAATTTCTACAACAACTTGTTGAACAACACTAGAATTTGTCATAAAGACTATTTATTTTTACGTTTTACGAGCTATACAAATTAAAAATAGAGCATTAAAGTAACCAAGTTTTTGAAGTTTTGATTTTTGAAATTCTTGAGACTAAGAAACCACATGTTTTATAGATTGTTAGAAAGTTCTGAATGTTCTTCTTGAATAGCGAAATAATGTAAATTTCCATTTGTTACAAGAAATCATAATTTTTTATCCCACAGTAAAATCATTTCGGTAGAAAGCTGTATGATCTACAAGTTATAATCTAAGACCTGAAACATTTTTCAATTTTTTATGGATTATTCAACATTTTTATTTTGAAGAATCCAGAAGTCGTTAAAAAAATTGGTCTTAACATAATTTTTGTCTTAATTTGTTCTACATAAACGATTTTACCAAAAAATGTTTATATTTTGGATTATGCACCAAAAACAATTGAAAAAAGAAAAACAATTTGTTGTATGTTTCTCATGTTTCCCGGGATAAATTTTGTTGGATAACTTCAAATTCGTGCTTAAAATCTATAAAATATAAAGTTAGCCATTGAAAATTATTACTTTAAAATTTTTCCCTTCTAAAAACGCTTTAGTTGTACTAAAGAGAGTATTTTGGACAAATCATAAATTTCACTTTGCAATATCTTTTAAAATGATTCAGGCAGATGAAATGAGATACAATACACATTCCATTAATTGTTTTGTACTAAAAGTATTTATGAGCAGAAAAAAAAATCGACGTTAAATGTACCAACAAAACGGGTTTTTGACATATTCATATTAGCATATCTCGAAAACGTGCTAGGGTAGTTTTGACTTCATATTCGTGTTCAGTGTGCCAAAATCTCTAAGAAAAGTATAGTTTGTTTTGAAGGCGATTTTCAAAAAACACTATTTTTGACATTCGACGTACGACGTGTTGTTAGTTTTGATTTGAGTAAAATCAGAATAATGTGCTCTGACGACTACAAATGTGTTAAAATTTGGTATGGAATATATTTTTTGTTTATGATTTTCTTCATGTTGTCAAAATTGCTTTGAGCGTTAAATGATTTTATTCATTATATTAATTCGTGCAGGGAGACACTAAATATCTTTAATTTGTGTTTTACTTTTTGTTATATTAAGTTTTCATATTTTGTTTAATTTTGAAAATTGTAAATAAATTATCAATAATAATAACTCTTTACACACAAAATAATTGGGATACCTTGATGTTTCATTCATATTTTCATTTGTCCATAAATTCACCATCACCCAACATTCCGCTTCGGTTGCACTTTTGGTAAAGTACTTTCCCAAATTAAAAAAAAAATGATTCATCCACTCAAGCATTAAGCTGTATTGATATAAAATTTGTGTTTACTTATTGCATTTATTTTGTTTTATTTTTTAAATAAAAAAAAAACTATAAACATAAATCCAGTTACTGACCACCAACCATCACCCCAGTGTATCTAAAAGTAAAAATCCAACCCACTACCACTTAGTTGCATTTTATATTCAAGTCACCAAATTAATTACTAATATTTTATATATATTTATGTAATTGTTTATAATTAAGAAAAAAATTGGATAAACATTATTTGTTATAAATTTAAATGTAAATTACATAAATGTGGCTAACAAAAAAAAAAAAAAAAAAAATTATATTCAATGTATAAATGTTTTACTCACACACAGGGTGTTTCATAATAAAATAAGTAATTACAATTGAGAAAAAAATATAAATTAAAATTAAATTCTCTTCATCATTCTATTTCAATTAATTTCAGCTCTTGATTTCCTTCTTGCAGCTGGTAATGGTTCAAATTCATCGGAGTTTGTGCGGCAAGAATTACGAGCAGTTGTCAGTGGGAGAGCGCAACAACAAACGGCAGCCGCTGTCAATAATGGTGTTCCAGGTGGTGGTGGTGTAAATAATCAAAGTAATTCTGGAGGTGGTGGGCTTAGAACACCACAGAGCCCCCTCGGTATGGGCCAAGGACCGATGGTGGGCGGGAATAGTACAAATCAACTTGGTATGCCACAAAGCCCCCAACAACAACAACAGCAGCAGCAACAGGGAGTTGTGACAGTGCAACAACAACAACAACAGTTGACAGGGAATTCATTAATGAATACGCCACCAGATCCAACATTAAACTTCGGTTTCGATATACCACAGACACGTAAGTTTAAAAAGAAAACTGAAGGGAGACTCTTTCTAGCATTACGCCCCTGAATTACCCCACAGGCCCCACTGACCAGAGATACACAGAGAGACGGCAAAAGTCAAAGATCAGATGAATTTTTCATGATTACATGAATTATTGAAAAAAAAACTGACAAAAAAATGAAAATATTAAAAAAGAGGTGTGTTTTTTTTTATATAAATTTAGTATCGAAAATTATTTTCTCGCAATGAAAAAAGTTTTCAAGTTATGCAAAATATTCTAATAACCATCTTAAATGACTGTGGTTGTTTTTTGATCTTAACGAAACTACGAATCGTTTAAAAAAAAAAAATTGTTTGCTTATTTTGTTTTGTTTTTTTTTTTTTTTTATGTTAATTATAGAAACGTAGTGTGTGTCTTTTCCTCCTTTTAGAATAAATACAGTCTTATCCATTTTTTTTGTTATTATGTAAAAAAAAACGCCTTCAAAAGTATTCAAGCTAGAAGTTTTTAAGCTCTGTTAGTTACCCACCCTAAAATCTAAATGATACAGTAACCATTTGAACATTGGTTACGACCCACAAACGGGAGAAAAAACAATTTTGAAAGGAAATAACGTAATTTTTTGTTGAATAAACTTTACGTAGCATCAGGACGAATTCCACTGAAACCAGGCCTCCCACTGGAGATTAGGCAGAGAAAAACTCAGGCTCTTGATTTTTACCTCTAAGATATCTTGAGGTATAAAAACAAATAAACTTCTTAATAATTAGAAACCCCATACATGATTCTTTAAGGGACCCCAATAAAAATAATGGCTAATATTATTTCTGAAACTCCAAAAGAAAAATCAATAGAGTATGTATGTAGATGCTTAAAAGACATTATTTCAGTGACGTAACTTACCTTAAAGGTGTTCCAATAAGGACTTGACAATTTTTTTTTTTAAATAAAACGCATTTGAGATATTTCAAAAAATGTATTATTGGATTGAAGTCTAATCAAAACATTTATGAATGGAACTCGAATTCGTTCATATGGCCGCTGCGGGCACGTTTGCAGCGGTCGATTGGTTGAACCCAATTTTCGACAACTTGGCCACACATTAATGTTGGCTCTGAGCTCTCCCAACGTCGCACAGTGGGGCAGAAATGGTGGTTTCGTGATATTAATTATCACAAGTCAACAACGTTCTTGGTGCCGAGACTAAGATATACTTTTCTAAAGGTTTTTGGTATGCTGAACTCGAATCTGAAGTCAAAAACATCCTATCAGCTCCCGTTTTTGAAATATTACCGTTAGAAGTTGAAAAAATTACTACTTTTGAGGTTATGCTTTTATGTGAAAAAAATGTTTTTAAATACAATTTATTACGGTTTCTGTAAGAACTATTTTCCTTCTTTCAAGAATTTGTTAAATCGTTTCGATATCTTTTTATTGTTCGAGATATCGTCAGTTTTATGGCTTATTATAATGTATCACATTTTCATCTCCTTTTTTGATAAATTAAGCTAAACACACTTATGTACTTCATTTTAAGATATCTCGCGCAATAAAAAAGATATTGCAAAGATTTAAACGGGTCTTGAAAGAATAAAATAGTTCTTATAGAAACCGTTATGATTTATATTTAAAAAAAAATTCTTCAAATTAAGGCATAACACCAAAAGTAGTAAAAAAACGTTTTTTTCCATTTTCTAACAAAAATATTTCTAAAACGCGAACTGCTAGGATATTTTTGACTTCGGATTCGAGTTCAGCACACCGGAAACCTTCAGAAGTTTTAAGGCATTTATTTCAGTTTGTTTTTTTTATTATCTTTCTGTTAAATAGTTTTTTTTTTAAATACTTACTTTGAGGAATATTTCAAAATATCAAAAGATTACTCTTAAAAATGTAAATAAATGTTGTTGCTTGAAAAATAAAGTTCAATCAATTTTTTCTTGAAACATGAAATTCATTAAAATCTAAAAACAAGTATTAAATTACAAAATGAAAAATTGGTTATAATATTAAAATTAAATAGTTAAATCTATTTAAACTCCTATAAATAGCAAAATAAAATTTAGGAGGGGTTATACTATGTTTTCATTTCGAATACTTAAACAAAAGAAATAATTCGTATTTAAACATTTTTAAACAGTTTTTTGTTTCACAAATATTGCTAAATGATGTTTACGAAACCAACTTCGTGACTTAATCATTATTGCAATCAGAGACTATGCAAAAAGAGGCTATGGAATGTTTCTCATAAATAAAAGCAATTTTTTTTGTTTAAATGACGCATATAAAATTCAAAAATAACTTAATCTCTTTTAAAACAATAACAAAAGTAAGAAAAAGTGGCTACCATTAATTTTTACGAAATAGAAATTATATTTTAAATTGTTTTTCACTTTAATTCCTTCAAAGCCAATTTCAAAAATTAAAAAAAAATATTTTAGGCAAACATTTAGCAAAGGTGTTTATACGGGCTAATAGAGTTTTTACTGATCATGATTTCTCCATTTTTAGACCTGTTAAATATTTGCCTAAACAGAAGATTTTGAGAAAAAACTAAAAAACGATTTTTTAAGAATTTATTATTTTCTGATTCAATTTTTTAATATAAGAAATTTTTTTTTATTTTTTTTTAAAGAAGAATAGTAATTTGCATACCTTCGTCTATGCGAGACATTTTTATTTTATTTTTTTTTCCCAAAAAATTTTGATTTTAAACAAAAAACAAAAGAACACCTTTTTTATCACTTATTAAAAACTGAACTTTTGCTCTTTAACCCTCAACTTCAACCGCATGACTAATAATAAACAAAAGACTTTGAACAAAACAAATATGCTCATCCTATCAGTTTTACTGTTAAATATAGAACACTTGATCTTTTTTTCCCAAAGCTTTAGTTTAAAAAATAACCTTTATATCACATCACTCTATGGGGCTGCCCCACTGTGCGTCGTCGGCTTGTTGGCATAAACCAATGACTTAACGTAGCCCCAAAAAAAAAAAAATAGTCTAGAGGCGTTAAATCTTGAAATAACACGCTCATCAAACTTACTCTTCAATAATTCGATTGTAAGGTGTGCTGTGTGGCTTGTGGCACCATCCTGTTGAAACCACATGTCTTCCAATTCGTGCCAAAAATAATCGGTTATCATGGCGCGATAACGCTGGCATTTCCCCGAGTGACAATGACAGTTTGATGATTTGTGAAAGGGTGCGTTCACTTAAATAAAATCCAAAGTCTGTCAAGTCCCCATTGGCAAACCCTTTACTATAGGGCTGGCATCGAATTTTCTGTGACCCTTTCATTCAAGGCCCCAACAAAAATCAAACTTAGTTTGTTGACGACAGACAAATATGACTTCGGGGACCCCAAACAGTGCAAAGCAGATATTTTTTTTTAGTTGGTAACAACTTATGGGTGCCAGATTGATAAGTGGCAGATGGTTTTCAAAGAGCACAAAAACATAATTTTTTTGCAAAACAGTAGTTTTTCAGATATTAATTGTTAAAAAATTCTAAACATAGTGTTTTGCTAAAGACATATTTTTTTTTTATTATTTGCTTACAATTAGGTATTTTGGCACCAAAATAAAAAAAAAAAAAAACCATGTTTAATTTGTTTTCAAATTGAAGTTATTATGTCTAAATAATTACAAAAAACTTTTTTTCCCTTGAAAAATTACATATTTTAGGGTTTTTTCCAATTTTTTTTGGAATATGCTGAGCATAGGGTAAATAAAATTCTGAAATTCTTCCACCTTAAACCTCGGGGGTCATTCCGTAACTAGATTAACGTCAAAAGTTTACATTTAGACGATTGTCTTGCTTTACGTAAAATTGAAAATGATAGTGGTCTGGACGATAACGTTTTCGCTATAAATTATTTGCTTCGCATAAGATTTATTGCCAAAACGTTAACGTTAAAACGTGAACGCTTAGACGATAGGTAGATAGCTTTCGTTTCCCTTGACGTTAAGGCAAATTTAATTTTTTCTTTTCCTTATTTTTTGTTTATAAGCAACTGTAAATTGTAAATTTAAGTACACATTGTAATTTTACCTCGAATTTACTCAAAAATCGAAGTGACAATGTTTCGTTCAAAGTTAGATTAAGTAAGAAAGAAAAAAGACAAGGATATTTTCTGGAATTGGTGAATATGACATTTCAAAAACAGTTTGAGAATTTCTGATACATACCAAACTGCATTCAAAAATAAACGAAATGAAATTGGCTGAGTTAGGTGAAGCAAATTGTTGAAGTTTGCGTTTTCGATTTTCGTTTTTACGATCACCGTTTTGAAAATGACCCCCTAGTTTCCAAAAAAAAAACTGGAAAAATGAACATACTACGTACATTTTTCCATTACCTTTCATTTGTAAAATTAAAAAAAAAATATATCTTAAGTCAATTGTCTTAATTAAAAACATTATTTACATGCTGCTCTATTCTCTGCTTTAATTTCTGCATCTTAAATAAAATCCATAAAAGAAAGTTAAAGTATTTGAAATATACTTAAAAATTGCGTTTTTTTTTCTCCGCCTGGGTCCTATAGCACAAAACTCGAAGTACTTGTAGTATTTACTAGTTAAACCATACATTTTTCCATTTAAACAAAATTGAGTAATTTCACTTGTAATAAAAATACTTGTACTTTTGTTAAAGGCTCATGGTCATAATTGATATTTTTTTTAATTTGTTTATGCTCATTTGCTTATTTTTGCTATAAATTAATGACAAATTTTATGTTTTCATAAGTCAAATTTTCTACTTCATTTTTATAAAAACATACTGTAATTTTTTTTTAAATTGATACCTGTTTGACTTTAAAAACACTTTTCCCATTTTTGTAGTTTTCAAAAAAAAAAAACCTCCAAGGTTTAACTCAGGGTAGGAGATATTACAATTTGAACCCTAATTTTGCAGGGTTATACAAAGCAACAAATAAGAAAAATATGACAAAATTGAGGTGGATATTTAAATTGGTTAACTTATTTTTCACAAAAAATGACTTGAACCGCAGTCCATTATAAGCTTTTTAGAAAATATAATAATTGATACAAACACATAATGTAAGCAGTAGTTAAACATTAGATAGAAACTCTATACTTGCGGATAAGACTGTATTTATTAGTATCTCTATTAGTTCCTTAATGCAGCTTAATTCTTATATAATTTGTTTTTTTTTCTAACAATAGCACATTGATTTTCTTTCTCATTTTTAGCCGATTTCTATGGAAGCAGCACAACAAGGTGACCCTAATAAAGGAAACAAACAATTATTATCCTTGCTCCTACACCAGCTGCTATCTTCAAACTAACTAAAGTTAGTTCCATAATTTATTATTAAAGCAAAAAAAATTAAAATAAACAAAAATCAAGAAAAAAGCAAAAAAAAAAAACTAACACAAAAACCGACAAAAAAAATCTTTATCGATTGTAGTTAAATTTTTAAATCATAAAACAAATATAAAAAAAATAAATTAAAACAAAAAAAAATAAGGATACAGTTGACCAATACGAAAAAATAAACAAACAAAAATTAAATAAAAGTTAAAAATCGGAAATAATGGGATACAAACAAAAATTGCATAATAAAAAAAGAATTATTTAAAAGAATTTAAATATCTATATCTATCTATTAAATATAAATTTTAATTATAATAAAAATAAAGCAAAAAACAAAAATGGTAATCTGTGGTTTGGTGGCATTGCGACATAACAAGAAAAAAAAACTAGATCTATATTATATACATATATATATATAAAAACTTATACACTTAAATTGAAATAGAAAAAAAAATAGCTTATTTAATTTAATTATTTAAAAAAAAGAAAACAAACAAACAAAAAATTAAAGAAAAGATATATATATATAATATTAACATATTTAATAATTAAAACGTATACCAAGGATTGGATATCTATGTCCACGTTTTTGTTTTGTGTATTTAATTTTAAAAAAAATAACAAAACAAAAAGTCTAATGAAGTTTCTTAAGGAAAATAGGAAAAAATAATAATTTGTAAGATTTTCTTTTTATATAAGTTTACTAAAAACAAAACAAAAAAAAAACACAACAAAAACAATTAAATTAAAATTAAATAGTTAATAAACTCAAAATTAAAAGAAAAAAAAAATTATTAAATGGAAAAGTGAATTAAAGAACATAATTTTTCAGTGTGATAAATGGAGGAAATATAAACAAAATGTATAACTTTTGAAATATTATTAATTAATTTTTTTTTATATAGTTCAATTATTCAAATTTTTTTTGTATTACAAACATTATCAGAAATATCATTTTAAACAGATTTTTTTTTAAACAAATTTTCAGCAGTTTTGACAATAGGAAAAATTTAGTTATTTGGCAAAGGAAAAGGTTTTTTTTTTAAGTATAAGAATATGACATTAGTTTTGTATTTGATGTCGCTAAAAAATTGTTTCCTATTTTTGTTTTAGTTAATTATTAAAAATGAAGTAAAACTTCTAAAAAAATTGTTTTTTTTTTTTAAACTTTATAATATTAGAATAACCAAAAGTAGTATTTTTTTGGGAGAATTAAACAAATTTTGTATTTATACACTTTCAAAAGAGACACTATGAGAGACACGATTTTAATCATTTGGTAATTAGTCAGATCATCTAGAGAGGGCTCACAGAAAAGAACCAAATTTCCTCATTCTGACGAATTTATTCCCAAATAATTCTTTTCTCAAGTATGAGTTCTGTAAAAAGATAAATTGACTTACGATAGATGGACAAAAACGTTTGGACATCTTTTGCAATGAAAAAAAAATGTTTTTTTTTAAATCAGAAAATGGAATCGCAAACCTTCGGTGCTCAACTAGTTCTAAACATTTTCACTTGAGTGTTTTAATTCTATCTGAGATAATTTTCTCCCTTTTCACAAAAAAAAAAAAAATTGACAGACTGTCTTATCTAATGCACAAAAAGTATGAAACAGACCTGGTATTGTTAAAAAGCTTGACCATTATACTTTAAATCAAAACTAGAAAAAACATATAAATCGCTTCAGTTTTTTTTAGTTCAGGAAGTTATCGTCATAAGTGAAGGATTGAAGGAAAAAAAAACTGAAATAGAAATTAAACATTTAAAAGAAAACCAAACGTAATTTATTCAATTAGTACTTTGTATTGCCATGCCACCGATAGACCTCATTATAGCATGCTAGCGCATTTTGGAGTCGAGGTCACTTGAACTTTTAAATTTAAGTCGCTCCGCTTAAAAATTAAATAATTTTCATTTATTGTTCTTAGCGATATTTCATTGGCATGGAGACTTTCTTAACTGTCCTTTGCATACCATTCTGCTTTTGATTTTATTAATTGGCTTACAACCAAGATATACAGAATACAAGGTAATATACACTTGCCATTTTATTAACGTCATATCAATCCAAATGTTTTTGTTTTGCCAATGGTGGTGAAATTAAAAAGGTGAATTTACGACACATTCCCAATGTCAAACCACGTATAAAAAAAGCAAAAAAATTCAGCTGACGTCACATAAATTAATGAGATAGGATAACGAAAATCTAAGTATATGACCTTGTATTTTGTTTATCTTGGCTAACAACTTTAATATCTGGCCTTTGGTTAAGGTCGTTCATACAAATATTCATTAGAGTTTAAGTCTGTATTAGTATGAAATCTTCGCCAAAAAAATAGAGCACTAGGAACTTTGTGATTTATTAAAATATGGAAGATGAACTTAGCAGCAGTTTAATTATTTCCTTGATCACCGGGATACAAAAAGAAAACAGCTTAGGTCTCCCTTAAATTGAAATGCTTGCCAGCATGAAGTCTTGTTTGCGGCAAAATGTCATTCTGCTTGGTCGTGGTATACTATGTCTATGCAGACATAATTTTCACTCATCCGAGAACATAACTCGGAACTCCATTTTCTTCGTTGTTAATCTACGGATCAACGACACCCTACACTCTTAATTGATGTTAAAAAAAAAACATTTTTTTTTCTAAAAAATTGTATAAAAATGAATAAAAGACAACAACATACTTAAAATCTAGTAGAACCTCAGTCAAGCCACCAAAAGTGGTAAATTAAAATCCTGAACGAAGGCTGAACTATGTTTTGTCACGTTGTGCATTCTGATTTGTATTTAAAACTATCCGGATACGTTTGTGTTTTTGTCATCTTTTGTAAAGCTGAAAAAAAAAACGTCTATGGTCATAACAACAATGGTAATAAATTATGAGATAGTCACGCCCTTGTTAAGTTATATTCCAATTTTGTCGAGTTGTCAAAAGGGTTTATCGAATGTTACTAATAAATGTGTGTGTAGAAACCAGGAGTAAATGTTTTTTTTATTAAAGCGGTTTTTGTTTTCTTTTTTTCAATTTATTGTTTGATTTTAAAGTTTTTTGAAGACGCTAAGCTAAGTCTTCAGTTCGGTTGAACATTGACATTTTTGTAGTTGTAAAAGTTCTGTTCCGCACTATGACTGAGATTGTCAAATTGAGACATGTTTGTTAATTATTAGTTACACAAAAGAGAGTACCTACTTACGTAAGAGAAAGCAAACAATTTCTTCAGTCAAGGCATTCAAGTGTTTATTAAAATATTATTAAAAAGTTTTTAGAAATATTTTACCAAATCATTATATTCACTTCCGATGCTGGTATAAGTTTTTGTGTTAAGTGTTATTGAACAAAGGCAAAAAGTACCATAAAAGCAGAAGTACCATTAGAGACTGCTTTTATGGTAGTTTTTGTCAGTGAATGGTTAACAAAGGTTTTCATTACATACTTGGTTATATTTTTTTTAAATATTTATTTTCTTTCAATAAAAAAAAATATTCCACGTACGTCACAGTGATCGTTTAAGTTTAAATTTTAAAAACTAATACAATAATGCTATCACTAACCAAAAAAAATGAGTTAAAACAACTCGACTTGGTACT
Source organism: Meliscaeva auricollis (assembly GCA_948107695.1). Taxonomy (NCBI): domain Eukaryota; kingdom Metazoa; phylum Arthropoda; class Insecta; order Diptera; family Syrphidae; genus Meliscaeva; species Meliscaeva auricollis. Next base: position 11,378,356 of record OX403616.1, on the reverse strand, counting down.
TTTAATTCCATAATACTGCTTTTTTGCAACAACAACAAAATGTTACCTAACAACTTTCTACTTTATTCAAAGATCTAAGTGCAAACGTCTAAATTTTAAATATGTTCTGTTATAAAACAGTTTCTGTTATGTAAACTGTTATACAAAATAAAAAAAAACACGTTTTTCTGTTTTTTCTGTACATTTTTAATTTTTAGATAAATGTTCAAGTTTTACAGAAATAATTAAATACAACAAAAAGTATAGTCTCAAGACTTGACGAATGCTATTATACAAAAAACTACTTGAAATGATGTTTATTTTCAAATGTTTTAATGCCATTTGCTATCGTAAAAAAACCGTAATTTAAGCGTTCTGAACTTAGGATCTCTTTTGGCGGCGTTAAGTCAATTGTTGCTTCCCACTTTGAATATATGAAGGAGTATTGGTGTATTTATATGAAGGAATAATATTGAAAAAAAAACATACAAAGGGCAGGAAAAAATTCATGAAAAGAATATTGAATTAGTCAAAAGCACTTTAAAAAAAAATGTTAAAAAAATAAAAGCTAAATAAGTTAGCTCTGGCTTAAAAACGAAAAAAATAATGGATCCATGCAGTCCTGTCCAAATTATTAAACGCATTATATTTTCTTTTTTTGCAAAATCTCTCTTAAAATTTTGAAATTGAAACTTGTTTTGAAAAAAAAAATTGAAGAATGGATATTTGACTTTACAAATGGTATAGCAACATCATTCTTTTTGAACATCAGTTTTTCTATTTTGAGTTAAAAAGTAGATTTTCCAAAAAAGTAATCTATAATATGGACACCCATCAGTTTTAAGTTTTTGAACCTGTTCTTTTTTTTCGAAAAAAAAAGTATAAATTGAAAGGTTGTGGTCCATCTGGTGTAATTGGAAAGCTCTTAAATGATGTCATCTCATTGCAAGAAAGTGTTTTGAAATTAAGACAGATTATTTCTTTACGACAGAGTCTTAATTTTATCAAGTTAGTAATTTTGTCGTTAGTGACTACTATTATACTCTTCGTACGCTTAATTTAGTTTTGCCTCAAGTGTTTTTTTCATTTCTCTCTTAAATTTTTCTTTAGTTTTCCTGTTGCATGTTGCTGAAAGAATTATTATTATTTTTACAAAAACTAAAACACTAAATTAAATTTTGTTAATATTTGTTTGTTAAATTTAATTCTTATTAATTTTTTTTTTTTGTTTATTTTACATATTTTTCTTTTGTTTTCTATTTTTTCTTACAAAAATACATTAATGGAAACAATATAAATGTGATGAAAGAATTAAACAAATAAATAAAATAAATTAATACATAACAATTAGTATACATATGTAAAAAAAAAAATTAAAGAAAAAAAGCAAATTATTATAAATAATTGTAAATATTAACCTCTGTAATTTCAACAGCAAAGAAAAAAGAATTAAAATTGTATAATTGTATACAATGCATAAATGCATTATATATATTTTATAAATTTATGTAATTAGTTTTATAATTGTATACAAAAACAACAACAACAAAAATATTATTGGTTATAAATTTTGCTTTATTACTATTAAATATATATAACATTAAATTTAACAATTGTTTTTTATTTAATTACATGTAAAAAAAACAGAAATTTAATGTGTTATACTATTTTTTGTTTTGTAAATATTTCAATTTAATTCTTCAAATTAAAAAAAAAAAATAATAGAAATTGTAAAAAGTTTTAAGCAAAAAATTGTTAAGAAAAAAAAAACAAATAACATTAAATTTATATGCCACTATATTAAATTTAAAGGAATGATGAAAATTTACTATTAAATTGGGTTTACATCTTTTTGTTTTAATTTTTTTTTTTCTATAAATATAATTTATATCTCTATACACTTTATACACACGCAGGAAAAATATATATATATATTTAAATAGTTAATTTGTTTTACCTTGTTGAGTTATGTATTTAAATAAAAAATAAATTAAAAAGAATTAACACACATTATACATTTTATAGATGATACAAAATGGAAATTACGTTATTATGTTACTGTACACGCATACACACTATACACATAGGTACATGGAATTGTAATATTATTTATGTTTTAATTCCTATCTTGAAAATAAAAATATTTAATTCTTATTATTATTTTCTATTTTAAGTTTTAACTATACAGAAAAAGAAAATACAAGTTGATAATTTTGTTTAAAAAAAAAAATATAAAAAAAATAAAGAAAAAATATAATTTTGTTAAGTTATAAAAAATACATAATTTAAGTTAAATTTAATAAAGATTTATGTATAAATATATATATATATAAAAAAAAGATACACATACATTTAATGAAATGAGTTTTTTTTTTGTTTTCGTTTATTTTTAACTTTTAACTTTATTAAAAAAAAAAAATGTTTAATGTTTTTTTTATTATTATTATTATTAATTATAAAACAAAAAAAAAATATTACTATTAATATATTATAATACATTTTAAGTTTATAGTTATTTTTTCTTTCTTTCTTAATATACAAAATATTTTATCGGTTTTAAAAGTATGAAGTTGTGTTTTATTATTTTATGTCTTTGGTTTTCGATTCGAAGAAGTAGATGATGTTGAAATTTTGATTCAAGAAATGTTATCGATTAGAAACAAAACAGAACTAAAACCTTTGTTTTTAAGAGATTGCATTCACTGTCCTACTAAACCATTTTGTAGTGAAGCAAAACCTCAGTCGAGGCTGAAAAATTAAATGAACCAATCCACATCTTCACAGTGTCCTAACGGTAGGACAGTTACTAGTCCTACAGTTAGGAGTTCAATGTTCATGCTGCGAATAGCCATCAAACTTCTTGGGAGTTAAATGGTGTTGAAAATAATTAAAAACTCCAGAAGTTTGATGCTCTGCGGAAGCATATTTACGCCCAACTTTAGGACTAGTGATGGTCCTAACGCTAAGACCCTGTGAAGAAATCAGATGTTAGCTTCACGGACATCGAGGTGATGCATTGCGGTGGGGAGGAGGACGACAAAAACTTTCTCCTTAAAGGTTTATTGAAATAAAAATGTGAATTTGGAACACTGTCATAAGCATTGTTTTCAATCTGTAGAAAATTTCTTTGAAATCGGTTTTGTAGTTTTGCAGCCAAGCTGAAATAACCATGCAGGGTTTTTTATGTACTAAATAATGTGCAGAAGAAATGGCTATTTATCAGCCTCCGACACGTGGCATTGCTTTACCTAAAGATTCATTTGCTAAAAAGAAAATTCGTATTGAATAAATGATCAAAGCCAAAGTGATAGTTTTGCACAGAGCTAATAATGTTTGAAAATAAAAGATAAAGATTGTCAACTGAACTGCTGAATATGCAAAGAAAGAATATTCCCCCGATGGATTCCTGAATATAGAAAGAACCCTGGATTCTGGTTCTGTGAAATTGTAAAACGAAAAGTTTTTCATGATATTCTCGGTCTGTGAAAAATAAAACAAAACGTCTAAAATGTTTACAATGAAAAATTTTCTTTCACCGAAATGAATAAATATTTTGAAATGAAGCCCTGGGGGCAGTTTGATAGCGAAAAAAAACTTTTGTAGAAAATTTATTGGAGAAGACTCCACACATTGTTTACACAAAATTTACTGTCCGGAACATTAATTTTAACCCAAATGGATCCAAATCAGTCATTTTATTTGTTTTTTATTAGTTTTTATATGATTTAAGATGATTTTCCGCATTTTTTGTTTGTTTGTTACTATGTACATTTTTTTGTATTAAGGCAGAGAAGAATATTTTGCAAGAAACAGGTTGATTTTCATGTAGTCTCCACGTCGACAACGAAATGCTAACGTTTTCGTTAGCATTTCGCTGTCGAGCTTCTAGAGCTTGAAGTTTTAGAACAAACGCCTTCCGGAATAAGAGTAAGATGCGAAAGCAATCTGATACATAATCCAAATTGCAAAAAATTGTATGACCCTGTATGTATTGCACACCAATAGAAATTCCAAAAGAAAATTTACTGAATGAGAAATTCTTTTTATTGTCCGTATGGGGAATCTCCAGGAAAATTTTATTTCCCTGGTAATATTTTTTTCCCCCGGAAATTTTTCAGCGATCGTGAATCTACTCTGGAATTATTTTTCAGGGAACAAGAAAATGTATGAAATGCCAGATAAGTTTTCTGTGGAATTTAATGGCTAATGAATATGTCCTAATTCTGAGCGGAGCAATTGATACATATTTACTTGAGAGACACAACGCCGAAGAGGGAGATTATTATTTTGAGGGTTATTATGCTTTGAATTTTTACAAAAATATGGTGCAATATTTTGTATTCATAGAAGGAAATATTTATGGAGAAAATGACGGTGAGATGAAACTTTTATTTCAGGAATTCATGTGTTTCTATGCATTTTGATTTAATGGATCCTATGGAAAATCTCCGGGGAAACTTCGTTTCCCTGGAAATGTTTTGGCGCCTAGAATTATTTAAACGATCGTAAATATCCGCTGGAATTATTTTCCAGGAAGATAAATTAAACGGAATAAATTACAGACAAATTTCAAACGAATACCAATTCCTAGGGAAACAATTCCTTTTGTCATTTACGTTACCCAAATTTCGAAGGAAGGAAACATTCCCAGAAAAATTTGTATTCACGATAACCCCCAATGTCGTTTTAAATGAAAAGCGAAAAGTTCCCTAAAAAACCTACACAATTTTTGTAATATTTTGTTTGCTTAAAAATGAATAAATTTTACAAAACGGTTAAAGAAGTATTAATTGATGGTCCTTTCCACACAGAATCTCTAGGGGAATTTTGATTTCCCGAAAATATTTTTTTTTTCCTCGTAATTTTTTGAGCTATCGTGTTCGTGAATCTTCCCTGGAATTATTTTCCAGGTAACACAAAAATTAAGGCTATCGAGAATACAAAAAAATTCCTCGTAAGGAATTTGGGAACGTAAATACCGATGGAATATTTCCCTCGGAATTTATTGGTGTCGGGTTTCAGGGAAATTTATCTGTCATTTCAAAAATTTTTTAGCTAAGAAAAATTCACCTGGAGATCAACGAAAAGGCTATAAATTTCCCTGGAAATTATGTTCAAAATATCAATAAATTACGAAACATTCCGTCAGTATTTACAATCCCAAATTTTTGTAGGATGTTTTTCGCAAATTAAAAATAATTAACGCAGAAAACAAATGGAAAAATTAATCAAAACGTTTTCGAAAAATTTCAATTTCTTTTATAAATCCAGAAACATTTTTGGACATATTATTTTTTTTGCAATTTTTCATTCAATTTTATTCGGATTTTGTAAATCCTATTTTCGGAAAATAAAATGGAATCTATTCGGAAATTTCCACAGTAAATTCTACTATAAGCCTGATTTTATTGAAAATATTGGCTGTCTGAAAGTATTTTTAAAATTGCAATTTCTTGGTATGGAAATACTGTTTTAGATTGAAATTTATTATGGAGAGAAAAAAAATTTGTTTTATTTTTCACAAAATCCATAAACCGATTAATTTTTTATTAAATTATCACTCTACTCTTGTACTGCATCTACATTCTACATTTTTGTGTTCTCAGTCCGAATTTTGTGTATTATTGGCAATTTTTTTTAATTTGATACTTTTAAAACGAATTTTATTGTTTTTTTTTTTTTGAATAATTTCTGTCATAATTTTATTCTATTTTTTTTTGTTCACATTTTTTTAAAGTTAATATAAAAATAAAAAAAAGCAAATAAGCAACCATATACCAAACAAAACAAAAAATAAAATAACGAGTATGAAGAAAAGTAACAACAACAAAAATAAAGAAAACAACCAATTGTGAAGCAACACACGGAGAATGGTAACAAAATACTTGGGAAAATAGAAATACCTCTATTTAAGTTCAAAATAAAAATAATACAAATTAAATTTAAACAAACAAAACAAATAATATAAATATATTATATATATTAAACAAAAAAAAAAAAACAAAATTCTATATTATATAAATAAATTGCAACCCAAAAAATATTAAAAAAATATATATATACACGTATTACTTGAATAATTATTATATATAAAAAAATATATATATATTATATTATATACCATTCAGAACTATTCATAATAAAATGTAAAAATTGTGTATATATTGACGCTTTTTATTCATGAGAAACCAAGAAAACCAAAATAACAAAAAAAAAAATCACAATGAAGAAAAAGAAAAGTATTAAACAAAATTAACATACATAGTCTTATATAAAGTAAATAATTACAACAATAAAGTTTGAATGCACATAAAAAAATAACAATTAAATAAATCTTCAAATAAACAATTTTGTTTAAGTTTTGAAAAAAGAACATGGTTCGTTGAAAAATGTGATGTGTAAAAAGGTGCAGATAAGTAAACAAATTGGTCGATTTTAAAAAAGGAAAATGAATAAATATAAAGTAAAATTAAAAAAAAAAAAAAAATAGTTCTTTTGATATAAAATAAAAATAAAAATAAATTATTGTATACAATTTAAATTATAACAAAGTGCATTATCGGCTTTAATACACAAATATTATGTATGAAAACAATGATGGGAATTTATGATTCTGCATTCAAGTATACCCACTTCAAAAAATATAAAATTTTGAATTATAAAAAATAACATTAATAAACCTGATCAAAAAACAAAACAAACATTCGGCAGATACCTTTAAACGCATGTAACCTCAAAAAAAAAAAAAACAATTAATTTAAACATCACACAAATGTTTAAGTTAAAACAAAAGTAAATTTTTATAGCATCCGATGTAATGAAAAATATTTCAAATATGTATTTTATTTTCCTGTAATAGTGCAATCTTCGCTTCCAAGGGTAGAAAATATTTTACCATAACAAATGTCAGTACTTTGTTTCTATCCAAAATAATTTTATGAGCAGTTTAGTTAAAAAAAAAACTATCAGCGCAGTCCTCATATCCGTATTAAAATTGAGTGCAAGTTCGAGATTCAGGTTACAGATATCGCAAAAAAAAAGGAGGGGTAAAACGTTCATGAAAATAACAAGTAGTGCTTCAAAACTTGTTGATGATTGTTGTATGATTTTTTTTTCTGGAACGTTAGATTGGATGATGTAAGTTGAATAATTTCAAAACTTAAAAAAACTAAGTTTCTAGTTTTTTTTTTTTGGTTTTAAAAAAGTTATTTGGATAGTCAGTTTCTTGCATCTCATATTTCAAAATGTTAGATTCAGAGCGCGGATTTCGAACATTTGTTCGATGGCTTTAGTTGCTTGTTTTCCTTAAATTTACTACTTTTATCAGTAATTTTTTACAAAATGATTTTGGAAAAACAAAATTTATAGGCGCTTTTTTTATGATTGGTATCTAAAGCTGCATAACTGAAGGGCTGCGAGAAAGAAAGATCAAAATCTCAGAAAAGAGTTTGACTTTTTGTAACCTTATTTTAATATTTTTATTGAAATATACTGCTTATATAAAATACATCTGTGGTAGATAGGCAGAACAACAAAAGTGCATTTTTTCCAAAAATGAGTTTTTGACAGATTACACTGGTCTGCAAAAATATATATTTTTTGTCCTTCATATATTTTTTTTTGAAATAATGTAAGATTGGATTTTTCTGAATCTAAATAAATCTGGTTTTAGAAAAATTCTATCACGTACAAGTGATTTTTAAAAATATGTGGTTGTTTTGCAGAAAAAAGCTCTATTAGATTCGGTTGACCTGATATATATTTAAAACTATTAAGCCGATTCGGTTGAAATTTAGAGGTCTTATTCTACATAGGCTAATACCTCAAATTATTCATCCATGTACAGTTACATTGTAAACCATTATTTTAAAAAAAATACTATAAATTTCAAAATTCTGTAGTTTCTGGAATGTACACTGCAAAAAAAAACTCTAATTTAGAGGATAGTATGGAATTTCTATATTCTTGATACTGGTCATGTTAATTATGGTATAAACCAGGCAGTAATCAGAGAAAAACCAATACAAAAAGGATATTTTGTGCTTTTCAAAAGGACTGATTTTTATGGCTTTTTCAAAAAAAATTTTTTGTGATGAAGCCAGAAGTCGTACAAGAAATTGATCCATTTATAAATTTAGTAATTTTTTCTACATTTGTCCTACATTTTAGGTTTTACCAAATATAATTCCATATTTTGGATTATGCACCAAAAACAATAAAATACAATTTTTTGTAAGTTTTTCAACGATTTCTCATGTTTACCGTGATAAATTTAGTTTGATAAGTTCAGATTTGTGCTCAGCATCCAAAAAAACATAAAGTTAGCCGTTGAAAATTATTACTTCATAAACTTACACCTCTAAAAACGTTGTAATTGGACTGAAAAAAGTATTTTGGACAAATCATAAATTTTACTTTTCAATACCTTTGCGCCGAAACCAATTTTTTAAATGATTTAAAATAATTTCGACAGACGAAATACTATTCATTCACATGAATACTAGTTTTGTAATAAAGTATTTACCAGTAAAAAAATTTGACCTTAAATGTACCAAAAAAAAAACCGGTTTTTGACATGTTCATAGAAGCATATCTCGAAAACGTGACTTGCTAGGGTAGTTTTGACTTCAGATTCGGGTTCAGCGTGCCAAAATCTTTTAGAAAATTATAGTTTATAATATGACTGATTCATTTTCTGTACTATAAGTGATAAAAACAAAATTAATACACCAAAAGATAGGTGGTATAATGTAAGATTTTGATAAAACGAGATTTTTTTGGAAATTCCATCGGAAAGTTTGGATAAAGTGGGGTAATGTTGAAATTTTTTTTTTTGTAAATCTCGAAAAGTATGAAAGTTTAAAGTTTTTCTCTTGGGCCATATGTGCAAAATGTTGCTAATGATTTTTGCAAGACCTAGATTGGAATTGCGATTTCAAGTTGTCTGCGTGAATCGTGTGAAAACACTGGCAAATCATTTCTGTCAATTCGAAATTTGGAATAGCATTTTTTGCAAATGTTCATCTAAATCGGCAATTAAACGAAAAAGGTACATTGCAATTGTGAAAATTTGCAAGCATTCTTTTATTAATTAATTTGTGTATTTTTTACCTAAGCAGATTTAATTTATTTACCAAAGTGTTTTTTTTTTTTTTTGTCGGGAAGAATAAAGATCAGGGCACGAAATTACAGCTAATTCTGTGCAAACTTGCAATCTAATTTGCAATTATTTTGATTTCAAATGCTTTTGTAGAAATCGAAATAATATAGGCAATTGCCTATATTATCGAGGATTTTTCTGAAACAAGAGAAGCAATGTCTTACAACGAAAAACGGATATAAATATACAAGTATTATTTTATCAGAGAAGATTATAACTTTTAATCTTCGCTGAATCAGAATTGTAAGCTATTTTAAATAGTTAAACGAAGTTGCACTATTATTTTTAAAAATTTTACAAAATTAAAACCAACTACCTACAAATTTGTATATTAATTTCTCAATCACATATACATACCTACTTTTGCATTTGTACAAAATTCTTCACACAATCTAGTGTACATAAAAAAAATGTAATACAAAAGTACTGTAAATTTTCAAAAATAAAAAAAAATACAAACAAAAACAAATATATTTAACATATATTTTCACACCACAAAATGCAATTACAAAATAAAAACAAAAAAATAACAAAAAATAAAATGTAGAACCATTATATTATATAGAAAACTTAAAATTTCAAACAAAATAAAAATTTAAAAGTTACAAAAAAAAAAAAAACACATAAGTGGTATTTTTCTATAAACAAAAATTATAAACAAAATACAAAATATTGTTAAACAATAAAATAATAAAAAATTCAAATATACAAAAATCACTTAAAGTGCAGTTTCAACAAACATTTGTTAATAAATACAAAAATTCAAAAATAATGCAAAAAAACAAAATAAAACAAAAAAATTAAATACACTCCAAGTTACGCACTATAGCGTATGTAGACAAAAAAAAAACAAAAATAAATAAACACCAAACCAGCACCTTCATAAAATTATATATAAACAAAAACATAAAATATTAAAAAAATAAAACATCGTTGAATATAAGAAATAGTAAATTTAAATCCACTGCCGATATTTTCATACCGTATACAAAAGCGCATTATAACAATTATTAAGGAAAAATTCAAACAAAAAAATTTAAACTTAAATAATTAAAAAAAAAAAATAGTTACAATTCACACAAATACACAAAAAATAATTGAAAGTTATAAAAAAAAAATATAAAAGAAAAAGAAATAAACAATTACAAAAACTTAATGATAGTTTTTAAGAATGTTTCCCAAGGTGACAAAAAAAAAAACAAATTTATTAAGAAGTAGAAATCACTTTGCTTATTTTGCAAAAAAAAAAAATATTTGTAAATAAATAATAATTCTTTAATTTTCTATTTTAATTATATATAAAAAATAATTTATAATATTCAATCTGAAAAAAAAACATGAAGAATTTGGTACGAAGTGATCGGAAGATTTTTTTTATCATAATTTTTTTAAACCAAAATTCGATCACTGAAATGATTGGCTGTGTAAAAAGTGTAGAATTGCATTCAAGAACTGGTAAATATTATATTTCTAATATATTTTGTTTTTAATTCTCATTATAAGCTTTTAATATTAAAAACAAAAATTATTTAACTTGAAAGAAAAAGAAAAAAATGTAAAAAAATACAAACACCATAGAATACAAACCTCAATCCATAAAATAATTACAAAATAGTTATCAAAAAAAAAAAAATCAAGATACCTTCAATTGTTTTGTTTTCTCTTTATTGTCTGTTGATTCTTTTTTAAACAAATAAAAAAAATTTACAAGAAATATCTTCAAAATACAAAATAAAGAAGTCCCCTATCAATTGTTATAAAACAAAAAAAAAACAAATAAAACTTATTTATTCAGAATTTAATAAAAAAAATAAATAAAAATAATTAACATTGTTCTTACTATAAGTTGCTGTACCTTCGAATCTATATATATTCATGTAAAATTAATAAACAAATGAAAAAAAAAAAAATAAATAAATAAATTGTATGTATACACTAAAAATAATTCAATTAATTATTTTTATTAATTTGCTGTCGTATATATATTTTGTAATTAATTATAATCAACTCATACCAATTTATTATTCAATAATAAAACAAAAAAAAAACAAAAAAAAAAAAATAAACCACAAAAACTGTATAAAATTTATAGATTTATTTTTTAATTATACTATAATTAAATTAATAACACTGTTTAAGAATAAATCATTTTTTGTAAAAAGTTTAATGATATTATTATTACACATTCACATTACTTTATTATTAGTAGAATTAAAAACATACAACAAAAAAAGTAATGAACAAAAGAAAATATTAATAATTATTATTATTAAATACACATGTTTTGTTTAGTATTTAAGATTATAAATTTATTAAGACAACAAACAAAAAAATGACAAAACAAAATAAAATATATATGTATATTATATTGTAATTGAAAATATTTCAAACATAAGAAAATAAAAAAAAAAAAAAACAAAAATTACAAGAAAAAAAAAGAAATAAAAATATATATATATACACATAATAAAAAGACTAAATATTAAAAATAACGAGTTTTCTTTCAAAGATTTTTTTTTTATCAAAATTGGATTTATTACTGCCAGTATCACCGGGTCGCAACGAAGGTGTGGAACTTCAAGTTGATATGTTTCAATGATTTATACATCAAAAGAAAACTACTGGAGAGGTTTTTAATACATCTTTGCAATGAATTTTTTCTACAAATAAAAATAAAATGCACGACTGGGTCGCAAGGACTTGCTCTTAGGGTCAAAGTTGTTGTGGATGTTACAGCTTCTTATATACAGTTTTTTTAAATAAATAAAAAAAAATATCAATTTACTACTAAAATGATTTGTTTTGAGATCCAAACAAAGTATGCCATTCAATTTGATTAAGAAAGATAATTTTTTAGAAAAAAAAATTTGAAAATCGTTTAAGAAAAAAAATTAAAAATTCTCAAACCTTGTTTTAAAATAAAGTTGGTATGCCATTTTCAAGATAAAGAAAAATACAGTAACCCGTTTTTAAAAAAAATAATTTGTCAAAAAAAAATTGAAAGATTTTTAAAAAAACCTAAAAATTACGTTTTTGTAAATTTTGATATCAAATAATTTTGAAAATATAAAGTAGCTTTCGCATAAAAAAAATTCATCAAAATTAGTTCAGTCATTTAAGAGAAAGTCAAAAATGAAAAAAAAAACAGTTCTATGGGAGGTACCAAAATAATTTTTGATGCTTAGTTGCCAAGGTATCTGCATTTGAAGTTTTTTTTGTTTGAAAAATGACTAAAAATCAGTTTTGTTTTCAAGATTTTTATTGAATTCAATCATACACATATAAAAAGGTAATTCCTCAGGTAATTTGTTAGTGCAAACTAAAATATTTTTTGAGTCACTGTTTTCGAGATATTTGCATCAAAAGTTAGTAGAATTTTTCTAAACATTTTTTGACGAAAAAACAAATTTTTTTCACTTATTGAATCGAGTGATACATTAAAAGAAATGTCTTCTAAATCCCTATTGATTACAAAAATCAGAAAGTGATTTCGAGTCCTAGCTTCTAAATTGTGCGCAAAACACCAATTTCCTTTTTTTTTTTTTTTGATATTTTCAAGGACGGTCGTTCAAAATTCAATTTTGTTCCCAAGATTTTTATTGCATTCAAAAAATATTTGGTGAGTTTGCATCGAAAGTATATTTTGCTGGTGAAAATCATAAAAAATATTTAAAAAATCAGTTTTTTGTACACAATTTGGCAGTGAGGATCCAAAAATACTTTGTGATTTTAGTTAGTTTTATGTCAAAATTTTTTATAAGGCTCAACTTGTCTCTAATGAAATTAGATATTTATAGAAAGTAGTGTAAGTTTGCAATTTGATGTTTCATAGCTGACGAGATTTATTTTTTTGTAATTGTAAACCAAAATATTTTTTGAGTAGGTACTTGTTTTTGAGATGCATCGAGAGTTTTTTTTTTTTGGCGAAAATCATAAATAAAATATGAAAAATCAGTTTTCTTTAGAAAATTTGGCAGCCATCATGACCCAAAATCAATTTTTGTTTTTGGTCATCAATATGCATTGAAACAATTGATGAATCACTCGATTCAATTGGAAGTTTTATAAAGCTAAATTAATAAAACTAACCCAAAGATTTTTTTTCAGATTTTTTGACAAAAAAAAAACACCAACTTTGTCCTATTCAATTGAAGGTGTTTTAATTTGCAATTTTATATAGCAAACTAAACCATTTTTTGTGCTTAGTTGCTGAAATAATTTCATCCAAGGATTTTTTCTTTTTGCGAAAATCATTAAAAATCAGTTTTGTATGTACAATTCGGCTTCCAAGATTTTGCATTCAATCATACATGCACAGGGTGTTCCAAAAGTGAACGTCGACACGAAAATGGGCGATCGGGTAGGTTGGTGACGGTACTTGAAATACCGTGATTACAGATCTTAATTTTTCTCAATTTTTTTTTTGTTATGGAACCTTGAATAACATTAAAAAAAATTCAACACACCTTCATCAGTTTTGAAAAAAAAAAAAAAAAAAATTTTTGTCCAACTAACTACTCAACATTTTTACATGACCCTAATTCAATGAACTGTAGTGTGAAAGAAAATGTACTAAAGTTGGCGTGTTTAATTTTCATTTTAAAAATGTGTAGAATTTTTGAGAATATATTTTATAAATATCGGAAACAATAATCACCCGACTGTATGGGACACCCTGTATGGAAAGGTGTGCTTTTAAGCAATCTGTAAGTGCAAACCAACATAACTTTATGAGTCTTTGTTTTCGAAGTACATATCTGCATCGAAAGTACAGTAATTTTTGATCCAAAATGTACATATTCAACATGAAAAGCATCATCAAAATCAACTTATTTATTTGTAACAAGGGCGTACGCAGGATTTTGATCAGGGAGGGGCAAACTCATTATAGAACGAATGTTATGAATTTTAAAGAGCAGAAATAAGAAAATTGTATTTGCAAGTACCCCCATGACCCCTCTTGTGTACGCCCTTTTACATACTTTTTTATTGTATTTATTTATTGTATTTATTTAATTTTTGATCCAAAATGTACATATTCAACATGAAAAGCATCATCAAAATCAACTTATTTATTTGTAACAAGGGCGTACGCAGGATTTTGATCAGGGAGGGGCAAACTCATTATAGAACGAATGTTATGAATTTTAAAGAGCAGAAATAAGAAAATTGTATTTGCAAGTACCCCCATGACCCCTCTTGTGTACGCCCTTTTACATACTTTTTTATTGTATTTATTTATTGTTTTATGAAATTTTAATTTAACATAAATAAATAACCACTAGTTTTGTTTGATTAGTTGTGCTAAGTAAAATCCCCAATTCTAATAGCTGCAATATTGTTTTTTTTCATGTATCAACGCACACCGATTCAGTTCAATTCTTGAGGCAACTCATATCAGCAACTTAACTCAACTCTAAGGATCTTAAATGTGGTGAACTTGACTCAACACTTCGTTAAGTAGTTTCCTTAGTAGTATATTTTTTTTAGTATCTGGATTTTGGTGGAGAATCGAGCTGAGTTTGCTGAGATGAGTTATCTCGAATAGAAATGACTTAAATCGAATTATATCAAATCCAATTTGAGTACTAACTGAGCTCTCTTTAGGTGTTGGTTACAAATTTTAACCTTAGCTACGTAATCTGCTACCTTCGCGGTCACCAAGTTTCGGTCATCTTCTAGGGAGGCTATTACATTATAATATTTTTTAAAAATTCAAAACAATCAAATTTTCCAACGGTTCAGAACTTCGAATATGTTAAATTTATCCCACTTCTGAAACCTTACCCTATTGTCTTTCTCTTTGTAAGCTTTTCTGAGCGCTTTTTGTTTTATAACTCTCTACTGATTGTAAGAAAGAACAAGAGCTATAAACACTCTTATCATGCTTTCTTCTGTCAACATACAGTTAAAATAGTAAACAAAACAAAGCTTTTCCTTATTATACCCATATACCCTTCCAAAAGGCCACACTCACAATACAGCCTCTATATTTAACAGACTTTCTCTTATGGCTCCCAACAATTCATTTAAAATAAAACAAACAAAAAAGCTCTTCAATATGTCTCTGGCCGAAGAAGAGGGTTAAATTTATTATGGTAACACTCGAACATCTGCACTAAAAAGCTCTCTATAATACACATTCTAATACCTTGTCGTCAAAAGAAAACTTCAATGCATAGCACAAGGCACAAGTCTGCAGTTTTTATTTTACCATCACCGATTTAGTTCCCAAAAAAACCTTAAACACTCCAGAACAAAATTCATATACAGTCCCTAAAAGTTAAATAAAAAAAAAACTCAATAATAAAATTTATTTTTAACTAACAATAACAACAACAAAAAAGAGAGAAAAAATTCTTACGTTAACTTATTAACAAATAAGTGCCTTGACATATTTTAACAAAAATTTCAAAGAAAAATTAACAAAGTGAAAAAAAAAATACGGAAGTTAACTTGTGTATCTCTGAAACACCAAAAATTAATTAAAAAAAAGCCTACAAAACCCAAGAGGAACCCGTCAGGAGCAGCAGCAGTACTACCTAAATAAAAATCAATAATTTTCGTCAAAGGAATATATCTACCACCTCTTGGCACAATAAAAAATAAAAAAAAAAAATTTAAGGCGAAGGATATATTTTTCAATGCCATCACACTCCGACTGACACGGTGTGAGGTGCATTGCGTATTTCAAGCCGTTACGACACTACTGAAAATTGAACTTGAAGGTTGTTTTTTTTTTCTTTGTTGTTGTAATTATAAACATATCGCTGGCAACCCCACGATGATGCTGAGAAACGTTTTTAATGGAAGTGAGTGTCTGCGGGCGGCGTAAATGAAAAGCACCGACCAGCCACCATCACGAACTTTTATAAATATTGAATTTTTCCTGACCCATTGACCAACCGACCGGAAGTAGCATGGTGGACCTTAATATACCGCCAACACCCCCAATGGGAGAGAGCTCCAAAATCAAAAGCCTGATGGGACGGACACCTGGAATACTAAAGTCGAAATTCCTCACCGTTCTCGGCAACAGCAACGAGCTGCTCAATGGGATTTCAAATA
Organism: Meliscaeva auricollis; assembly: GCA_948107695.1. Lineage (NCBI taxonomy): Eukaryota > Metazoa > Arthropoda > Insecta > Diptera > Syrphidae > Meliscaeva > Meliscaeva auricollis. The sequence goes on along the minus strand of OX403616.1, from coordinate 11,362,149 downwards.
GAGTATGTATAACGGTTTTATAATAAAGTGACGAGGGGGTTTGCACGGGGGGTTGGAATATTGTCTGTAAAGATTACATCGCCTATATTACGGGATGTCATGCATTATGATACTTAAGGTGGCAAAGCTTTTGTACAAACTCATTAAGAGTATTATGCTGCATGTAGGTACGAGTTGTTTTTTTTTTTCAATTTTATTTTCTGAACAAAAAAAAAAAAAAACCCTGTTAGGGGTTGGGGGTGGTTTTATATCTTTTTATTAATGGGGAATCCCATTACGTGTTAATTTTTTTTTTATCTCTGTTGTTTCTGATGTTTATTTTTAACATGTTTTGTTTTTTTAAATTAAAAAAAAAAAAAAAGAAAACAAAGAAAAAATAACTAAAAATAAGAAAATTTAATCAAACTGATGGTTGTGTTATTAAAAAATCGATTATAATTGCATGTAGTTGAAGAATTTGACACACCACATACAGAGAGAAAGGTTGAATATTTTGAGGAAATATATTGCACCCAGGGAATATTGTACCTTAGTCCTAGTCCTAGTATAATGCTTTTTTGAAAGGGAGATTGGTATGTTGCGGCATGTCAAAATGGTTTTGTTTATGGCTTTAGCATTGCATGTCATTAAAGGCCTTTAAATTGTAAATACCATGTAGAATAAACGTAGTGATACAAAAATATGTATGTATAGCCTTTTGTGTCCACAAAATGTCTAATTAAAAACAAAAGCCTTTGATAGGTGTTTACATGTAGGTCAAAGAAATGAGTTATTATTATCCTTGAAGAACAGAGTTTTGCAATGCAGTATTTTTAGAAAATAGATAATACCAAGGCTTTGAGACATAAATTTAAATGCTGTAACACACGAGTAGTCTGCGAATGGAATTTTAATATTCATAGACAATCATTTGCGTGGAAATTTTAGATAGACAATCCACAGCGAACTATTTCAAATAATTTTGTTTGGTATTAGGTAGTAGGTACAAATCATGCAATGCTTAGTAATTGGTTATAGGGACCGTTATTATTATAAAGTTTAAAGCAGGTTCACTTTACAATTTACAGGCTTAACTACAACGGCCACTTTTTGCAAAAAGTGCAAAAGTGAAGATTTTCAAACTCATTTTGCTTAACTATGGAAATTGCAAAAAATTTCAAAAATGTGTAGAAAACCTTAGATTTTGGTTTCTTAATCAATTGGCTTACTTTTTTCACAAAAAAATGGACCTAGTAGGAAAAAAAATTATTTTACTTTTGCAGTTTTGTGGAAAGTGGACATTTTAGTGAAGTATTTACTCTGACGATAGCAATGTTATCTCTAATATCTTTAAAAAATCTAAATACAATTTTTTTCTAGCGTAACACAGAGAGAAAGTTTTGTTTATATTTACTTGAAAAGATTGGTGAAAAAAGAATTGGAACTGTTAGAATGAATTTCTAGGAAAAGAAATATGCAATGAAAATATTGTTAATAATAATTTGTTTATGTCAATGCCATAAAATTGTCTGTTCTATGATCTACTCACCACTTTGTATTTTGCCACATAAATGATAGCCAAAACTAATTTTTATTTTAAGTTTTAATCGTGTGACTGCCTCCCTTTTGGCGTAATGGTTTTTGCGATGGACTATCAGGTCAGAGATCTGGGTTCGATTCCCCATCTTGATTTTTTTAGGTGTTATCTACTAATTCTTGCGACGAATTGAAAAAGAAAAAACCTCCAAAGGTACTGCTTGTCGCGAAAGGTTAATCTCACCTAGCCTTTCGGAACCGACAGATAATTATTGTTGTTCCTATCTATTTCGGCTAGCTACACACTCGCAGAGAAAATGGTTAAAAGTGTGAGTCATTAGACCTTGGTTCTTATGAACCTAGTCGTGCCACAGAATTAAATTTATTAATTATTATTTTATGCCCTTGGCATTATATTGTTTTTCTGACCCATACATTTTTCACGTCATCCAACCCCAAACATTTTCAATGATATATTGCGGTCTAAAAAGTATGGGTACCACTCAAGCAAGGAAAACCTTTGTCATTTTATCCACATATACGCTATGTGTTGATAAAGTTTTTTTTTGGTTTGAAAGAGGTGTTGATTTCGTACAAAGTACTGGATGTACTCCATTGACTGGCAGTGTAATTGATAAACGCAGCGATAGAAAAATGTGTTTGTACCATTATTTTTTTTTGCATTGGTAACAAATGTTACTCATACGCCCCAGTGGTCCATGTTAAAACTGCTGAAAGCGGTTTGAGACACGAAAGTTAATAAAATGAACGGCTGGGTCGCACTACTTCTTATTAGGGTCAAAGTTGCTGCAGACGTTATAGCATCTTATATGCATAAAGTTTTTTAGAAATAAATAATTTTATAACAATTTCGAAAAAAAAAATAAAATTTATTACTAAAATTATATAAAAAAAACTTCTTAAACTGTTTTGAGCTCCAAACTATGTTTGCGCCATTTTATTTATCAACTTTTCCTAAAACAATGTTTTCAATTTCCTCTCTAGGAAATTACCTAAAACCTTCAACCAATAAATTTGAAGAAAATCATTTTAATGGTTCAGGTTGTAGTTCGAGGTTCACAGACAAACAGACCGAATTGCGGACCCAATTTTTTGGATTCTCTATCATCATAATGTCATATTACCTTGTAATCTTGAGTTCAATTGTGTACGAATCCTAAACTTACCCTATCGCGGACGGGATTTTTCGAAATTCCACTGGCACGTTAGGGTAAAATGGGGCAAAAGACAAAAAAAACTTTTTGTACATCTCGAAAAGTATAAGGGTTAGAATTATGTAATAAATTTAATTGAATAGATAAATTGAAATAATGATGAGATTTCATCAAAAAAAAAATCTTAAAATTCAACTTTTCAAGTTATAAATTATTTTCTAATATCAAGTGTTTAAATTTAGCTATAATAGGCTACAATATTATGTAATTTTTTTTTAAACAGTATCATATAAAAAAAATGAGGAAAAGGTGATTAAGAGCAATATTAATTGTATTTTTCTTATTCATTTTGCAATATGGTATAAAATTTGTTTGAATTTCATAAAACCATATTTTACAATATTGTTGGTACAAGTGTTCTTGATAGGCAATAAACATTTTTAAGCATAAAAATGCATATTCAAAGATTTTAGAGAGAAAAATTTTGAATATTAAAATCTGTAACTTAAGTTTTAGTTGCAGAATTTTAACAAATTGAACAGATTTAATTAGATAAAATATTGGTCTATAATTCTACATAAAAATATTGGAGAGTTGTTTTATTAAACATTGGCACAGAGGGCGTTAAGTAAAAATATGTTTTCAATGAATTCGTTAAAATTACAAAATTTAATTAAAAAATTGATAATTTTGAATATATTTATTTTAGCTCAACTTCAAGATGTGTCTGTTTTCTTAACCAATGCCATACAAAGTTTATTGATTAAATAAAAACAAAGAAAAAAATGATATATTGCAGAAAAAAAAATCGAGCAAAACGCACTTTTTATGCTCCTTAGACCAATTGTACCATTCAAAACATTTGACTATGTCTGCTCAAATAATTTTAGTTTTCTTATAAATTTAATTATTTTAATATACAATATGTTTTAATACGACACTCACAAGCTTCACAATATCATTAAATAATATGAAAAATATTATAAATTCGATCTCTCAAAAATTTGTTAAAAAAAGTCAAAATATCCTTTTCACGTAAACAAAAAACATTATTTTTTTCAATTCTATCTAAATGTAATTTTTAAGGATTTTTATAAAAGGAAATAATGCGGTTTTAGTATGTTCAACAAGCTCTACAAAATGTATACTTGGTTTTCAGATATTAGCATAATTGTTCGAACTTAGTAGTAATTTTCATTTATTTTAAACTAGTTAGGTTATCACAAAAGATCACTCACGCAAATGAAACAAGTGAGCTTTAAGCACTTAAGGGCTCGCTTACATAAGCTGCTCCAAAATAAAAGGTCGAAATATATGTCTGTGGAAATAATTTTTATAGAATCTTACTGATAAAATACAGTTTTTTGTTGGGGTTGGTTACATTATTTGCCTGCTGAATAAAATCCCATGTAATGAAATCCCGCCAAATACTACCTTTCGTTAGCGCTGTATTTCATATGAAATATAGGTCACTCGGTTTCATGAATCAATTGGAAAAAAGTTTCCTACTATTTTTTTTTTTAGACAGCGCTAGATTGAAACTCTGAATTCAGTGACTCAAATCGATGTAAATCTGTTGGAACGAAGCAACAAAATTCGTCGTTCAAATAAAAGTATACAAGCTTTTAAATTTTTTGAAATTTCTTCAGTATCGACTAGGATTTTTTTCAAGAAAGTTGAAACTCATCAGCGAATAACAGAATAGTTGCAAAATCTTTAATTAGAAAAAAACATTCTATTCTATTCTATATTAATTTCTAATTTGAATCAGTTTGTGTCTTAACTTCAAAAAATAGTTTAAAAAACTTAACATAAGTGGTTGATTAGCTTAAAATAAAAGGGGTCACTTATGTCTGCAACATATTTGAAGAACATATAATAGGTATAAAATGAATAGTTTAAGAGATAATATTTGTCATTTCTGGCATAAGATTTAAATTAATTCTTTAAAATTTTAGTCATACTAATTCATGAGAATCGTCGTTCAAAAAAAAAAAGGCTTAAGCGAATGAGAAATCTTAAATTATAGCTCAAAGTGACGTGTTGGGCGGATATAAAAGTTCTTTTCAGAATTAAATATTGAAGAAATAGAATTTCGTTGGTAAAAAACTCTTTTCAGAACTAAAAAAAAATATTTTTTTGAGAGAGTCTACCAATTTTCATTCTTTTTAACTTTTTTTTCAAAAATGATGGCAAAACACTTTGAAAAAATTTAAAAAAACCATCTAGTACGGTGCCTACTAAAAATCTCGCCAAAATCCTACCAGCTCATTTTTGGTCGGCGGGATTTCGTTACGCGGGATTCTATCTTGCAGGATTTCGTTACTCATCCCGTTTTTTTGTATTTCTAATAAAAAAATAGACTAAACTTATTATAGAGAAAGTTTGTTCTTCATTCTATCTTTTTTTTTAAACCCTTTAGAAAAGTGGGTAGGTTCTACCTACCCACTTTTCTAAAGTATACAAACAAAATGATTTAATAACCCTGCAATCCCCATACCACATACTTCTGAAAAGTTTTGAAAATTTAAAAGTTTCCATAAAATAACTTATTATTTTCATTTATAGCTGACACTTAGTATAAGTTCCAGTGATTCGGATTACTGTGACGATGATGAGGAAGAAGTTCCTCAATGTAAGTATTATTATCTCATAAAGAGAAAACATAAAATTCAAATTAGAAGAGAGAAAAATGTCCATAAATTCCTTTTATAAAATACTCGTAATCTGCATGTTGGTAGATGACGAGACAATAGATTATACAAAAATCGATTTTGAATCGAGGAGAGTTAAGGCACGTCGTGCTCATGAAGAAATTATTTCTGGCCGATATCGTCATCCCAATTGGGAACCAAGTAAGTAGTTGCTATTTCTTCTGAATAAAAAATAAATTATCAAAAAAAAACATCCTTATTCAATTTTAGAGGCCAGATTGGATACAGGTACAGCTGCAGCCCAGACAAAACCCTCATCATCATCATCAAGTTCAAGTGGCGGTTCGGTGGGCGGTGACATTGGTGTTGGTGGTCGTCGCAGTGGTGCTGGCAAAAATGCTCGTTGCATTTCATTCGATTCAAAATCCACCCACGACCAAGACATTGACATAGACATAGACATTGAAATAGAAAACGACTTGAAAAAAATCAATGAATTGCTGAATACACCACCCGCAATTGATGTAGAATCCACACCCTTTCAACCAACACCACCACCACAACAACCTGCAAATACGGATTTTATACAAAACGATGGAATGCTCAAAGTTGCTGGCAATTCTCCAAATAATGTGCCCAGCAAAACCTCAAACAGCAGTACATTGACCAGCCTTCATGATCCGGTACAAGCGAGTCCGAGCTTAGAGTCAACAGACTGGAAGAACTATATTCGTTCAGAGTCACAGAATTCGGTGCCATCGTGGGCGTCTTCGATAAGTTTGGATGACCATAAATCGGATGATCCGTCAAAAGAATTTATGCGAAAATTCGTTGATATTATGTTCACCAATTCTTCGACTATTGGATTGGAACTGAAGTCAGAATTTGGACAGATAGCCAGACAGGAATCGGGACGGTTGTGGTTTTGTCGTTATGTGATGGCACAGAAGCTGAAATCGAAGCGTGTGGATGAGATAACATTTTACTCGTTGGTTCAGAACTTTGCTATAATCCTGTTTGAGAGCACCGAGAGCGAGGACTATACGCCAGCGGCGAGCGTAATGAATATGTGCTTTACATTTTATCATGAAAGTTAGTACTCATTTTTTGGAAATTTTCAATTATTGTAGTTATTTTATGTTGATTTCTTTATTAATTAGTTGAAGTTCCTGGCTGTGAGCCTTACAGGGAATACCTTTTTACTTATCTTCGACAACAACCTATCTGGCATACATTGCGCTTTTGGAATGCCGCCTTTTATGATGCAATACAAAGTAAACGTGAACAACGTATGGCAGTTTCTCAGAAGAAACGTGGTAAAAATAATCCCAATAATCCATGGAAATCATTGTCTCGTGGACAAAGTGAGGGGGAAGAGGAACATTCCGATTCGTCTAGTTCATCTTCACATCATAGTTTTGCAGCTAGTGGGGTGAATGATTTGACAGATAATCAAAGATTTCAACAACATATTGCCTTCCAACAATTGGGGTAAGTTAACTTATGCAACACAAATATTTTTTGAATTGAGTCGAAATTTTATTTTTATTACAAAAATGAGAAGCAAAACTTTTATTTTCTTTACAAAAATTGAAAAATATTCTTCAGCAAATTTAAATTCTGAACTGATACGAGTTTCATCTTATAAGTCTTCTTGTTTTGCAATTTTCGACAGTTTTTCGGTTTCATTTGCAACAAATTGGTAAATTCGTTTGTGTTAAATTCTTTTTCCGAACGATTACAAAAAAAAAGTTTAACGTAACACCTTTGATCGAACCGTCAACTTCTTGCTTACGAAGCAAATATCTTGACGCCACGGACTGTATAATTTATGATTGGCGTAAAATGCATATAAATAAAATGAAAGAAGAATTCAAACGACTTTTCGTTTATTGGGCAGTAATTTTTTTACTTCAACTTCGTTTGCAGTAAACTATTTAATTCGTTTCGGTAACCTCTCGATTCCAGGAACTCCTGCAGTCAGTTGTTGTAAATGAATTGTATATTTACACCAAAAGTGAAGTTCTTTGCCACAAACTACTTGCTGGAGAGGTTCTTCGCAAACTATTTATTTGTTTGCTGCAAACAATACAATTTTCTTGTAAACGAAAAAGTGTTTTCATTTGGGAAGCATTTTTGTTTGCTGCACTCAACTTATAAAAATTAGCTCTAAGCTAACGTAGAATGAATTATAAAAAAATGTGTGTTCCCAAATTCTGAAGTGGGAAACTTGAACCCACCCAAAAATTCTATTTAAGTATTTTAAATTGATTGCACTTCTTAAAAATATGTGGCATATATGGAGCTGATAGCTCAGTTTTCGGGGAAATTTCCTTCTACCAATATGCTTCATTAATAATTTGGTACAAATTCCTAACCGGTTTATCACAATCGGATTGAAGCTTACAGATTTGTTCTTCTTATTAAGCTTTTTAAATCTTTAAATCTTCACCAACATCTTCTAAGCTAAGCATGATACTCATTTAGCAGCTGCTGATTCAATTCTATCCTTATTTTTTCCAGCTGCATAATAATTTAAAAGTTTTTGCTTACTAATCTCTCAGACAGAATACAACCTCCTATTCATTTGCTACACAATTCAATAGATTCCATTTTCCATCGCAAAACATTAAGATTTTCCACGTCTAAGAAGTTTCTGACGAGCTTTCTGATGTGCTCTAGATCATGATCGTGTTGGAATAAGCTGTTTCATGGATTTTGGACCCAAAATTTGGAATAACATGGTGTCCAGAATTTTTTTTCACACAATAAGCAAGTTTCCCGTCAACAAGTGGATCAGTCATGCTAAGTCAGCTTCAGGATGATTGCTCATTTTTTAAATTTCAAGCTATTACCACTTAAATTAGCTTAGTTCTTGCTTAAGACAGGACCATTGACTGCTTAAAAACATAGTAGCGCACCTTGGCGTAAAAGTAAGAGCTATTGACTATGACGCTGAAGGTCTGGGTTCAATTCTCAGACCGTGCTACCTTAATTTTTTTTCAGGGGAATTGAAGATAACTTCAAGAGTACTGCTTGTCATAAAAATGCATCTCAACTAGCTGTTCGGAACCGATAGAAAATTGTAGGTCCCCTCAATTCCTTCTAACTTTTCACACACACAGGAAATGATTGAGAGACTCAGTCACTAGGCCTTGATTCTTCATGAGATAGTCGTGTTTCGTTCTGTGAGGCTTACTAGATTGCTAAACTGCTTAAGCTGAAAGCAAAACAAGTTTGCTAGGGTTAGGTTAGGTTAGGTTAAGGTGTCTGTCAGGAAAACAGCTTACACACTTAGGCCAACAATAGGCACATTGTGATACCACATAAACAGTGAGTAAGTTCCTCTAATAAGATCAGTTAAAGCTTTTGATTTTCATTAAGTCGCTTGTATTATTAAAGAAATATTTTCCTGATTGAATTTTGCGTCGTTGGGAAAGAGCGGGACATGAACAAATAAGTAGTGGGATTGTTTTCTTTTCCTCTTCGTCCATGCAGCTTCTGCAAAAATCGTTTGAGAAGACTCCTAGTCTTCTTACGTGTATACCTTTAAGGCAGTGTCAGTAATAGCACCTATTGTGGAGCTTATACGCAGTCTGCTTAGAGACAACAAGCATTTGAAACGCTTCGAATCTAGTACTTGCCAGATCTGTTTTGTCCCTAGTCAAGTAGTGATACTAGTCCATCCATTGTTTGTCATCGTAATGGCATCTTCGTGTGAACTACTTAAATTTGGTGATGTATTTTTGTATCAAATTTTGTTCTTTTAATTTTTTAACAACAAATAAGTTTTTTTTGAATTTTATTAAAAAAAAAAAATTATTTTATTTGTAGAACTTTCACTTGCAACATGCACTCACTTGGTATTAGCAAAGACTTGTGCCTAGAATTTCTCATGAAGCAAAATACCATTCTTCGCCTACCAAAAGGTAAACAATAAATATTTTTTTTTTTTAGTAAAATTTTATTTCCTAACAACACAAAATTCTTAATTTTTACTTAAATATTTAGATAAAGTCCATCTAATACGTGATAATATCAACCGAATGTACCATGAAACTGATCTCTGGGGTGCAAAAGAATCATGAAGGCTTTTCAAACAAAACACCCAACAGACCTTTTTTCTTCTGTGCATTTTTTCTCTTCAAATTTTGAATATAAAAATGCATAAATCTATAAATTTAATCTATTTTATAAGTCCAGACTATTAGAAAAATGAAAATTTTAAAAAAACATGTTTTTACTAAAACAAAACAAAAATTCTTATTCTCAAAAAAAAAAAAATGTTAACAACAACTATTTTTCTCTCTTTTGTTCTTTAGAAAGAAAAAATAATAATATTTCTTAGTCATTAGTTCTTTAAAAGAAAAAAATTTAATCAAGAAACCTTACAATACCACACTTTTTAAAATCGAACATTTCTCGGTACAAATTGTGATACGATTTTTTTTGTGATTTAAAATTACATTTAAATCAAAAAAGAAAAAAAAAATATTTAAATATTCAAATTTTAGTATAAATAGAGTAAGAAAAAAAAAAATAGAAAAATGGAAAATGAAAAAAAAAAAAAAAAAGTGAAAAGTGCAAATAATCCAGAACATTTACCTACATATTTTTAGTATGAGTATAAACAAGCAAGCAAAAGCATTAACAAGAAACTATTTTTGATGGAATACAAGCTTTACTTTTATAAACAAAAACAAATTTAATACAAATAAAAACAACTAAATAATATTTTATGTAATGTATTTAAATAAAAAAAACAAATCCGTCATTAAATAATTAAAAAAACAATCAAAAAGAATGAGTTGTGAATAGAAATGAAAAGGCTATGAAGTTTATAGAAATATTTACGAGTAGGCATTGCATTGCATTTAGATAGAAATATTTATGAAACATGTTTAAGATGATGGAATGTTTTTTTTTTGTTTTATTTTAAAGCTCTAAAAATGTCAAGTTTATTTGGTAAACCTCAACCTGCAATCCTGCATAGTTTCTCTGTTTTCTAGGTTTCTTTATTAAGTGAACTTATTTAAAAGTACTTATTTTGACATTTTTTTGTTAAATTAAAGAGTAAAATATAAAAAAAAAAATAATTTTTGTATATTTTGTTTGTATAGCTTTTGAAAAATTTACTCATTCAATTTCCAACCGTCTAATAGAGTTTTTTTTTTAACGTTTGTGTTGAAATGTACTTGAAATAAACTCAGAAAATTTTTTCTAACTAAAATAAAACAAATACTTAATAAATGAATGGTACTTAGCACGCAGCTGTAGCTCTTGAATATACCATCAAGTGATAAAACATGTAGGGTGTAATACTGTATTTGTGAATGCAAAAAATCTGCAATAGTACAATCATAGTTCTTTCCTCATGCATTTATGAAAGCAATCACAACGCAGAATGTGTGCATAAGGGCCTGACTTTGTACAATTTTCTTGTTAAAATCGTTCATAAACGACAATCGCTTAAGAATTTTTTTTTATTTTAATTAAGAGTCAGATTTGTTTGTTTTTCCCAAATTTGTTTTTTTTTTTTAAATCCATAAGATACATTTATTTTTTATGAAACAATTTTGTATGATTTTGTTATATCAAGGTGGTGCAAAAATGTTTCTTTTTCAGATTTCAAAAATCTTGTATTCTATATACACCGACAATTTTTTAAGAAAAGTGACGCAAGCAAAAAAATGCTCTTTTCTAAGTTAACTTGAGCAAATAAAAAAAGTCCAAGTATGTGCTAAATATTTGAATTTATGAAAAAAATTATATTTGAAAAATTATATTTGAAACAAGCTTTTTTTGAGACACCCTTATGCAAAAATATTCAATTTAACTTTACTATTTTAAAAAATGCTCTTCATAAACTTTCAGTTTTTTTTTTTCGAAAAGTAAAAAAAAATTTCATCACCCTAATAAAAAAATTTGTTCTTCGATAATCAGATTCAAATACTAACCACGTCAAATTTTTTATTTATGGTCGCAAGTTAAAAGAAAAAGATAACCTTTTTCGAGCCAGCCTAATCCAAAAATACTCAATTTAACTTAATCTCACACCTCACAAACATTTTGTGTGAAGTTAAAATCCAATTTTTTTTTTGAAAACTTAAAAATGGAACATATTTTTGCACCACCCTTCGTAAATTTTTTTCCCAAAATAAATTTGGCTGCGCAATCTGTCCCCAGGTGAAAATGACGTTTATGATAAGGAAAATTGCCTATTTTATACTTTTAATGTGCTCTATAGTTCCCTATTGGTTTCATGTAAAAAAAAAAATCAAAACCAACATTACGATAATGGAAAAGTCCAAAAATGTGGTTTTCGTCATGCCGTCCGTCGGTCGGTCTGTGCGTTTGTTCGTCTGTGCGTCCTTCTGTACAGAGAGCCACAGCCTAAACGGATTGACGGATTTGATTGAAATTTGGTATAAATTACGTTTTTATTATCTCCAACTCCAAGGTTGTTTATTTTTTTTTTTGTTATTGAATATCTTGATGAGCACCAATACCTCCCATATAACGGTTTCGAGTTATTTCAGTTTTCTCGAAAACGGCTCTAACGATTTCGTTAAAACTTGGTGTGTACATAAATTAAGGAATAAAAGATTATAACAATTCTGCATTTTTAGTTTTTTTTTTCAAAAATTGAATAACGGAGATATGATGACACGTTTTTCGAGGACATTTTAAATAAATTTATAATATCATTACTTACTCAACCGATTTCTTTCAAAATTTGTCAATAAGTTTCTCATGTGTTTTTGAAAAATATTGTGCATGTATTAAATTTTTCAAACAAATGTACTATTACTTTGATCTGCAAGACCAAGTTCGTGCGATCTAGTCGTGCATTTTATTTATGTCTTTTTTTTTTTTTTTTGATATTGGGATTACAGCAATATTGTGAATTGTGAATGGGATTCATTCGTATGGTGAATGGGATTCATTTCCGAAATTCCACTTTGCCACCTCGTATCTCTCCGGCCAAGAACTTTTCTTCGGGAAAATCCCACTTCTAATTTTTTTTATTTAAGATCAAAGCTGCGTTTAAAAAGTTAACTTCCTATACTTTTGATCCCATTTTATTATGTACACAGTGTAACTGCACGAACTGTGAATATATTGGTGTATTTAGTTTTAGGGCGAACAGTGGTTCGAGTTGTATGAAAAATCTGAACCAATGATTTATAATTTCATAAAACTTTTACATGTGATTACAAATAATATAAGAAAGCATGATATATAATTTCCACCCTCTGCCACGCCTACTTTTTTAAAAAAAGTTGTCTTTACACAATATTTTTGGTAAAAAAAACTATTCCGTTATTAATAAAACTTGTAAACTATGTGTTTTCTAATAATTTGTCTACAGAATATTTTGCCACGCCCTCTTTTTAGGGCGTTAAATAAGATATATATGAAATGTAAATCATGCTAAATTTTTTTCACGAATACTTGCATTGGCAAAATACTAATTTCCACACCACCATGAAGTAGAGTCGCTATCTTGTAATTCTATCGAATTTTCGCAATTAACATGCCAATTAGAGCAAATAACTTTCTACCCCCACAGGCTCCATGGCATTCCTTTTTATGTTTGTTAATTTCTTGAAACTTTAGAATGGTATGCCATGGAGCTCGTGGGTGTAAAAAAGCTGGGTTAGTGTAATTCGTTATTTGCTCTAATTGGCATGATAATTGTGAAAATTCGGTCGAATTACAAGATCGTGATGAAGACGAAGCCGAGACTTGCTTGGACAAAACTGTTTCTGAGATCGAAAAAGGTCTTATATATGTAACTGCATATTTAATGAAAATGATTTAACGTGAAATATGTTAACTGGAGAAATGTCACAAAAAAAAACCACGCCTATTACTCTACCTCATGGCGGTGTGGAAATGAGTATTTTGCTTATTTTACAAAATAATTATTTTATCAATTGAATCAAAAACTTTTATTTAGTTTATACCTAAATATTGGATAAGTAATTTCTATTTTTATTGAATTTGATCCGAAAAACAACATTATTTAGTTAATTAGTTCTTGTCTGACATTTTTCAAATGGTGAGTTACGCTTAAGAGGTACGATAAAATAGGCCAACAAAATAAACTCCACCATAACTTTCCAGCTAACCCCAATTTTTCCAACCAAATGATCGGACTATGTTATATGGTTCAAACTTTTACTATTCGAAGCTAATTTGAATTTTTTGAAATTACACTTTGTTTTGTTTAAGAAGAATTTCCCGGTGGTTTTCCATTTATACCATTTGAGGTCAAAATTCCCTACGATCCCTTAGCACTGTTTTTGGTTAGTAAGAAAAAACACTTTTACACTTAAGCAATTTAAATTATTTTAAATTGCTATACACTTTATTAATTTTTACCAAAGAGTGCTTAAATATAAATTATTTTTTTTTCGCTTTACTTTTTTCTTTATAGTTAAATAAAATAAATATTTACGGTAGAATACGTAACATTTAATTTATCGCTAATTTTATTATATCATTTGATAAATTAAATCGATTGTATGTGTATTTTTTTTTCTTTTTTTTTAAGTTACAAATATACATTTAAAACATTTTATATTATCGGATTTTTAATAGGTAGTGGTTTTGTTTTTTTATTTTTAAATATTCTCGTGTACCTACATTTAAAAAAATATAACCTAGAAAACAGAAGAAAATTATTTATTTCCCCTATTTAATTTTGTTTGTTCTTTTGTTTTTATATTAATTTGTATATATAAACTATTGATTTAACATGAAGAAGGTCTTAGCAAAATTCACAGAAAAAATATATATTCTTGGCAACATTGGTAGATGCAATGTGCGTGCTTTATTATTTTTTTTTATTTTTGTTTTGTTTTTCTTTTTAGAATATATTGTACAAATTACATATATAGATACAAAAAAAAAATATTAATTTTTAAAAGCAAAACAAATAAATTCTACTTTAAAGGTTTCATTGTTGTTAATCCTTCAAAAATTAATACTTTAAATTTTTTTCCATATATGTATTCTATTCTCTACTTTGATCCCAAATTCAAGCCAAATAAAAAAATCATAAAATATTTTATAGATTTAGTTTTTTTATAGGTGAATAATGATTAAAAAAATGTTAAATTTATAGGAAATAAGAAATAAAAAAAAAAAACACAATAATATCATAAATATTTTTATTTTTAAACATAAAAACTTCCTGTGAAAATTGTTTTTATTCAGATTAAGGAACAAAAAAAACAAGGCAATGTATTATAAATATTTAAAATATATATAAATTCAAATATGTAAAATGAATAGAAATTTTAGTTGTCGTCGACAGATCAACTAAAAATGTTATTTATAAATAAAATTCTAGTTTTTACTCTTTGCTAAGCGTTAAAATTGTGAAAATAAAACAACAATAAAGAAAAAATGGTGTAAAATTACTTTTAATTTAAAGAAAAAAATGATATAAAATAAAAGCGAAAATAAAAATAAAAAGAAAATGTTATATACTTTTTGTTTATAATTTTTATTGAAATATATTTACAAATACAAAATACACAAATAAAATTTTACTTTTCAGCAAAACCTAAAGATTACAACGGCAATCAAAGAACACAAATTAAATAGTTATTTTTTTTTTTAACATAAAATTTAATTTAAAATAAAAAAAAAATCGCAAATAAAATAAACATTGTGTTTTGTTTCTTGTTTTTTTTTTAAATTATGAAACCGCTTATTAGATTTTTTTCTTTTTATACAAAATACAAGATCTTTTACTTATTTCCATGAAAAAATTGGAAATCTCTTAATTTTAATGTTAATTTAAATATATCATAAATATTTTGTTTAATGAATTTTATAATTTTACGCGAATCTAATGTATATAATAATTGTGCTGAACAAAAACAAAAGTAGTGTATGATCAACTTCGGCAATGTTTATTTTGTTGGTACAATGATGTGTGATTTTTAGGCATCTTCTGTGCTAATTTTTTTTTTTTTAATTTTATCTTTTCAAGATTTTTTTTTTAAGTATCTTTTTTGCTACCCATAAATGGAGAGATTTATGTTGGTGGTTTTGTTTTTTTGTTTTTTTTTTAGTTAGACGATTTTATCAAAATTGGTTCTGTTGTTTTTGTTAATTATTTTTTTTTGTATATTAGAATTTATGTGTATAAAGTAACTTTAACATAAATATTGTATATTACGTGGTGAATTAAAATTTACAAAATACTCTACTCGAATGATATAATATTCTAATCGACAAATAACTGGAAGGTCACTGACCCCATTCGATCTCGAATACTGCCATTGTAGATAATGTTTTTGGCCCAAGCACGACATTCAACGTTTAACAATTGATTTAGTTTTATTGATTCAAATTGTACGGCAACAAGGGGACTAACATAGCCAGGTTGATTGCGGAAGGGATAATAGTATGAGGGGAAACCACGAGCTGGGAAATAAGAAATTGGTCCCATGTTTTCTTTGTCTAATGAATGTTGTCCCTGGCAAGATATCCAAACTTGTTCGCGCTGCAAAAAAAAACCATACACATTTTATTAATTAATAAAAAAAAAAACATTTTTTAATTTTATATAAGCTTACATGAGTTTCATTAAGACTCTTAATGTGTTCAACTAAATCAGCTGGCATAGTTTCAGGCAAGTCATTGGCATCGCTAAATGTTTCTGGAACCCAGTCGAAAATTTTGTTCAATTTTAAGAATACACATGGACGTCCCTTGTCGTAGCCGTATTGTTTCGATGGTGAACATTCGCCAAAATTGTTAATATCAACAATGCAAACTTTTCTGACATCTTGAGTTTGACCGAAATGGCAGACTTTTTGATTGCTTCCTACGGTTGTGTTGTAAGCTAAAGCAAAAAATTGGTTTTTAGTTTTTTATTTACTTATTTTTGTGGAAATTTTGTGATAAATTCTTATATTTTTTTTTTGTCGATTTTTTTTATTTTTAGTCTAAGATTTTTTGTACTTTTTATTTTATGTTTTTTTTTTCGTATAACAATTTTTTTTTTTTAATTTGAATTTCTAAGTTTTTTGTTTTTATTTGTAATTTTTTGTTAATTAATTTTAAAATTAAACTTACGTTGTACAAAAACATCCATTACATCTTTCCAATATTTATATTCGCCAGGTTTTTTTGTATCGAATTGTATAACCGAACCACGTTCAGTTTCTTCACTTAATGGACGAAAACCTAGACCGGGATTGGTGCCAATCAATGATGAATCTAATTTCCATTTGGGCTCTTCATCACTGAGTGTTGAAAATAGACCTTGCAAGCAAATCGCAAAAAGTCCAGCTAAGATGATATAGAATATGATGTAGAATAATAACAGCCGACCTGCAATTAAAAAAATAAAAATAAAATTATTTACACCAGGTAAAAAAATGTAGTTAATTTTTATTGTCAATTTAATTTTTTCATAAATTTAATAGTCTAAGATTATGCCATACCAGTTGAGACCTAGGACAACAGTTTGAATATGGGTTGCCTAACAATATCATCTCAAGGCATAGGGTTGCCATACATTAGAGTTCAATTTTTTTTTTCAATTTTCCAAAACTGCCTATGTGGCAGGTCTTAGAGGTGTTACATTATATTCGTGGAAATTTATTTTAACAATTTTTATATTCTAGATTTTTAAAACTTCCAGTAGGGTAAATAAGGGTAAACTTAGAAAAAGGTAGATAAACTATTTTCTTAACTAAAAGTGATAGAACCATGATTGACGTTTAAAAGTCAAAATAGATGTTTAAGAATTAATTCACCAAATATCAGGGCAAAATTATTCTATAATAAATTTTATGTTGTTGGAAGGAAAATTTAAAATTATTTGACACAGTGTCCACCAAATTTTGTTTTAAGCGACCGCATAAACAAACCACATAAGGCGTACACAAATTTTGGTGGTGTTAAAACAAATAATTTGCAATAGGGTTGCTTCAAGGCATTGGGTTGCCACTCTTTAAAATTTAATTTTTGTTCTATTTTTAATGATCTGGCAAGCCTTATAGATATAAAAAAATATAATCTTAGAGAATATTTAATATAATGTAGGACTTTGGACTTACGGGACTAAGATATTCGTTGCATATACATTGAGATGAATGGGCAGCCACTTGAAATAAATGATTGTAAGAAATGTATCTGTCTTATGTATGAGTTTTTACTTGCGATATGGGTACCATATATCAAGTTATGCATTCGTACAAAAAAAAAAGTTGAGATAACAATCAAACATGACATTACAATGATAAAGAATGAGAAAAAAGTGGGTCCGACAACTCAGTCTGTCTGTCTGTCTGTCTGTCTGTCTGTCTGTCTGTCTGTCTGTATGTATCAGAGACCACAGCTTAAACGGATGGGTCGATTTACTTTAAACTGGGTATGTGGCGTTTTTTGGAGACTATCCCCAGACATTTTTTGATTTTTGTTTTTAGACCAAAAATAACGGTACCTGTCATATACCGGTTTTAGAAAAACTCGTTTTTCTCAAAAACCATACCAACGATTTTGATTAAAAAAATCATGGTCAGTTTTTTAAATAAGGTCTATCTTTAAATGGAAACCATTTTTTTCAATAACCGTTATTAACGGTACATGCCATAGAATCGTTTTTTTTTTGAATTCTAATTTTTGTCCTCCATGACTCAATCAATTTCAACCATTTTTCTTACATGGATGCTTTCAAGTTGTATCATCTATTTTTTTTTCAAAACTTAGTTTTTAGATGTTGATAAATAATATCTTAAGAATGGCGTACCAATTTTTTTTTATAAAAGTCCTTGCAAAATTCTATATAGAAAAAATAGTTCTTTTAGAAAACGGCTCTAAAGATTTTCAACTTTTTTTTCTAAGAATGTATCATTATAAAAGAAATCAAATTGCATACTTTATTTTGAGGTTAAATTCATTTAAGAAATCGAATTTTATGCTTTTATAATTTTTTATTTTCTAAAACTGCATTTACAAATTTTTAATTAAAAGGGCTTAGCATAAATAGTAACTTTATCTCCAAGAGCATTTACGTGCGACTATTTTATTTTAAATTTTCTTGCTGCTTATTTGCAATATTTTCATACAAAAGTCAATTTTTAAAACGACCTTTACTTCTTATAGAGCTGCAATATTTGCAATAATAGAAAAAGGACAGATCTGATTACACTTATAAAAAGATCTCGTTTGTCTCTAACCCTCTATACTGCACAAGAAGGCATATATGGCTTTTGGGTTTTAATACGAAAATAACTGCATGTACGTACAGGTCATTAAATGCACTCTTGAAGAAGTATTGCTACGTTCCATTCATGTGTAACTGCACAAGTAGCCATATATGGCAAAAGTTAATAACTTTTTAAAAGAAATTGTTTAATCAGTTTTTGTGTAGTAATCTCTTAACTGTACCAAATGATGAACAAAATTATGAAAATGTCGTTTTCTGACAAAAAGTTGCTTTGCCGATTGCTCGGTTTGTGAACATCAATGCATGTTCCAAACTATTTTTTGTTTGTATTCTATATCTTAAGCTCCATTTTTATTTTATAAATAATCCACACACGGACTATCTATACAAAACCTTCATCTTAAGTAACACAAATTCTTCACTTTAGAATAAAATTCCGCCAACGAATGGTGGATATAAGTAAGAAGTTTCAGTTGTTTTCATTTCAAAATCTTAGGCTTGAGAAAATAAGAGTTTTTGTTTACAAACACTATACTGCCAGTGGATGTTTTCTTCCAAGCTCATATCATATTACAAACAGTTATTTTGAAGCAAATTCTTCAGTGATGATTTGTTTATGTTTTTTTTTTATTAAAAAATACATATTTTAATTTCATAAACATTTTCAATTCAAATAAAATAAAATTAGGAAAAAAAAAACAAAAACTTCTTGACTTAGCAACTAATTAACATGACTTGACTGAATGAAAGCTTTAACATTTAGACTTTCAACACTTATGTAGTATTTTTATACTCTTTCAGTAATTACTTTAAAATAAATTATAAAGTTCCATCCATTATGATAATATAGTGAAGCATTAAATACAAAAAAAATAGCTAACTAAATGATTGATGGGTGTCATATGCCGTGAATTTCAAAGTAAAAAAAAAAAATTAATTAAGTTTGGTCAGCAGCTAAATAATGATAAGACTTTTTTTTCAATAGGTAGGTGATGCAGGTGAACAACATTGACGTGAATACATATTTTGTATCAAATTTCAATAAATTGTATAATTTTTTTTTTTTCGTATTTATAATTACAAATCACGTAGGTTTTTTTTTTCATTCCTTTTCATTTAAAACCACATTCTGATGGCTAAGTGGGTTGAATTGTGGTTGTACTTGGTGTGTATGGAGGTTTTTTTTTGTATTAAATTTTTTGTTTGCAGTGAAAATATAAATAAAAATCAGCAATTATTATATATTTATTATATTCTGTTACCCTTTTGTAAGGGAAATAATGGTATGCAATCATTAAACAAAAATCGAAAAAGTCCAAATTCAGATTGGTATCAAAATATTGTATTAAAGTGAATTAAAATTAAATAGAAAATGATTCCATAATATAGTTCTGTTGGTTTGATAAAAGAAATATAAAACCGAAATGAACAAAAATTACCACAATTAACAAAATTTCCAAAGAGAAAGGGTTTGTATTGTAGGAGAAACTGGGATTGTTAATTGCGGTTTGTTATGTCAAAACTTTAAAATGTGTGAACCAAATTTTGATGATTTTTTTATTTAAAAGCTGGTAGTCCCCATGTGGCACCATTTTATTTGTTCTAGTTCTGGCATTGGCATCCATGAAAAAAACCATAAAAGTCTAAAATTTGAAGTCAGTTGTTTTTCTATTGAACCTTATTGTATTATTTAATAGGAAAACCGTATTAAAAAAAATTGGAACATCCCGGGGATCGAACCTTCAGTTTCGAGATTATCCTTCGAAAACCTTACAAAACCTCGCAAGGCTTTTGAGTAATTGAATTTACCACTAAAATAAGTCTTAAGTTAGCGGACAAAATCCAAATTTGTAGCTTTTTAAATGCTCTTAAGTAGCATAAACTTAGTTTTTGTAGCTACAACAGTTTTTTAGTTCTTTAAAATTCCACTAAAATAAGACTAAAGTTTGAGGACGAAAGTATGGAAAAATTGTAACTTTTTAAAAGCTTATTTGTTGCGCAAAAAATAATTTTGTAGCTCCGGTGGGTCATTTTCTATTCCAATTTTCAATTTTAAAAGATTATCTACTTAAATTTAAAAAAAAATCTTTTTGATTTGATTTTTTTTGCCAGTAATTTTAGCTTTTCACACCAAAATTTGCAGTACAAACCACAATTTTGTAGCTCAAGTGCTTTTTGAAATATTCAAGTTTTTGCTGAAAAAAAGTTAACTCAAAAGTGAACTTTCAAAATCTAAAAAAATGTCAAATTCAAACAAATTTGTTTGCAAAAATTTGAAGTCACCATGAACAAGACTTCGAACTCAAAGTGGTCCATTTAGTAATCCTCCCATTTATTAAAAAAAAAGAACTTGTGTACTTTTATTATGAGAAATAATAAAAAATAAAACATTTGTTCATTTGTACAATCTACCCCGGTTTCCCTTATATGGATTTTTAAAATGCTTTTATTATAATTTGTGGAGACAAGTGGAATATTTTTTTCTGATAAATGCATTTGCAGTATAAACATTTAGTCAGTGTAGACAAATTAACTATAAGGGCTAATGAATATTTTAAAATATAAAAAATGTGTTGAGTTCTGTCACTTTGCACGCTAAAAATGAGTTAGTATTTTTTATAGATTGTTCGGTTGTATGGTTTCTACAAAAGTAGCTTCACGTAAATTATTTATACCTCAGGGAAAGTGGAAAGGAAAAAGTGTTACCCGCACAAAATACTTAACAGCATTAAAATTAGTGGGAATCATTGGCAGCAATGCTCATACTCACACACCAGTGGAAAAAATTAAAGGATCAAAAAAAATTCTAAGTTTTAAGGTGTTTTTCAAAAGGCCGTTACTTGGTGGAAAATGGACGTACAGAAAATATAAAAAAAAGAATGTTGTAGCTCTAAGCAATTTATTTTTAGATCTTAACTTTGAATTTGTTTAGCGACAGCGGTTTTTGAGTAATCCTAGGAAAACCACCGAAAAAAAAATTTAATTTTTTTGTTTCGTTTTTAAAAGTTTTTCTTATCTTAACCACTATGTAGATCGGATAACTTTATATTCACCTTCAATTCCTTTTTTTAAACTTTGATACGATTTTTTCTCGCCAAAATGTTGGGTTTTAAATGGAAAAGGATCATTTTGTGTTTGATTACCGAAATCTCAGCAACTATTTATACCAAACAAAATTTTAGGTAAGTTTTGAAAACTTAAATAAATTCTTTAAAAGAATTAGCTATGGGTTTTTGAAAAAAAAATATTTCCATTCTTTACATGAATTTGCGCTGAATCAAAAGTGTGCCTTTTACAGTTCACAAGAACCGTACAAGGATTCAATTTAATCCACCCAGCAGTTTCTTTGTTTTTCTCGATTGAATTTTTGAAAAAATCAAGGATCACGGTTTTTACTCGAGTAAAAATTATAATCTTTGACAAAATGAATATTTCAATATTTTAGAAAATGTGTTAGGAGAGATCTCTTGCTGAAGTGGGGGAAAAGACCTACCCTATGGTTTGTTTCCTCTTCAAACCAAAACTATAGGTAAACAAGACTTTAGTCGTATTTTATTGAATTTCTAATAAAAAAATGTACAAAAAATAAGGCCGTTCTGTCAAATAACTTCAAGTGAAGATTTTTAAATGCAATTTCTTTATTTTGATCTGAGAAATACTTTTACAGAAATACGATTTAAACCAGCAATGTTTTAGTTACCAGTCAGTCGGATGTTTTTCCTCTTTCCCAACGTAGTGGAGTTGTACTAACTGCAGTGTTTTCGGTACTGCTAACTTACAAAAGTGCTTTGACTGTAAAACTATAGTCAGCAGTCAGTACTAAAATACTGAATGAATAGTTAATGAAAGCAGTTAATTGACTAAAAGTTAATAAACTGCAGTACTTTTTGACTGGTTTTAGTATTCTATTCAGTAGAAAGTTTTTGTACTATTAGGTTTTAAAATTTTAGTCAGGCGTACTGCCAAACATCCATTCTTCTAGGAATATAGAGAATACTAAAAACTTTCTACTGACTAGAAGACTAAAACTAAAACCAGTCGAAAAGTACTGCAGTTAATTAACTTTTAGTCAATTATTTACAGTCAGTCTTTTATTTCTTACTGCTAACTGCTTATTTTGCAGTTAAAATACTTAATAGCAGTACTAATTTGAAATTACCAATTGACTGCAGTCTTTTACAGATCTATAACGTACTAATTTTCAACTGCAAATGATTTAGTTATTTTGCGAATTGAATTTAAGTTAAATTGCATATTTTTATTTTATGTGTTTCAATGTGAAACTAAATATGTTTGGGGTAAAAAACTATATCTTACAATTATAAAGGGTTTTCCAATAAGAGGTGTTATTTTGATATTCAAAGAAAAATGGCATTTTTGGAGATAAATGATCGGATGTTTATTTCATTAAAAAGAAGAAGGTATGCCGTTGATAATGGAACACAACATCAGCCAAATGGCCGCTAAGACCACGCTTACAGGACCATATCCTTTTCATGAAATTTTCCATAACCAAATCGCAAAGTGGCTGCCCTATGTCCTCGATAGCCTCACGAATTTCATCTTTGAGGTCTTGAATCGACTCTAAGCTGTTGGCGTAGACCTTATCTTTCCACGGTCCACTACCGTAGCGATGGTCATCCCGAAAACCATAACTAAATCATATCGAATACTCTACTTCCAGATTTGAAAAAAAATCAGTCTTTTTTTATTTTGTTTTGCGAAAACTTCTATCTTTACTGTACTATTTCTTCTTCCACCTGATGATTGATGATCGTTTAAAATAAATCCCAAATAAATTAAATATTTAAAATAACAAAAAAAAAAAATACATTAGTTATGTCAATTTTTTCAGTAAATGGGAATTGTGTGTACTCTTTTTTGCTGCACCCACTGTAGACACCCACTCAAATTATCTACACTGTCTAGCCCCCAAACTCAGATTATTATGTTGTGACAGTATTTTTTTGTTTTTTAAATAAATTACATAAAAATAATGACGCAAATCAGTCTTCGTTCTTTTCGACCCACCCAAAAAAAAGTGAACAGAAAATGACAAGGGGAATAGTGAAAGACAAAAAAAAAAAAACAAAACAAAAAAGTTTGCTATTCAAAACATTTCAATAACAAAAAAAAAAGTAAAAATAAATTCACGTTTAAAACCTAAAAATAATTCAATACCAACAAACAAATCTAATTTAATACACAAGTACATAGTTTATTTGTTTTTTAAGCAAACATTTATTTTAAATTTCTTTTTTATTTGTGTTGTTTTTTTTGTAACTTTAAATACCTAATGCAAAAAAAAAATGTTAAAATTATGTTCGATTCAGTGAACAAAGTTGTAATTATTTTTTTTTTCAATTTTTACGCATAATTTATAGAAATATAGACTTGAGTGTCAGTGCTGCGTGAAATTCATGTGTTTAATCCAAAAAACAAAAAAAAAACAACAAAAAAATTTTGTTTTGTGCAAAATTATAAATGTGTTGTTTAGTCAAAAAATGCGCAGATGCAAAAATAAAATAGATCGTACATAGCAAGTACATTGAACTGTGTGCATTTTTAACATTTTTATTCCTTGCTCTTAGGAGGGAAATATTGGTCTCGTAAGAGAAAAATTCAAGGCTGATGATGATGCAATCATTTATTAAATCAATTAGGTAGTCTAGTATTCTTTTCTTATACAAACAAAATTTTCCAAATTTTCAATGCCAGAAAAAATTTAGTTTGAGATATTTTTCTAACAAAAAAAAAACTCAGGAGCTAACGGTATCGGAGAGCCTTCAAATACAAAGTTCTGAAAGTCAAAAATCTCAAAAGCCTAAATTCTCCACAGCAAACAGGCGGAACACAATTTCCTGAAAGGTGCAAAACCCGCAGAGCAGCATAAGTTAGACCAACAGCACTTGCCAAATGGGAGTCCCACAATAAAGTTTGGTTGAAAATTATCCCCAGATTCTTGATTTTTTTAACGTAGTTTAACGTTGCCCCATTAAGTTCAATACTTCGTAAATATTACACATAAAGAGCAGTATTATTTATAACAATTGCCTGGCATTTATTTGAATAAAGTTTCAGATCTTCGTTTATTCTTGCTGTTGCATCTTCAACCATACTAATTCGATAACTCAAGTGAATTTGTACATTGTCCGCATCGTTCTGGTGTGCCTCAGGGATTGATACTGGGTCCACTTTTTTTTCACTTTATTCAACAATTACTAACCTTTAGTACAGAAGCACTGCATATTATAAACTTTGCAGTGCTTCAGTACTGAAGGTAAGTCGTTGTTGAATAAAGTGAAAAAAAAGTGGACCCAGTATCGATCCCTGAGGCACACCAGAACGAGTAGACAGAAAATTTGATAACTTAGAGTTTGCGAAAACTGCTTGAGTTCTATGCCCAAGGTAATTCTCAATAAGAGATAAAGCTGAGCTTTCAAAAAAGAAAAATGTCCTAAGTTTATTCAAAAGCATTCCGTGCGAAATAGTATCGAAGGCCTTAGAGAAGTTCAGTAGAATCAGTGTTGTTGCATGATTATTATCAATTTCCAGCCGTATGTGAAGGAAAAAATATTTTTCAAGCAAGCTTTCAGTTCTCAAAATTGTCAATTTCGTTTTTAGAAATCTTTTTTTTTTTTTTGAACTTCTCAACATATGAGTATGAGCATATTATGAGCAAGTATATCCAACAGATTTCAGTAAATACTATTCATCTGCTCACTATTCAAACTATAAATTATTTATGTTGTTTTAGTTAGTTTGTGAATTTTTCGTATGACACTGACACCATTGACAGTGGGCTATTAATATAAAAAAAAAAATCATTAGTTAGAAATTTTTTAATCACTTCAAATGTCCTGGCTAATGAATGAAGTTTTGAAGAGATAACAAATTTGAGAAGTGAATTCTTTTCAAAAACAAAAATAAAAAAATTGATATCTTAAGAAGTTTTTTTTTATTGTTTAATAATGCTCATAACAACTATTCTACGTCGTCATCGTAAATTCGCGAAAGGTTTATGATGTAGAAATTGATGGAATCAACTTAAGCACTTTGTCATGATTTATTGTTTTGCAAAAAGCAAACAAAAGTGTTATAACAGAGCCACAAAATACATAGACATATTCATGGATAAAAAACGTGTCATCTGTTTATTATATAAGCTAAGGGAACATATTATTGTGTTTTACTTTACTACGTAATAAGAATACTCACAACCACCAGATGCTATGGGGAATTATTCAGAGATCTTTTTTTTTTTCTTTTATGTTGTGTATATTTCCAGAAAATATGTTTCCCGCCTTTAAATCACAAGGGATGTTCGTGCTAAAGGATTCTTCCATCATTGTCAGAGAAACGTTGAGCTTTAAATTATAATTGTAGGTATATAAAGGTTTTAAGGTCTAAAGGTATTTTTTGTTTTGTTCAACTCAAATTTCAACTAGAAAATCAGGTTTTATTTTACATAGGGGATCTAATTTTATCGTTTCTGGAATACAAAAAGGGTGAATTTTTGAATTTCTATATAATTGTCTTAATGTCTTCAAATGGTGAAAACAAATTGGCATAAGTACCTTACCTACGTACGTGTACCTATTTTTTTTTAACCACGGTCGTTTCAGGAGATTCTCGGAAAAGGGAATTCGTTTTCTATTAATTTATTAAAAAAAAAAAAACTGTTTCCGTCACACATCACACATCACATAAGTGAGATGGAATTTCAGGGCTATGATCAACATTCCGATTCAAATTCCTGCAATAATTAAAAAGGTCTCGGAAATGTTAAAATGGGTGTATTTACAAAAAAAAAAGAATTTTCTTGAGAAAATCAGATCTTTTAATAGCAGAATTTTAGTCCGTTATCCTGTAATTCCTTCCCACTACCAAACTTTTAGTTTGTATCAAATTTGTATTGATATCTGTAAAAAAGAACAAATAATTTTGATCGTAGATTCAAAAACGTGGATGGGAGTCGAAACCCTTAATCTTTCAAATAACAAAACACTCCAAAAACATAAAGTCCAGAGACTCCAAAGTCCCAAATTAGAAAAGAGTTCTTGGTTTTTCCCGTTTTTTTGTGATTTTTTATTAGTTTTAGGAATAAGTTTTGGAAAATTAAGATTTAGAAAATAAGATGAGTGTCGGTATTTCATGTTTTGGAGTTTCTGAATTGTAAATCTTTAATAAGAGAACAATGAAATTGTCAAAACCTGAAATGCTGAAAGTAAAATATTTGAAAAAGCATAAAGGTCGAAAAATTTTGGTCTTAGCATCTAAGATTTAAGAATTTTGGAACTTCAAAATCAGTAAACAAACATTATATCAAGAACCAAAAATGCTGAAAGTACACAATCCGGAAAAGCATAAATCCCAAAAACCCAAAACCCAAAACCCAAAAATAAAAATTAAAAACAACAAAAAAAAAATAACATCCGTACCTACGAATTTTTGGGCTATTAGATTTTTTCAGGATTTGGTATTTAAGGATTTTGGTTTTTTTTCTAAACAAGAAAAATCTATATTCAAAATAACCTCTTTGAGTGAAAATTACAAAATCATATTTAAAAAATGTTAGATACAGACAATTATATAGGTACTCAATTGAAAAGTAACGTAGTCTTAAGATTTCTTATTTGCTTTTAACAAGACCTTGGAATTTCCATTTTTTTGAAAACAGGAAACACAGTTAAACATAATGTTGGGTTTATTAAACATTCATTTTTAGAAAAAAAATTTATTTTCCTCTAGGGTATCACAAAAGACCCTTAACCACCAAATTTGAAAAAAATCGCTTCAGAGGCTTAGGTTGTTGTGCGAGGTATACAAAGACAAACAGACAGACAGAATTGCATCCTCTATCATCGTTATGTCATGTCTGATTGTTATCTCGAGTTCGATTTTTTTTTTACGAATCCTTAACTTGACCTACAGTACCTTGTATATTGCAAGTAAAAATCCTAGAATGTTGTAAGTACAAAATCTGGAAAAGTATAAATGAAGAAAAAAAAAAAACAAATTCCTATACTCATTTTCTTAAATTGATAAAAACTTTTACTTGAAAAAAAAAATTTAATTTTAAACTGACCGTATTTTTGAGACATTACATTTTTGGGAACCAAAGGTTTCGAGGTATATAATTTAGAATTTAGGAATCATGAAATCATCAGATAAAATTCAAAGTGAAAAACTTTCAATCTCCAACTAGTTGGGTTTTTGGGATTTTCTAATTTTTGAAACATTAGTTAAAAATAAAAAAAAAATTGCAAAAACTCGCAACACTGAAAGTACAAAAACTGCAAACATTAAAATAATAACACCAAAATAAAAAAAAAAAAAAAAAATAAAGAAAATTAATAGGTAAAACGAAGAAATTTACAATTTTGTTCAATTTAAGTAACGATTTAGAATTTTTTGGAGTACTGAATTTTAATTTTATGAATTTTCAAAGTTCAAACAGGATTTAGTTCAAAACAAACCATTAAAGGGTGGAGCCTATTTAAATACAACACTTTGTGTATTACATGATGCAGCCCTGCTTACGAAGGGTAAATCACACCTTTCGTCATCATCATCAACCCCAACTCGAAAACGTTCACGTGCTTATTGCGTGTGTGGTTATAGTTACCATATAACCATCATATATGGATAGTCATCCACTCATACATATAGAGAACATATGTACACACAATGACCTATTATGTTGTGTCAATCGCATTTTGCCTCACCTTGTGGCCGCGTATTTTTTATTTAATTTTTTTTTTCAAAGCCTTGTACGTACAGTTGTGCCATCTAATTAATACGAAATCGCAAATAAATACTTTGAATGAAAATCACAAATAAAAAAATTAAGTTAACTGAGATCTTTTCAATTAAATCCAAAATAATTTTCATTTTAGAGATCAGTTTTTGTTTTTTTTTTTTGATTCCCCTAACCTAACCTTCAACGGCCCACTATTAAAAAGACTGTTTGTTCTGCTACTCAACCTCAGCTCAGGCTATAGTGATGATTGTGTACATAGTAGAATTACCTAGATTGAAACTATTTTAATTAAGAGTAAGTCTTTAATCGACAAAACTAACTGTCAGAGCAATTAGACAACAATTAAATCCTTTTATGTAGATAATTAGTTTTTTTTTTCTTTTTACTTCGTTGTTGTTCTTAATGTCTCTTGGCCGGATGAAGATTTGATTGAATTCGATCAGATTTTTTTTATATCAGTTTATTGCACCCATCAAAGTATGTACGTCCTTATTATTTACCAACACTACCCTCCTACCCCACTGTTTGAATGTAAATCAACAATGGCGCCACTTTGCTGGCAACAGGCTAGTCACAAAAATGGTGTCAACGATTCAAAGTTGTTCCCTATAAAAAAAAATCCTTCCACCCTATTTCTAAAGCTTAGGAAACAAAAGAATGAATTTATACTCATCACAATAATTCTGCATTCTAGGTCCTTTAGAAGCAAATACAAAAAAAAAACTTTAAACCAAGTAAAGTATTTTAATTCAATGTGTTTCCACAGGCTGATCCTTCCAGAGAGCTTTAAGGGATGGAGAAATGCCGCTAAAGAGGACATAATGACGTTGGACTCCTTTAAAATGCTTAGAAACCTATAATATATTCTTGAGACATTATATCCATGCCCAAGCCCACTCTGTATGCTAAAGGTTATGCCAAGCCAAGACGAATGCTTTCCACACCCTTTTTTGACTTGAAAAGATGGCATTAGATGATATAGCATCATGGGCAGCAGCTATCATAACATAAATAAAGTTTTCCTAGTTTTATCCTGTTTTTGTTTTATTTTATGTTTTTTTTTTGTTCAATGTTGTGCGTGCGACTATGTTACAAAAATAAAATATAAATTTTCTTTTTTTGTTTTTCTTTTCATTCTATAACCGGCATTTATGTTGTTGTAAGGCACAAGGACTATGACAGAGAGAGAGAGAGAGTGAGCCAAATAGGGTGGAAATAATATTGAAGAGGGTATCCATCCACACACCGTGTGTAGTCTATACAGAGGGCTGTCAGTTTACAGTCCCCCCTACCCTCTCTACCCCCCTTATGATAGGTTTTAGAGGTAGTGTCTCATCTAGTGTATGACATCACTCGGACGCAATATAGCAGCTACCCGCTTAAAAAGGACATTTTTTGTATGTTTTTTCCACATGATTCGCAATATGGGGTCATTGGATTTTTTTTTTTTTTTTTTGAGTGAGAGGGGAGTTAGGGAAGCACAATGGTATGTCTGAATGTGTCTTCGTAGATATATTTTCGGTAGATAATAGATATAGTAATGCGATATTCTGGGGGTATATTGGGAGGATTACTTTTTTTTAGTTTTTTTTTTTTTTTTGTTTCATCAAAGTCGATCCCTTACCTTGAAATTTCTTTAATATTTGTTCGTGTTGTTCCGGCCCAAGGACGAAAATCTTCCTGGTCACCTGCCCTTAGCAACAGAATAAGTTTTTTCCTTTTCTCTCTATTGGTGAAATTATTTCGTTTAATTAAAATATTATGGTGGTTTTTGGTAGTGATGGTGGTGGTGGTGTTGTTATTTCTTATTACGAGATGCCTGATACCCTATTTCAGTGTAACACAACAAGTCAATATTTGACAAGAATAATCAAAACAAAAGTGTCAGATAACGTCATGCATATTACATGAATTCTATAATGTATAATAATCATCTTCATTTTGCGATTCAGTATTAATTTTTATAGAAGATACAACATTTCTCTCTGACTTCAGATTTATAGATTTATAGAGGGGGGGCTATAAGCGAGTACGATAAGGTAGATGTAGGTATACTTTTATGAATAAATGGGTAATATAGATTAGATGATGTTTATATAAGGATTAATTGTTATAAATTTTTAGCAAGTAAATATTTTCCCATACATTTTCTTATTTGAATTTGCATTTCTAATAAATTTAAGAGCTTTTGTGAGAGATTGAATTTTCTATTTTATTATTTTATGTAGTAAAGTGAAAAGATTATTATGACAAGTGAAGTTTTGTTTGGAAATTGCGATTTTGATGTGGCAATTTGACAGATATTTAAAAATCCATTTCCTCTTCTCCAAATTAGATATTAAGAAGAGAATGAAGGAACTTATCAGAATGCATTTTAGGAAATAGATGCTATTATTTGAACTGATCTTGCTAATTAAATTGTGTATTTACTAGAACAATTTTGGGTTAGTTGTGTGTTGTGGGCTGCTGAATCGGAATCTGATGTTTTGCAACAAAATTTCGTGACGCAAGATGGTCAAAAATGCAAAAAAATAAAAATCGTGAAATTTTCAACGATTTTGCAGTTTTTGCAAAATTTTGCGAACAACTAATCCTTCATTTATCGTAATTACTTTTACCTAAGTGTTCATGAAAACTAGATTAACTAAAATTTAAGTATAAAATTGTCAATGTAGCCATTATAGTCTCCAAAATACACCTCTTCAAAGTTTAATCAGTTTCTGAGACCTTTAAAATGTCTGGTAATGTGTATCAGTGTAGTTTTGTTTTTTTTTTTTTTGATCAGAAATTTGTAAAAAATGTTCAAAAAAGAAAAGTACAAATATCACCCATGCATGACCAACCATTAAAAAAAAACGGCATAGGTATAACACTTTGGCTATATCTTGGTAAGTAATTGTTCTAGAGCAAAAAAATCCAATATGGCGGAGTTTTTTTTTCAAGATGGTACACTACACATTGAGGATGTTTATTAGTACTTTTCAGAAGTCAGTAAGAGTATTAATGCGAACATTTTCTTCTAGTTTCAGATGGAAAAAAAATGCTTGTAGGTCAAAATCAAACTACGCTGAACAAAATCAATAGATAGTACTATTAAATTTTTTAGAGGTCTCAGAAATTGTTAAACTTTGAAGAGATGTGTTTTTCTTGAACACTTAGGAACAAAGTAGATACGTAAAACTATTCCTTCATTTTCGAACAAACTGCAAAATCGTTGAAAATTTTGCATTTTTGACCATGTTGCGTCACGAAATTTTGTTGACAAACATCAGAATCATTCCCTTCCTTATTATAGCAAAAATTCAAAAATTGCTCAAATTGAACTGCCTTATTAATGGCCAAGATTGTTTAAATCTAAGAGGAGAGGAATTAAAATCAATAAGTTATTCCGACAAAAAAAGTAAATATTGATAACGAGCAGGGAAGTAATTACCATGCGCAAAAATCATTTAGTACAGAAAAATGTTCAAAAAATGCCAACATTTTGAAACATTCCAATTGTAGATTTTTAAATGAAATTATCTTTAATTTATTACAAAAACTACGTTTTAGTTTTATTCGAAATTTGTGTTCTCGTCAAAAGTTGTTCAAGGCCAAAAAATGTCAAATATATTCAACATTATTTTATATAAAACTGATCACTAAAAAGATATGTACATATCACAAACCCGAAAAATTTCGGGTTTTTTGCTTTATTGCAAAAAACTGTACTCTTTGTCATCTGTACTCGTATTTTATTCAGTATGATATTTGTAACACTAAAATTGTTTTACAAATTTTCGTCAAATACAAAAAAAATCGTATTTTTGGATTTTTTTTTCAAGAAAAATGCATGCCCACTTTATAGATTATAATAATTGTCTACAAAAATAAAAATGATACTTTTTTCCTTAGTTAAAGATAGTTTACAAAATATTGGTAATTTAGAAAGGTGAGGTGTCGAAGAAATATTGATTTCGCAGTTACCTACAACTCATAAAAAAAAAAAAATTAACAAAAAGGATTTTTACGCATCTTGTAGCTTATGTTACTTTTTATGAAAACAAGGTTGTAGGCAAATACTTCATAACATACATAATCGCACTTTTTAGAAAAAAAAAAACATGCAAAAACATTCCACTTATGCAAACAAGTTATTTTTCAATTAAAGATTAAAAACTAACCAAGTGACCGATCAAAACAAAAATTAAAGTGTAAATAGAATGCAATAGCCACTATTTTTTGAAAGTTGTTCGACTGAAGGTTTTAAAAATATTTCAAATCAAAACTTCAAACGTGTTTTTCTTGAAACTAAATTTTTTTCGTTTAGATCACTAAAATACTGAGGTGATGAAATGTTCTGCATTAATGAAAATAAAACGAGTACATTTTGGAATCTTTTCTTGTAATTTATCTTTTTTGCTATAGGAAATAAGGAAATTTAGAGATAAGAAGGTCCAAAAAATCAATGCATACAATTTTTTGGTATCGACGAAAAATTTTACATTCTAAAATAAATCTACTCTTGATTGAAACACTATTTTCGACCCCACCCAACTTTTTCGCTTGCCCACACCCTTAAACCCAATTTTTTCAATTGATTGACACTGATCTTATAGGCTAAAAATACATGTATTACAAAATCGCTTGATTTTTAAATATGTTCCCATTTATTAGATTTATGGTCAAAAACTGGAATTTTTGAGGTTTTAGATGCTCAAACCCCTCGAATCGAAATATTTGAAAGGTACATTTGGAGTTTATTGGAATACACGTATGTATGCTCAAAAGATCAAAATCTTTGTTTCAAATTTCAGAGCTATCTTAATGTCAACCGAAATATTTGAGCGGTATATTTAGAGTTTTTGATCCTGCTCGAAAAAGATATTGGCCGAATTCAAGAACATTCAGTTCAGTTCAGTTAAGAGGCTCTGATTGGTCAAATGTCACAAAAAGTTAGATGACTTTCTATGGAAATTTTAATAAATATTTTCGTTTTTACAATCAATAAATTCATTTTGTATAGTTTTAAAATATAATAATGTTCTATTTCAAACACAATATGTAATGTAAATGCAAAAAAATAGATGCTTTAAAAAAATTTCAACTGAAAAGTCAATGAAAAGCGCACTAACGCAAAATACATACATTGTTGTACACAAGTTCTAACATTACCCTCGGTATTGACATGGAGTGACAGTTCTGAAGGAAGTGTGAAACCAAAATATGGAGAAGAAGCTCTAAGAGCAAAAATGCTAATTCGTTGTCTTTTGCTTCAAACATGCATCGAAATAGAATAAAATGCTAATCTCGCTGGCTCTAAATTTCGAATAAGCAAGTGCATATTTTGAAAGGATAGTAAATGCTCAGTTAAGGCCTTAAGTTTGTTCAACTGGGCTAGCGATAGCCATTTTTTTTTAACAGCAGTTAAAATTTTTCAAGTGGAATAAAAAAAATGTTACGCATACGCCACAGTGACTTTCTAGTTTTAATGTTCGAAAATATGAATGCCGAACAATTAGTAAAACTAGCTGGCATATAATGTTATGCATTGACTGGCTCAAAATAATACATCATTTCCATAAATATGTCACAAAAACTAATTAAATGGTTAAATAAAATAAAATCCAACAACTGAACTAAAGTTAAATCAGGGCCAATAGAATTAGTGACGATGGACGGCTGGCTGGTCGCTAGCGAGACCAATTAATTTTTTCACTCTTCTTCCGAATGCATTCACTTATAAGATTTCATATGAGCACATAAGAATTTGAACTTGATGACAAATAAGTCTAGACGTCTCATAGATTATGATTATTTAACAGGCTATCAAATAATTTCAAAGGCCTAGGCCATATTGTATAAAAAAAAAAAATAAATCACTACAAACAAGTGATAATGTTTGTTTTCTAACAATTAGTTAATTACAAGACAGGATAAAATTTATTCAAGACTAAGATAACTATTATACCAATTAAGACAGTACAATGTTTTTGTTGCAGTGATGGGAAAATTTCATTTTATGTCGCAATAAATTCATGTCTCAAAATTTTTTAAAACTTCAGTTTGAATCTGTGGAACGTAGTTTTTTTGTTTTAACCGCGTGGCCAACGAACACTTAATAACTCAACCAATAAAAAGTGCCCAAAAACCCTGATATGAAAAAGTGCACAGAATATGCAAGTTCTTGGGGTTAATGCAAATACTTCAGAAATATGCAAGCACTTGGGGAATAAGCAGGAACTCGAGGTATTAACGTAGATTGTATAAGTACTTTTGGTATATGCAAGTACTTTGAGTATAGTTCTTGCGGTATGTGCAAGTGCTTGATAAATATCCAAGTACTTGGGATTTCCCACTCTATTGAAAGTCTTTTTAATGACCAAGTCTCAATTACTATTTTAAATTTTTTTTTTTTCTTACCACCCTTTACCAATTATGTATCAATTGTGAGACCGATTTTTTTAGCATTCTAAGCTTAATTAGAAAAAGACAAATCTATTTCCTAATTCACTATACGAAATTAACACATGAGCCATAAGTCATATTTGACGACAAAACGCTAAAAAATGTCCAGAATTACAATTCAATGCTAATTCTATATGCAATAAAATTAGCATCATTAGAGTGCTTAGAGTAATAATTGTTAAATGAATTTCAAATTTGTCAGTTCACATAATAGAACATACAAATATTAATTTTGAAACAAAAAATATTTTTTGTTGATAGCAGTGCGATTAGAAATGCACAGAAATTTGTATACAAGTAGTTGACCCTAGAAAAACTAAATCCGTTTTGTATTCAAAACTTCTTGAGTTGTCAAAATAGCACAAGAAGCATAGAATTTTTTCGTGGAACGAAATACAGGAACGCTGATTTTTCCAAATGTAAATTGATCAACAGTAGCGAGCAAAAACTAAGCTATTTTAGGTTGTAGTTGCTTGAAATTTTGCTCACAGTTGTGAAATTTATCTTTTTTTTTTTTAGAAACCGAGTCGATTTTTATCGAAACCTACTCCAAAAAAATTATTAATATTACAATTGTTCCAAAAGGTAAGTTTAAACACAATCAAAAATGCGAAAACATGAAAAACTTTAAAAATTAACAGATCTTTTTAATGTACATAGGTTAAAAGCTAAAATCATACCAAATTTTAGATCGGGATTTTTTCTATTTAAAAAATGTGGGGGGCCAACTCCAAAACGGGTACTCGTACACCGTAACCCAATTTGAACTCAGAATAACACTTAAAACACTCATTTTTAATCAAAATGTACCATATTTGACAATATACCAAATTTTAGTTGGCAATATTAATATTTTTATTTTTGCTAAAAAAAAAAGTCATGATGCATAAAATGATGTAGCTCTTTTCGTTTAAACAGGGTTGCCACGTTGATGTACCTATTTTTAAAGAAGCAACAATATGTTTTTATTTTCAGTACCAACTAATAATTCATTTGATACCAATTTAAATCTCTTACCTTATGAGCTAAATAATCTAACAGCCGCCTCCCCGACTATAACATAGCATAACATACATAACATAACATAAAACAGGCTAAAAATCTTGATGAAAATTTGAGATTAAAAATAAACTTTAATAAAAAAATGGC
Organism: Meliscaeva auricollis; assembly: GCA_948107695.1. Lineage (NCBI taxonomy): Eukaryota > Metazoa > Arthropoda > Insecta > Diptera > Syrphidae > Meliscaeva > Meliscaeva auricollis. Next base: position 11,326,245 of record OX403616.1, on the reverse strand, counting down.
GCCCAACGTGAGGTAATTTTGTTTTAGATTATATAAAAGGAAAGTGAGGAAGTATTAAGCTGTTGGTAATCTGTCTTCAATATAATTATATAGGAACAGTTTAAGGTTCAATTTTTCAGTGTGAGCTCAAAGAAAGCCCCGATTTAACTCCTTAATAACTTGAATTAAGTTAAGTTCTGGATTATCTGATGCTTTTGATGTTTCATTTAATTACTATTTTAGGCCTTTGAAAAATGTATTTTGAAAATTTGAGATTACAAACGATCTTTTATAAAAAAAATGGCGCCCAACGTGAGGTAATTTTGTATTAGATCACATATAAGGATAGTTAAAGTGAATTTTTTTTCTACACAAAGTGATTAATTATTAAACTGCTTGTTGTCTGTCTTCAACATGATTATATACGAGCAGTTTAAGGTCCACTTTTTCATTGCGAGCTTAAAGTAAGCCCCGATTTAACTAACCTAAATTTAATAACATGAATCAAGTTAAGTTCTGGATTATTTTATGCTTTTGATGTTTCATTTAATCACCATTTTAGGCCATTGAAATGTATTTTTATAAAAAAAAACACTTCTTCTAACTCTTAGGAAACTCATTGCTGAAAACTTGCTCTTGGAAAACTCTCTTCTCTCTATAATAAATAATATTCATACTTCACATCAGAAAACATGACAGAAAACATTTCTAGAATATTTTCCTGAATCAAAAACGAAATAAGACTTAATGGCTTTCAAAATGAAATAAGTTCTTTGCTATGTCAAAACAATTTTCATAGGCAGTAATTTGATAGCTTAGCTTTAAGTGTTACCGTACAAAGCTACTCTTTACTGTTTTTTTTCTTAAGTGGGCAGCAGTTTAGTTCAATTGCCATACATTATTATTTCAAAATCGTGTTTCACTTTTTCGAGTACTTTCTTAGTTAAACAAAATTAAAAGGAAAATAAAAGTAGGTACTCGTAAATACATTTACAAATAAAAATAAGGCCAAGTAGTTTAATGCACGCATTTATTTTCTATATAAGAAGAAAAAAAAGGGGGTAAAACTACAAACGAATAAAAAAAAAACAACACTTCTAAGACATCTATAAATGTGACAAATTAAGGGTCAAAGACTTGTGTTTTTTTTTTTTTGATAGACTAAGTGTCCTCCTGGTTTAAAAATAATTATACATATTTCTTAACTTAGATGTTTGTTAATTGCTGAATAATTGCTATCTGTCATTCCATAAACACACCCTTGACTTAGTAACAGTATTTCGTCCTTATTCGTCGATATGTTACTAAGGGTGCGTTCTTCAATTTTGTGCCATTAACGAGCTTCACACTTACAAAATGTATTTTTTGTATTTTCAATATCTTATCTCATTGTTTGCCCATTTGATTGATATCTATTGAAGATATATATGATAATGTGCCTCTCATGTATCGATAAAGATCATTAAATCTATGAGTAGAGTATATGGTGAGTCCTTTATTTTTATTTCTTTTTTTTTATATTGAAGAAAATTATATATAAATATTTGTGTTACGTCATATTTATGTGTGTGTGGTTTTAGGCAAAATATACGTTTTTACTGCCAACACATCACAGTAAAAATAAATACAATCCCATTTCAATTATCTATAGAAGCTTTCTTTTATTATTTAGTTTTTTTTTTTTCTATTTTCTCAAGGCGATAGAAATTCGTAGTATCTTTTTCTAAATGCTATAAATATCTAAGTAAGTTTTGTTTGGTTTAATCATAGACATTAAAGAGATAGAAAACCAATTACATTATGTATTCGATTTTATTTATGTTTTTTGTTTTATTCATTTTTTTTTTGTACAGAAATTAGAAACTATTAAATATTCTTCAAGATTCTATAATTTGTTTTCAGAGGAAAAACTTTTACACCTTGATTATTAACTTTTTTTCAATTTTAACTTAAAAAGTCTTTCTTACGTCATAGGTAAGTACTTGTAATAAAAAGTGCACTCATTAAGTTATAAGCTTTTGCTAAAACATGTGCTTTGTGTAAACACGTGGATTGTACTCTTATCAGATAATGGTTTTGCTAACTTTATAAATTTGTAAGCAAACAATGATTTCAAGCTATGTATATAGGAGATACTGAGAGAGTCTATATCTGTTTCTATATTGCAATTCTAGAATTATATACAACTTTTGCTTGCAGTTTATTGGAATGTTTTGTTTAACACATTTATTCTCTGTAAAGACAGTCATAAAAATGTTATAATTCTGGTGTGAACACAGAGTTGTTATATTTCTTTTTTCTTCTTTTTAATAATTTAAAATACGAGAATCTTGAACAGGATGGATTGAAATTTTTTAAATTAAAATTGTTTAAGGAAAAAATCATCAAAATTCGTTGAGTCGTTTAAGAGAAAGTAAGGAGGTAAAATTAGGAAAAATGGTATATGAAAGGGGAAAAATAAATTGGCCACCAACAGATTGGAGGAAAGGGTGGCGAACAAAATAGGGTGGGTTTCAAAAATCATGGGCTTATACTATTTTTTATTAAAAGTAGACCTCCTATCAAAAATAGCTAAGAACAAAAGTTGAAGGTAGTAAACTGATCTACAACTTTTGCTTTGATAATTTTTTTGTATATGAACTTAAAAACATTGTGAAAAATGCCAAAAAAAAGATTTTTTTGTTTTTATTTTTATATTTTTCAAAAATAGTTAGATTTTGATTAAACTTGATTTTAAAGTACATTTTTCTGTCTTTTATTTTTACAATTTTTTTCAGCTAAATAATATTAATTTTTTGTGTGTTTTGACGAATTTTTAATGAAAAAGCAATCAAAACAGCTGTCGAAAAAATTTTGAGATAGGTTCTTATTGGTTAAAACCTGTTTTCTAAGACTAAGCAAGAAAAAAAAATTCAGAAATGAATTTTTTAAGTTCGAATTTTCCTTAAACGGACTGTAATATCACCTTTTGCAAAAGATTTTGATTTTCTAAATTCGAATCTGGTATTAGAATTGCTCTATCATGCGAAGTTTTTGAGATAGCGAATTTTGAACTTCCCAAAAACACAGTTTTTGTCATGTTTTGGTTTAAAACAGATTTTATTTTCAAAAAACAAGACCATATTTTTGGGGAACACCAGTCTGATCGCAAAAAAAAATTTCCGTTTGTTGTGTAGAGCTATTTTTTTTTTCTCAAATTATAAAAAATTAATGGAACTATGGAATACAAGTTTTTAACAAAAAGTTTAATTGCAAAAAAACAAAGAAATGGCAAATGGCATTTTTACCAATAATTTTGGTAAAAAAAGTTGTCAAGTGATGCAAATTTGGTATTAAAGACTTTTGTTTCTTTAATTCAAAAAAAAAAAAACAATTTTGCATAATGTAATAATATGGGGAGGATTTATGTACAATTGTACATATATTTAAATATTTTTTGGAAATTGTGTAGTTAAATTATGTTTTTTGTTATTATTTTCCTGATAACTTTGATATAGAAATTTTTTGAAATCTGTTAGGAGAAAGTCAGTTATTTACCAGAAAAAACTTTTCTATGGCAGACATGAAATAAAATTGTTCAAAATACATCTTACACACCATAATGCAAGTAATTTTTTTTATTGAAATCTTCAAAACTAAGATTTTTAAATAAGATTTTTCGAAAACGGAATAAGTCAGTAACCGTGTTTTTAAGTCACAAAAAAGTCCAGGGGAAATTCTTGAGAAATCATACGATTAATTACTTTAACCAAGTTTAATGGTCCACCATTTCGGCAGTTTTTGTATTTATGGTCGTTTTACCAGTGCTAACTTGACCGTCAAGTTAGCACTACCAGTGGTTAGTTTTCAAAAACAAAGCACATCAAGTTTTTTTTTGGATACAAATATTTAAAATTTTGAAAAAAAGGTTTTTTGTTCAAATTTATTTTTTCACATTTTTTCCATAAACATAGTTTTAGTGCCTAAAAAAAACATTTTTCTCTTTTAAACATTAAACATAAAGTCGATATTGGAATATTTACTGAGTAAAATAAGGTAAGCAATGAGAACACTTAAGTATTTTCAAAAAATAGTTTGTGTTTAATTTTGTTTGCTTGCATTGAAATTGCTTGTAAACAAAAACTTGAAAAATGTCAATAAAGTTATTTTACTCAAACTGTGGAATACTGAGAATAAAAAAAAACAAAATCGTGTGTATAACAACACTGCTCATGGAATCTTTTAATTTATTTTGTGTTAATATTTATAAATTTTTGTCTTGTGGTTTTTATGTAACTTTCAGGTTTATTGTAATGCATTTTACTTTACAACAAACAACGACGACAATGACAAAATAAAACTCTCTGAGAATCCAATCAACTTTTCTGAATTTCTAAGCAGTTTGTGCTAAACAAAAAAAAAAAATATAATAATAATTAAATTAAACTCATTAAAATGGTGAGAGTGTAGTGTAGAGCTTATCTTTCTCGTCGCTTCAACAAAACTATTAAACTATATAATTAGTACCTAAAGTCTGTAGTATTTTTTTTTTTGGTTTTAATCGATAATGAGCAAATTATAGCATTAGAATCTAGCATGGTGCTGGTTGAACCATTACGGGACAGCAAATTGTAAAAAAATTGTTTCAAAAAAACTTAGATCTTGATTAATGATTAAAGTATTTTTGATAAGAAAAAAAAAATGATGACGGGTAAAAGAAAGAAAAATACAAAATGAAAAAATGTAGAAATTTTTAATATTTATAATTTTGACATTGATGTAAAAATATGGGTTAAGTTGATAGGAATATAATGACGTCAAACTGGCACAATCTGGAATTCGTAAGAAAAACCAAAGGGGAAACTTTCAGTCGATATATTTTTTATCATAAATGACTAATTATACATTTTTTGTTGTTGAAACAAACACATTCTTGTAATGATTCAAGTTTGTTTTTCCTGCTATTTGATTATGAGCCAATATAATGCTTATTTAGTTGACATAAGGTATTAAAAAACAAACATTAATATTGTTAGGAAACTGCATAATTAACTAGAAACTCTTAAGTTTTATGTGAGAAAGGTGTTAGGCGAATTTATTTGTACTCGAACACAGTGACAAATTCAAGGGTTCTTGCCGAAGATTTCATAAAATTTTTTTGCTAAGTTGAGAAAAACATTTTAGAAAATCTAAAAAAACTACAAACTCAATATTAAAAACAGCGCAGGTCCATTTGTGAGTTACACTACATTTGCCATGACCGGCGTCCTAATTTTTCTTATGATATTAATACTATCTACCATGTTTACAGTTTTATATTAAGCAGTATTATATATATTATGTTTTTCAACTATCCACATGCTATAAAGATGCGCTCTTGCAATGTTGTGAAATATGATACATTCAATGAAAAGTAAATGTGACTTACACTACATATCAAAGAAAGTTAGTTGCGTGAGTAATTTTTAACTTCAAAAATCTTCTTTTTTACAGGGTTTATAATTAAAAATTTTATCTGCAGCCAGAGTAGGTAGGTACTAAAAAATAAATGACTGGAAAATGATAAAATAAAACACCTCTGTTTTTAGAATTTTGGTTATCATTAGTAAAATAGTTCGTGAGTTACACTACAGGCTGAAAAGTGAGTCATTGAAATCGATAACAACATTTCGATTGATATGCTTCAAATCTTATGGAAAAAAAGGCAGTTGAAATGATAAGTTCTACAAAGAATATTTAAGAAAAAAACTAAAGTTAGAACCCACCGATTCCTGTAGTAGAAGAGATTTTAACCAGAAATAACCTCAATTAATATGTTTTACAGCTAATTCGATTTCTTTTTATTAGATTCAAATATTAAATTAAGAAAAAGAAAAAAAAACAAAATTCTTAAAAAAACTAAACAAAATTTGCTGTGCATTTACGTGGTTCACGCAGAAAAGGGGTTGATATGCATTAGGAAGAAAAGAAGCTCCTTAAAAAAATACAAAAAAATAAATTCATTAGAAAAAATAAGAGTTATTTGTGTATGTTGATGGAAGGACTTTTGGCGACCTGTATCATCTCTGCCAGACAAGTCTTCAACTTTTTCAAGTGTACTGGAAGTTTTCCATTAAGATTGAAGCGAATCAATCAATGCTGTTTGTATTAAATATCCGAAGTAAATTTACAGACTGCAACTGAATAAGTTATTCATTACCGTTTCATCTTTTCGTGAGTTACCCTACAAAAATGTTTAAAACAATTTCAGAATTATTTATTAAGATAATATATTCGGCATCATGTAATTACATTCTTTTTATTATCAAAGTTATTTGATTACAGTTAAAGATACAATTTTGTTTATTTTGTGAGTTACACTACAACTGGACATTGTATTGTATTATGCTTACATAAATTATGAATTGGTTACGGGTAAGTCGATACTTAACTAAGCATATTGACCAAATCATAACAATAATTCAAAATGTTAACTTGGAACAATAAAATTAAAATCCTCCTTGAAATTCACTTTCTTTTGATGCTCACGAAGCCATATTTTAAAACGACTATGTTGAAATAAAAAATTAATATGTCTGCTATTGTAAATGTTTACTAAAGATATAGATATATTGCTATCATACTTAAGTACTTTTACTCCCTAAAACAATAGAAAAACTAGTCTGCAAAGAAAATCGCCTTCGAATCACCGACGCTGAACCCGAATCTGAAGTCAAAACTACCCTTTCACGTCACGTTTTCGAGATATGCTAATTTGAACATGTCAAAAACCCGTTTTTTTGGACATTTTACGTAAATGAAGTGCATTTCATCCGTCTTAATCATTTTAAATCACTTAAAAATTCGCTTTCGGCACAAAGATGTTGCAAATTAAAATTTATGATTTGTCCAAAATACCTTCTTTAGTTCAATTAAAGCGTTTTTAGAGGTGAATAGTCCTGTAGTACTAATTTTCAATGGCGGATTTAACGTTTTTTAGGGATTCTGACCATGAATCTGAAGTTATCCAACAAAATTTAAAAAACTATTTTTTTTGTTGTTTTTGGTGCATAACCCAAAATATGAACTTTTTTCGCTAAAACCGTTAATTTATAACAAATGTAAACAAAATTACCAAAGCTATGTCTTGAAATTTTATACTATCTTTTAAAATAAAGGTTCTATTTATGGTGATCTTTTTAAAATAACAGTTTAAAATGTGCCTATACATAATCATTGATGAATAAAAACAAATCTGGTATCAGGTCTTCGCTTCTGCTATGTGAAATAAATATTCCAAATTTCAGCCGAATCAGCTCAATAATTTTGAATAAATACCAGGTCAACCGATTCTAAGAGAGATCTTTTCTACAAAACAATCACAAAAAAATTACGTGATAGAATTTTTCTGAAACCAGATTTTGTTTCAGAAAAGTCCAATCCTGCATGATTTCAAAAAATTATATGAAGGACAAAAAAAAACGTTATTTTGTAGACCAGTGTGATTAGTTTTCTTGCCCAAAGTCATTTTAAAAATTAGATTTTTTTTGTGTTTTGGACTGTTTTGTTTTCCCAAAAATTACCCAACTCAAATTATTTAAAAAAACTTCATTATAAAATTGACTTTAGCGGCGTGTAATTTCTCACAGGTATAATTATTAGTACGTCGCGTCGCATGGGGCACTTATAGATCGTTTAATTTAAAGTATTTTGCTTTTCAACACTTTGAAATAGCAGAAAATGTTTCTCAGCTAGAGAAATTTGAAAAAAATTGGTAGTAATAAAAATAAGTACCTAAAGCCACAAACTCTTAACACGCATTTTTTTCAAACACAAAATTGTTTCAATAAAAGAAAAACATCATTTTCAAATAAATTATATTTATTATTGATACAAACACAGTTCCAAGCCAAGAAAATATGAAAAAAATATGAATATTCATAAAATAATTATTTTATGTTTTTTTTTTTTTATTTTCATATGGTTGGTTGGTAGACAGAACTCGCTTGTATTTTTTTGTTTTTATTTAATATAAATAGACTGCCTTTTGGATCGAGGACAGTTCTGTCTATTTTCGTATATGAATTTTCCTATGGAAATATTAATAAAATAAAAAAAAACAGCAGACTTGAACACACAAATTATAGATACTCCCTTTGTCCACATGCTATGGTGGTATTTTAGATAAACATTTTATTAACAAAAAATAAAATACAAAAAAATAAGCAATCTGCTTGTACCTACCTACATTTATATAATGTGTGTAAGAAAGTAGGTACGTAAGGAAAAAAATGAGGGACCATTAAAATAATATGCAAATATAATTATGTACCTATACTCAGTTTGCTAAACAGATACATTACATAGGTAAAATATTCTATTGGGGACAATATATCCAATCCTTTGTGGGACATAAACGGTTAGTATCTTATTTCTTTGTTTGGGTAACGTAAATGAGCACACAAAAACAAATAAACAAATAACAGGCAAAAAAGTGCTAATTTCAAAATTGAATTTTATATAATACCAACATAGACAATCGCAATTTAAGCGAATGAATATGGAAGTATCTAACTTCATTGCCTCAGTATTAAAATTAAAATAAGGAGCATTTAATTCTTTGGATTTATATATTATATATAAATATTTTGTGGTGGGTAAATGTTGACATGATTACGTAAAAAATTATGTGGCAGTCAAAAATATCTTGACACTTTTCAAAAACGATATTGAGATATTACAAATTTTTTTTAAAAAACTCTCATAGCGATGAAAGTTTTGCAGCGGTGGAGTCATGTTAAAATTATTTAGCTGAGCTTCGAACTATTGACCACGTCATATTAAAACATCTTGAAAAGCAAAAGTTTTAGTTTCTTGAAGTAAAAGAAAAATGCAATAATAGTTGCTGTGGACTTAAAAAGATTCTTATATAAGTTTTTTTTTTAAATAAATAATTTTATAAGAATAAATGTAAAAAAAACAGTAAATTAATAACTTGAATGACATAAGCAATTTCTTAAATGGTTTTGAGCTCCAATCTAAGTAAGCCATTTGATTTGTTTTATATGGATGAATTTTTGGAGAAAAAAGATGATCAAATGTAAACAAATTGGCAATAAGTCGCTTAAGAGCGTTAAAAAAAAAAAAAAACGATTTCACATAGTTTTTGAGTTAACTGTCCGCTAAAATAAATTTGAAGTTAGCGGACTAAATCTTAAATATTAATAATGCATTTCAAACGATAAAAAAACGACTTTTAAAAACAAAGTTCTTGCTAAATCTACAATTTCTGTTTTCGTAGTATTTTAGCGAAATATTTAATAACACAAAAAACTAACTAGTTGTACTACAAAATCGGGATTTGCGAGTATTGTCTAGTTCCTGGTACCTTAAAATTTCTGCAAACAAATTTTTTTTAATTTGAAATTTTTCAAAGTACCTGGAATTGTGTCTCCAAGTTGTGGGATAGTAATATTTAATTTTAAAATAAAACACTAAAAAGTTTATAATTAATATTTTAATTTTAATTTTAATTCAAATAAACTAAATCTCACAACTTTTTATTTTTAAAATAAGCTATGCCATGCTTTTCGGATTTGAGTAACACTTCAAATAACACTCTGAAACTCGTTGCATGATTCAATATAAAAGTAAAATGTTGTGAACTTTAGTTTTTTTTCAAATTAAAATTTAAAATTAACAAAAATATTTATTTTTATTTTTAAATTTAATATAATATTTTTGTAAGATTTTGAAGGTTACTTTTGAGCTTACTTTTTTTCAGCAAAAACTTGAATATTTCAAAAACTGCTTGAGAAAAAAAGAGGTTTGCGCAACAAATCTGTGGCAATAAGCAATAACCGTTTAAGTCTTAAAAAAAGTGAAAATTCTTAAGTGATGTAAGCGTTTATTGCAAATCTTGTTTACTACCAGATTGAAATGAGCTTTTTTCATTTATATCTAATTAAGCACAATTTTGAGTTACCAAACCCGAAATTTGTTTCTACAGTCAAATAAAATAGATGAGTACGAAGCATTAAATATGACATTTCGCTTAAGGTGGCAATAGAAACTGCTTGCGTCCAAAATTTCTAAATTACCGGTAAAAAAAATTCAAAAAAGGATTCGTGGATTGGAAATTCCCTTTTCAAAATGAACATTGGAATACAAAATGATCAATAGGAGTTACAAAATTAATTTTTGGAAAAGAAATCAGCATTCAAAAAGTTACACTTTTGGACATGAAAAAATAATTATTTTCTTATTTTTGCCTGAAGCTAGTTCAGTCATATTCCAGAGGAATTTTTAATAACTAAAAAACTGTTATAGCCATAAAAAGGAAGTTTTTGCAACTTAAAAGTATTCAAAAATCTACGAGTTTGGATGTCAACTAAAATTGATTTTTTAATTATTCAAGAATATGTCTGCTAACTTCAGTCATAATTTAGTGGAGGAAAATTCAATAACTCAAAAACAATGCAAGCTACAAATTTTTGATTTATGCAACAACACTATCTTTGAATTGGCTACTATTTGTGAGATTAAAAATTTGGACTTGGCCACAAAGTGGTCTGGCAAAATAAGAGACGTGTGGTGTGACCTTACCTGTTGTAGTAAAAAAAAACAAAATTCAATCAAAATCGATAGAGCCGTTTTTGAAAAAAAAAATTTTCCGTATACTTTAGCACGTGACAAATAAAAGATAAATTGATACTGAGAATGAAAACATAAGGTTTTCTACTTTAAAAAAAAGGGTGCATCAACGTGGCAACACTGTTTAAACAAAAGAAAAGCTACATAGCTTTGTCTATCATAACTTTTTACACTATTGAACAGGGAAATATTAATTGTTTGAAACGAAAAATATGTTAAGAGTGTGGTTTTCCTTTTCAAATGAAAAACACTATCAAATAATTTTTATTTTAACGAAAAAGTAGATCAGTTTTGGTAGAGTTTAAAGTCTTTGTTTGAAATCTTTTCTGCAAAAAAATTGACATTTTTAAAGTGGATGCAAGCAATCTTCTTACTTGCATGAAGAAAAACACTCGTTTTTATTCAAAATTTAGGCACTATATTTAAAATCCATAACTTAAATGCATATTTAATTTTAGATTGCACTCTTTGATATCTAGAACAAGAAAAAATGTCGGTTATCATCTCTGATATTGAGGAAAGTAGCATAACAACCCTTTTTGAATGCAGAAAATACTGTAAAACACTCGTTTTTTAATTAAAATATACCATATTTGACTTCTGACAAAGTCAAAAGCTAAAATACACATCAAATTTTAGACTAAACTCTCTTATATTTTTAAAAACAAAGTTTGGTGCTATATCTTTAATGCAGCTAAGTATATGGCAACCCTTTTTGAATGCAAAGAAAAAACAATTAAAATTTACAATATTATATGTCAAAGCTAAAATCCAAAAAAACACAACAAATTTAAGACTACGCTCTCTTTTATCTAAAAGATAACGGATGCGCTGTCTCTAAAATGCAAGTTAGTACACGGCAACCCTACTTGAATGCAGATAAACCATAAAAACGATCGTTTTTCAGTCCAAGTGTACCTAAAAAACACATCAAATTCAAGATTGGGTTCTCTTCAATCTAAAAAATGTCGAATTAAAGTTCTAAAATGGTGGTAAGAACACGGCAACCCTATTTACCATCGCGAAGGTTGGTAGCCACCGTACAGTGGTGCTTTTTATGAGTTTCAACGAAATTTTGGTACACTTAGAGATTTAATTATAGAGAATACAAAAAGTCTGCCAACATATTTAATTTACAAAAAGGTGGCTCCAATATGGCAGCCGGAACAAGCAATGAAAACGATAAACTGAAAACAAATCATTCTCGAAATTACATTTTGGCTAAATGTATGCAAAAAAAAGTCTTAAATACTAATTACAACGTAATTATGCATATTTCATTAATAAGAAAGGACAAAAAACTAAGGATTTCACATAAAAAAGACCGCAATATAGTCAAACTTTGGCGTACACCCTTAGAGCAATTTTTTTGACTCTTATTTTTATTTTTTGTTTGTCATAAGCAATTTCGAGATCCTATTAAGGATCAACCTCATTAAAAAAGATTGACAATTTTTAAGTTATAGTGCTGCCAACTAACTTTAGTGGTAACGGCTCAAAAAAGCGATATAATATAAAACAACAATGTTCAATTAAACTGAGTTTGTATAATTTAGAGTTTATGACTCCAAAATATACTTGCCTAAGGGATTTTAGGCAATCCAAAGTCAGAAAAAATCTATGATGTCACGTTTTCAGAAAAATTTTGGTATTTTAGTGTAAAATTAAGAGTCTCATTAATTTTCGTCAAGAAATGGCCACAGAGATGAATTTTGTCACTGAAACTCATAAAAAGCACCACTGTGCTGTGGCAACCAACATTCGTGAAGTTAAATAGGGCTGCCGTGTTCTTACCACCATTTTAGAACTTGCCCAACTGATTTTAGGCTGCTGAATTCGAATCCAAAGTCAGAAAAAATCAATGACGTCACGTTTTCGAGAAATAGTGGTATTTCCCTGTAAAATTAAGTGCCTCGTTAATTTTCATCAGGAAATGGCCACGGAAATGAATTTTGTCGTCCCTAAAACTCATAAAAAGAACCACTGTACGCCGATATTGGGAGAAAATTCCAAATAGTTGAATTGCAATCAATAATGGTTTTTGAAAAAAATTGCTCATCTCTCTCAAATAGAACATCAAACATCTTGATTGTACTCAGGTAATACCTAGTTCCACTACTACCTTGGTACCAGGGTACGAAAAAACCCCGGGTATTAACCGAGTACTCAGGGCGCTATAACACAAAACTACAAGTACTTGTATTACAAGTGAAATCTTACAATTTCCCATACAAAATTGATTAATTTCACTTGTCATAAAAGTACTTGTAGTTTTGTGTTATAATTCCCAAGTAGGTCTTCGAGAATCAGATTTCAAGAGCTCTAATTCGAAGTAATAAACGGTTGGTGCATTTTTCTCTTTAAATTCACAAATACGAGTATGGTCACCGTGCATTATTGAATTACATTCAGAATAAAAATATATGGTAACCATTAATTTAAGAAAAATTATTTAAAAAACACCTTTCGTTAAAATATAATAAAAACAAATGGGTACTTTGCTTTATTTCGTAATGAACTGCATTTGCATACCAATTTATTCTACTAAAAATGTGTTTTCTTCTGTTTTATTTTATAATTTTGTTTCTTTATTTCTTTTGTTTTTCAAAAAAAAAATGCATCATTGAAACAAGTACAAACAATAATTACTTTGTTTTTCTAATTAATAATAAATTAATTAGAAAATAAAGAATGTCTACACACATCCCCAAATACAGCCTACACCTATTTAAATAAATCTATTTGTTTATTTTTTTTTTTTTTAATTTATCTTCTGTTTGTTAACATTGACACTATATTTCAATTTTTCAAAAAAAAACAAAAAAAAAATCAAAATCAAACGGGAATTCAGAAGTACAGGAAAATGTTGTATTATATTTCAATACACGTACCGATTCCTATCATGAGAGGCAATTGAGGGGCATTCACTGTCTGTGTAGACTTTATCTCAAACGAAAGTAGTACATATTGGTTCTTTTTTATCAAACAGAAAATATGGTTTATCAGTTGGAGATTAACAAAATGTAGTGCATATTCACTTGAACACACCAACAATGTCCAATTTAATGTTTTGGTTTTGTAGTCGTTTTGAAGTATCACTAATTTTAGCTTATAATGAGCCCTTTAGCTAGAAACTTACCCCAACTATTTACAGTTCGTCCAAAATAGGTTCCATTTTTTTTATTGTAACAAAATTCCAAAAAGGTTTCCTTCTCCTTGGGCTGGGGGTATTGGAAGTCGTAGGTAGTTGTAGCAGCCACTCCATTCTTCATCTCGGGTTTTGACATTTTTTTTTAAATTTTTTTCTTTGATTTTTTGTTTGTTTTACTGCAACAAGCACTTCACTTTTCTACTTCTTCTTATCGTTTCGGTGTAGTAAGTACTCTTTACTTGTTTTGTGTCCTTTTTTTTATTTTTATCTTAAGAAAAACCCGGCCCGGCAAGTGGATAATTACGCTTATTGTGTTCTGCGACGCGAAGTACAAATAGGGCGGTTAATGGGGCGTGATTAAACAATAAAATTTCCTTAGTTTTTTTTTTTTTTTATTATAAAAATGCGATTTTCGGTTGTTAAGAAAATTCAAAAATTTAAAACTTAAAAACTTAAAAATCAAAACTTAGATGAAAAAACGACACAAGAGACAGTCTCGGAACTCGAGAGGATAATAATAGTGATGGCAAGCACCAGCGACGACAAAACAGAATCACAGCAGATTTAGCAACCTAATGGTGACGAAGAAGCAGAAGAAGCGAATGATTCCCTATCGCATACGCGTCTTATACCCACGAACTAAGAACACTGACTAAACTGGTGTTACTGAGCGGCAGACGATTTTGTGATTTTGTGGCCGAACAGCTGGACTGACTCGCACTCGCACTCGACTCGATTCGATGCGATGAAAATCCAGATACTCAACTTTAGGGCACATAAATAGTAGAGCGTAGAGGAGTTCTATAAAAGATACTAAAAGCTTTTTTTTTTTGTTTTTTTTTTTATTTCTATACTTGGTTTATTTGTTTTTGTTGTTGTTGGTGGTTCAACAGTACATTCTCTGCTTATACTCGTATTGCACTGTACTTAGACAGACAAAAAAAAAAATGGCTCCGTATAGTAAAAATTATTTGATATTCTATTTTGATTGTATCTTTTGAGTGTTGGCTGAAGAAGCTGTTGCATATTGAGCTCTTTTTGGTTCTACTTCTGGGGTAGGTTGCGGGTTTTGGGTTGTTGCTTAAGATAAAGTCTGTTATTGTTTTGGCTGTCTGTTTATTGTTGTTGGTATCCCAATGACTATTTTTTTTTTTTTGTTCTTTATTTTTCTTTTGTTGCATTTGAGATTAGATTAGAATATTGTTTGTCTGATACAAAAAATTGAGAACATTTTTTCTCTTTATATTCAACAATTTTTTTGTTGTTTACAAAATAATGTTCTCTTTGTTAAATTTGAATTTACAGAGAGAAAGAGAGAAGAAGAGAGAGAAAGAGAGATAGAATATATGTGATATTGGACTTAAAACAGCAGAACTTGCTGTATTTTCTAATAATAAATAAAAACCCGTTTGTTGCAATGATAATTTTTGTATGTACCTACCTACATGTGATTTGTCTTTTATACGAGTATGTATGTATGTAGGGTTCATCAAACAGAGGGATCAGATTTAGGAAATAAGTTTTAACACTCAAAACAAAAATTAAAATAAAAAAAAAAAAAAAACTGAACAAATATTCTTACTTAGGTACTTGCGATTCAGAGTGGGGTGACCATATTTTTCAAGTTCTATTTTTTCTTATTCAGAAAATATATATTTTTTTAAATAATTTGCTATGTGAAATAAAATTTCTTAAATAGTTTTTCGTCCAAAAACCTGTAAAAAATAATATTTCGAAAATTGGGTTTTAGATTTTTTGCTGGTCTGGGAGTTAGTTTAATCTTATAAATAACTTGCTGACCCAGTAGACGTTGTCCTGCTCTGAACATTGATTTTTATGAAAATCAAGGAAATTAAGTGAAAATTCGCTAAAAAAGTGTGGAATACATGAGGAGGAAACATGTCGATCGTGAAAAAAGCGTGGTGCTTATAAATTCATTCACCAGTATTCCACCCTTTTTACCGTGCTAGTTCGTGGTATTTTGCTTATTCTTCTGTGAAGTTTTATGCTTTTTCCACGACTTTTTATGTTAAATAAAAAAATAAATAAACTAAACAATACATTTTTAACGTTTTGCTTCCTTTTCTCCGCGGTATTTTACTCTATTTCCGGTGGTACTAAGCACTTTTCCATGACTTTATGTTGCTATTCTCTTTGGTATTCCGTGCTCTTTCATCAATATTCCGCGATTTTCCACGGTATTCGGCGGTTCTTATCACGGTATGTCTCATATTTTCCGCGACTTTTTACACTCTCTTGGTGAATACATGCTTTTCTCTGTGCGCAGTATTTCATGCTTTTTCCCGCTGTAGTAAGCGCTTTTTTCATAACCTCAAATGCGGTATTTCGTGATTATTCACTTGTTGGTCAAAAGTTCTTCCACCACTCCACCACTATTTCGCACTATTTGCGTGCATATTTTTCCACAAATTTCCAGGCTTTTTTCCGCTTCTCTTTTCAAGCTTCTATGTGACTTTTTGCTTTTTTTCGCGATATTTTATGCTTTTTCTCATGGTATTTAACGCCTTTTTAGTGACCTATCTTACTATTCTCCGAGATTTCCAACGATCTTCCACCAGTGTTCCGCGATTTTTGCCATGGTATTCCGCGTTTTTTAACAGTGTAGGCCGTCTTGGTATTTCACATATTTTCCGCGACTTTTCACACTTTTTTACACAACTTTTCGAGTTTTCTTCTATGATTTTGTTTGTTGAGCTGTTTTTTACGCTTTTCTCTCGTAAGTAATCTCTTTTTTCATGACATTCCATTCCATTTCATGACATTCCCGTATTCAATCAAATGAAATAAAATAACTATAGAAAACTGACAAAAAAAAAAATGCAATAAGTTAATGGTATGCAATGAAAGTACTTTGCAACTGAATTAACTATCAAAGCATAGTACACACAACGCCATCTGCTGGCATTTTCCAAGCCAACATTCAGTGTTCTGTTTCTATCATACATATATCAGAGATGGTGTTCTATAGGGATTTAATTTGTTTGTGATTTATTCTTTTTTTTTCAATGCATGATGGGAAAACTTCTAGAGACCATGAGATTCCCAAGTTTTAAAAATTATTCTGTTATTCCTAAGAAAGATTAATGCAACTAATCAGAGATCATTAAAATCGGTCCAGCAGTTCTTGCGTTATAAATTAAAAACACATCAAACATTGTGTTTTTTAAATCTATATTTTATAAAGAAGAAAAATATAGATTTTTATTTAGGAATAAAAGATATTGTTTGACTATTTTTGAAGAATAAATTAAATTTTGTCAATTGAGATAGACAACAAAACTTATAACTGATATTATTTAACTATTTGTTCAAAGATATTTTGAAAGAAAACTGAAACTTTAATTTTATTTCTTGATTTATCAGAAAGGCCATTTGTGGACAACATCTGCACTTTAGATGAATCAAAATTTGATACTCTATCACTGTAACTGTTATAACTTTTATTTCTATAGAAATAACAATTCTTCTAATTTTGTTTGTGAAGAACGTGAGTATTATCAAAGAAAGTTTTGGCTAATTAATGTTAAGTACAAAAGTATAGCAACATTTTTAATTTAGAATTTAAGTGTATTTTTTGAATACTTGAATTTCAGATTTTGAGTTATGGAAGCATTTTTGGAATGTATCATCTATTAAGTCCATTGCCCTTATAACCCTTATATTGTATCTAAATCAAAATTTTTGTTCTTGTAACGAGGAATTCTACAATTTTATTCTATTTAGAACAAAAAACTTATGTTAAGTTTAATGTTCAATCAAATTTCTATCAACTGCTTATAGAGACACAACAATTTAATAATTTCTGAAGTGTTCATCTGAGTGATTTTTATTTATTTCTGATATATTTCTAGTTACCTGGTACTACATAGAAGCTAGGCAAGATAGATAGGTTGAGGTGGTTTTTTTTTATCGATGATTTCACATTTCTTTTTCAAGGTTTCACTACCAATAACTAGTTACAACTCGGAGTGAAAAGAAAAAAAACAAACTTGTCTGATTCCTTCTCTATCTAACTTTATGCATGATGGTACTTTTTTAGGGCTTGAATCAGTGAATAGGTAAATGAGGTAAATGAAGTATCTGAAGTAGTTTTAGTTACTCAAGTCAGGTTTGCGTTGGATTTTTTTTTTTTTTTTAATTTGTGTACATCATTTGTGGTAATAATTATTGAGTAGGTACCTATTGGATGAAAGTATAAATAAAATAGAATATAGCGATAATGAGTGTCTACAAGGGTGGACTTTTTATAATTTATGGATTTTTTTTTTTATTATTTTCATGTGTGCTTGACTGATTTTCAGGTAATACATTCATTTTTTATATAATTTTTTTTTATTATTTACTTTTTTTTTATCGTGAACTTCATAAAATGTTGCAATGTTATAAGATTCGTAATTTATTTTAAGTTAACATATTCTTGCTAATTGAAAGCTTCAAGGAGATAGATATTCGTAATAAAAAGTAGATAATGCACCTTAATTGAGTACTCCGATTTGAATTGGTTTTATTTGGAAAATTCAAAAGATTTGTAAGTATGTCTTTATATCTTCGTAGATTTTTGGTGTGGATTTTGTTTTTTTTTTTGGAAAAACTTAAATTAAATTGAATGCATAATTTATTAACACAAATTGTATAATATGGTGAAGTATAATGATGAATTTTTTTATTTTAAATTATTGTTTGCTGTATCAAACATATGTACTTAGATGAATGTTTTTCTCAGCTGCCTGCAATAAGATAGATGACCTTATTTAAATAGGAAATGGTAGAATTGTAAAACAAAAAATCCCATTGCAACAAGGAGAGTATGACTCATATAGTATGTTGACGCATACCATTAAAAAACGTTTCCTAGATTAACAACAGAGTATTTTAATGTTAATTTAAGTGAAACAATGGACAAAAACAGACAAATATGATGACAGTTAGTTTGTATTTCTATCAGAAAAAGTTTTGACTTAGTTCTTATGTCGTTCATATAAAGTAAAAAAGTTTTTGTGGTGGTTACCAACAAAATTTTTTACGCAACATTGTCAAAAATGACAAATAAAACTGAAAAAATCGTGAAATTTTCAAGCTTTGTGCAATTTTTAAACAATTTAATCATGAAGGTCTAATTTTTGGTTATGGCTATCCACTATTTAGATATAGATACAAATGCGTAATGTGTTTAGGCAAAATGAATTTGCCAAAATATGAGCTCAAAATCATCTAATAGTGAAGTAAACTAAGCAAATTATCTTCCAACAGTCCCTTTTTGGATGATTTTTTGTCGGTATTTAAAAATACTTTGATCCAACAGAAAGCCAAAAACTCTTTTTTTATTACCTTTTTAAATAAAGCTTATCCAATAAATCGTTTAAGAAAAAATGATGTTTAAACTCAGAAGTTTAAAAAGAATTTTTTTTATACAAATATTTTTCTGTTTTTCTTTTTAATCCTACAATAGAAGATACAATTTTTTTTTACAAAATAAATGGCTTTGTTTTAGGCTAAATGATTAAAAATTGAGAAGGTATACTACAGGGTACCCCACTTCCACCACCGCAGACTAATACCGTGGCTTCCTGAATTCATTCTAAGTCAAAAAGCTTAAGAAGTCAATTTTTTCGTTTTCGCTTCGTTTTCGAGTTAAAACTTTAGCAATAATTTTAATATTATTAATTTATTTAATTGATTTAGTAAAAATCGTTTAAAAGAAACACAATCAATTTCACAGATGAATGGAAAATTTTAAGCCCTTAACATGTAAAATAGCTTAGTTCTTGCCTAAGTGAAGACCATACAATTTTGTACTGTAAAGGGTTTTTGTCAACAGGGACGCTACAAAAGTAGAGCGACAGGGACAGCAAACAACGCCATATTTCTTGCCGTTCTTTTGACATTTATCTTCAATAAAGTTTGCCATTTTATGATGGAAAGATATACGAGCCAACAACGAGTCGAAATTATTAAAATTTACTACCGAAATTCGCAGTTAGTGGACTCAATGCTAAGAGCGCTACGTCCAATTTATGGTCGTCATAATCGTCCTAGCAGATCAACAATTGAGCGTCTAGTGGAAAAATTTGAATTCACAGGCACAGTACAAAATGTTTCCGTGCCAGTGAGATAAAGAAGTGCCCGTAGTGTCGAGAATATTGCTGCCGCTGAGGCTTCAGTTGCAAAAAGCCCAAATGTGTCTCTCACACGTCGTTCTCAAGCGTTGGGCATCTCTGGTGACGTCGTTGTGGCGAATTTTGCGAAAAGATCTTGGCCTATATCCTTACAAGATTAGTGGTTTATGGGCCGGCAGCGTCATTGGGCCGTACTTCTTTCGAGCTGATCAAGACCGGCAGCCATCGACGATTGATGAACTTCGTACGAATATCGAACTTGAAATTGCAGCAAAATATTTGAATAGTACCAGTTTTGAGACTCAAATTTACTTTTTTATTACTATTCTTATATTGTGTCGATCTTATTAAACTGGAGCAGCTGACGACCATTCCAAGATCTACTCAATATAAGACAAGTAGTAAAAAAGTACTTTTAAGCCTCAAAACTGTTTTCTATTCAAATATTTTTGATGCGTTCAAGTAGCTTAGAGTGTACGTAATACAAAAATTATGATAAGATAAAAAGATAAAGATGAAATGATCCTTGGAAACAAAAGTTTCAAAAAGACCAACACTGAGTATTTGGAAAAATGTACTTTTGACTTTCAAAACATAGGAGAAACTGAGTTTTATCCACTTATTCTTGATGTTTACGAGTGGCTCGAAGTATATGCTGTAGAAAATGAGCCCCTATGATTTAAGGCCCCAGCTGACGATGATGTGTTTTTGAAAACCTGTGGCATACAAGGAACGTTGTTTTCTGCGTCTATACCTTCTCGACAAAGAGTCTAGCAGTAATAGCCTAATATTGCAACATTTCATCATCATCATCGGCTCGACAACCGGGGTTCCGTCCTGGCCTCTTTCAACAAGTCTTTCCACCTATCCCGGTCTCGAGCCGACGCCATCCAGTTGCGCACCCCAAGCTTTTGGGCGTCCTGGTCTACGCCATCTCTCCAGCACAAGCATGGTCTACCATAGAATGTACCACAAAAGACTTTCCGGGACAGGTCCCTCTTCGCTCATACGAGCTAGGTGCCCTGCCCACCGGAGTCTACCGAGCTTAATTTTTGTCACTATGTCTGCTTCAAAATAGATTGCGTACAACTCATGATTGTACCGTCTCCGGAATCGTCCTTCCTCACATATGGGGCCAACAATTCTCCGTAAGACTTTTCTCTCGAACGCGGCTAAGAGGTCACAGTGCCTTTTGCTTAGCACCCAAGTCTCGGATCCATACATTACTACTGGCAGGACCATGGTCCATGGTTATGGTTAGATTTCTGCATTTGAATAGCTTTGACATTCTGTAGTAGGCTCTGTTGGATTTGAGAAGCCGCCCGCGTATTTCTTCTTCTATGTTCTTATCGGCTGCTACTGCTGACCCAAGGTATTTAATGTGCAGCCCCAGATTTTGTGCCGCCTGCTCGATCTGGATGAAGGAATCGTGTACAGCTTGTTCGGTTCTTCCGATGATGTCGATGTCGTCTGCATAAGGCAGTTTCTGGCTGGACCTGTTGACGATGGTCCCTCTTGTTGCCGTGCCAGAGTCACGGATTGCTTTCTCCAACGCCAGGTTGAAGAGAAGCCAGGCTATTAAAGATGTTGATTGGTCTGGATAGCAATCCGGCTATTTTAACTTGGCTTGTTACGTTGGTCATGGTCAACATTTCTCCATACCGTAAATTGTACATTTTTTTTACAAATTGTTGAGATACTTTGTGATAAATAAGATATACTGATATTATGTTTTTTATTTTTTATATTTCTAAAACATTAGTTCTAAAACAGAATAATTTTTAAATAATTATACCAACAAAGAAAAAAATAAATACAATCATTAAAATTGGTTAACGGCCATTGTCAATGCTGAAAATTAGAAATTACTTTTACTTTTTACTCACCAAATGATGGTAACCATTTAAAAAGGAGCAGAAATTTTGCATATTATTAGTTTAAACAAAACACGCCTAGCAAGCATTTTTTTCATTTCCTTTCTGGCTCACTCATTGAAGTAACACATCAAAAATATATCTGCTTCCATTGCAACGGATGCTATAAGATCAATCGAATTATTGATGCACCAACTATTAGTTTTGTGGATCATTATTTGCCCATTTACACAGCTCTGAAATTTTATTGCCTTATTTTTAAAAATTATGTGTCATTTTAAGACCATTTACATAGTTTTATTGTCTGAATAGCAATGGAAAAACAGTCTAAATTTCTCAATAGAAAAATAAAAAACAAAAAAATGTTACTCATACGCCACAGTGACCGATTTTGTAAAATCCTTAAAAATTGGTAAGCAAATGTTTTATAACGAGTTGACTCTTGATCATTATTAACTAACATAAGACCTTTTATTCTTATTCATTGAAACCAATCAACATACACATACATACATATTAATGGGCCACGGGAAAGAACAATCAAAGTCCATCTTTAAAAAATGATTATTTTCCATTCTTTTTCACATTCTTAATACCATTTTGACTTTTAGTTTCCTTTTTTTAATATTTTTATTGAAATTAATTGTTAATCTAGAATATATAAATACTTTTTATGAGCGGCAAGTTAAGAATTAACAAAAAATATTTCTGGAAAACTATAAAAATGTAACATTGATCGTTTTTTCATGTGACCCTTCATATCATTAAGACATTTTATCATTAAATTCCAAATTAAAAGCAGTTTGTTAAGGTTTTTGTAGGTTACAAAATTAATGAACCATTACATCAGAAAATTAACGATTAACGATGAATTATATATCACCTATTTTTTTTTTTTTAAGGACCTGATATCCGGACCGAAGAATATTTGGAGCATTGTAGGAATGTTTTCTGACTTTCTTTTCTCAATTCATTATGTTTCTATGTATTTAAGTCTTATTAAAAAAAAAAAAAAAAACACAACTTATGTACAAAAAGATCCATAAAACACACAAATAAAATTCCCACATTAATACTATTTTTTAAAAATAGGGTTTTTGCTCTTTAAATAGTCCAAGGTCTATCATAACAGATAAACATTATGTTTTTCCACGTACTCTGCTGGATGCTTTGGCCTTTAAAAATATTCTTCTTCTTTAGTATTTCGCTTAAACATCTTCATAAATAGGCGTATTTGTCTATCATCAATTGCCTTTCCGCAAAAAAACAAAATATCAAATAAAATACCACACACATTTTCATTTTCTATTTAGGCTCTTCATAAATAGCCTTTATCCAAATATAATGCACTTCAACTTATTTTTACTTCGTTGCTAGGTAAGATATCTAAATTTCAAACTCAATCGTATGTATGTAGGTATAATTCAAAGAAACAAATTGACGTATGCGTCATCATTCTCTAATTCATTACTATTTCGACTTGGACGTAATCACATAAATAAATGGATGGATGGTTTCAGGAAATACATATTGCCAAAATCAAAACATAATTTTATTTTATTTCGATTTTTGTACACTTTAATTTATTTTTTGTTGTTTTTTTTTGAATTTTTTTATTTTCATTTATTGATCTGTCTTAGCAAATTGTTTTAACTTAAAAATAAAATAAAATGACAAACTATAAAGATTTGTTGTTGTCATTCAAACATCATTTACATTTTTTTACTTTCGTTTTTTGAAATTAAAATTGATATAATTTTTGTTTTTTTTTTTTTTTTTTTTAATAACTATTGAATGTTGTTTCTTAAATAAAAAGAAAATTTAAACTTAAACAAAAAATTACCAAAAAAAAAGTAAGAATAAATAAATTTATGTATATTAAAATTCTCTGAATAAAGATAAAATATCTAACTTAAAGGAGAGAAATTATTGTTAAATTTAAAACTCTGCACTTGAATTGATGTATTATTGTTGTTGTTCTCTTATTGTTGTTGTTGTTCGGTTCATTTTAATGGCAGTTAAGTTGTAATAAACTAATAAGCAATAAATATAATAATTATATTTCTTAG
Organism: Meliscaeva auricollis; assembly: GCA_948107695.1. Lineage (NCBI taxonomy): Eukaryota > Metazoa > Arthropoda > Insecta > Diptera > Syrphidae > Meliscaeva > Meliscaeva auricollis. The sequence continues at coordinate 11,302,424 of OX403616.1, read as the reverse complement.
TTTTCTTCTAAATTCTTTATAATCTTTTTTTTTTTTTTGTTTTGCTTCGAGATTCGGAATTCGCTTAAATTTTCAATAATAAATATTTTTATAAATATTTAATTTTTTTTTTGTATGTTGTTTTTTTTGTTTTTTGGGTAAAATTGTATTTCGGAGGATGATTTAGACAAAAATTTGTAAAATTTATTTAAAATGTGTAAAATAGCTTCATTTATGTAAATTTTAGAAAAATGTTTTTCATTTAAATTTTATTTTTGCTATTTTTTTTTATAATGTGCATAAATATTTTATATAAAAAATATTTAAATAAGAGCAAAAATTATTTTGTTTTTGTTCAATCTTTTGTTGTTTGGTTCGTTTTTATTTATTTATTTATTTTTTTTTTAACTTTCTTAAAAGAGAATTTGGTCATATTTTTTTTAGTTTGTAAATTGAGTTAAATTTAGTTTTTTTTTTCTTGACATTAAGAATTATTAAAAAAGATTCTGCAATGGACAGAAACATTTATGTGAAGAGGCAGGAGGAGATTTCTACAGTAAATTTATTATATAAAATACATTTATTTATAGAAAGAAGCATTCACGATGATTTTATTTTTTTTTTGCTGTTGTTTTTTAAAACTCTCTCAAGTGTGATGGGGGGAAAAAAATCTTTTGGGTGTATTAATCAATAAGAAGTTCAAAGTGTACGGAACCCATTCTTTCTTTGCGATCGTAAAGGATATTTTTGGCCCATGCCTTGCATTCGATGTTGATGATTATTCCTCCTAAAATAAAAAAAATCGTAATTTCATTAAAATTATTTAATAAATAAGTTTTATTTTAATTATTTTTAAATTAAATTTACTTTAATTATATGCATAAGATCTATTGTTTATGTTGTTTATTAATTTATTCAATTATACTTATTTCTATTCCATTCTCTAAATGAAGGCTTGTTATAAATTAAAACTTCAAATATGGCTTGAAACTTTGAAAAACTACTGCTAAACCTTACTGGAAAACTCCAAATTGGTTTTAGTGTAATTTTCCAGATAACGAAACTAAGCTCGTAAATAGAAACATTTGCATTGAGTGTACATTTTGCTATAATCTACTATCTATGGGAATCCAAGTGATGGACCCTAAAGCGGGTCTAAACTTAATGTTTAGAATTACCGGTACCTGTCATTAGGGGTTTTCCAATAAGGACTTGACAAACTCTCTCTCTCTTCAATAAATCAATAATTGTAAGGTGTGCTGTGTGGCTTGTGGCACCATCCTGCTGAAACCACATGCCGTCCAAGTCCATATCTTCCAATTCGGGCCAAAAATAGTGTGAGCGATACCCAATTCTTGAGAACGCCGTGGAATTGACTCATGTGGACCGTTTGCTACGGACGCCTAAACGGCAGCGATATTTTCGAGCAACCCGTTGTCTCACTGACCACATTCACAGATAGGGTTGCTGTATACTTATTCCTATTTAAGAGATGGCACCGACAAAAATTTTTAGGTAGAAGAGAGCCCAATTTGTCAAATATGATGTATTTTGAATAAAAACGAGTGTATTTTTTTTTAGAATTTTTCAGCATTTAAGTAGGGTTGCCGCGTACTTGCAGATGGCACCCAAGAATTTTTTGATAGAAGAGCGAGTGCAGGCTAAGATTTGAGGTATATTTTAACTTTTAACTCTACCAAAATTGATATAAGCCATTAACCGTCTTTTGGCTGTTGAATAAAAAACGGCTACTATTTTGTTTAAATAATTAGAAACTATATGAGTGTGTTTTTTTTTATTTGGACCGTGTGACCACATGCTCAGGTTTACATTCTAAGCTTTATTTTTAATATTTTTTTTAAATGTTTACTTTTATTTATTTATAATATTTCCCTTTTTTAATAAACTAACAAAAAAATGTAGATAAAGTGATGTATAGCACTTTTTTCATCCAAACTTGATGCACGCATTTTAAAAGTGGCAACCTTGTGTTTTTATTATATTCTTTGGGCTAGTATATTCGTTGGGCTGGTACCTAATTTCGTTGTGAGCTCTACTGAAATTAAGATTTTTCTAAGCTTACGAGATTTGAGTTTGCTAAGGTTAAGGCTAAGATTTGGGGAGCTAAGGGTTTCAAATGTAAGTGCAACTAAAAATAAAATAAAATAAATGACCGACAAGATTACACGAACCTACTTGCTTTTATAATTATAAATTAGCTTACATTGCTAAAAGGCTTTATTTAAAATGTTAAAAATGCTGTTTTTGAAACAAATAAAATGAACATTCAGTTCAGTTCCGTTGAGGCGCTCTCATTGGCCAAATTTCAGAAAAGATCTTAATTTTTTCAGATTTTGTGCGACTTTTGGTTAAGGTAGCCCTAAACGACGAACATGCTCGCCGAACATGCTCGTTTGCGTTATCCCCTAGACGGCGAACACATTTGGCGAACATTCATTACGAGATGCATCATTAACACAAGGGCATCAATGATTGTTTCTATTAAAATCGTACGAGTCGTTTTTGAGAAAAACAAACTTTTTTACAATTGGCATGATAGTAGAATTGTTTTTGGACCTCAAAAGATTCGTTTATTTTTATAATTTATTTTTAAAAAAGTTCTAGGTTTTGGGCAGTTAAAAAAAAAAAATTATTTCACTGTGTGACAAATAATGGGTAAAAAAATATACGCGGAAGTAGACACCGCTATCACGTTATGTAGAGCTTGTTGCACTGATTACAAAACCGTATGTAAAAATTCCGTACCATCCCAAAAATCTATACTTAGGGGCCTAGAAACCGGGGTTTGGACTTTCATTTATTGCAAAACATCTAGCGTTGTCAAATTTTCACAAAACAAACCACATGTTTTTTAAAGAGGTCTCAATGTCTTCTTTCCAAAACCGTAAACAAATAAAAAATTGTTGAAAATTGGACCAAGAAAGATTTTTTGCAATGATTGAAGGTCCAAAAACCCGTTGTTTAACGCTAAGACCAGATTTTGGAATTTTTACACACAATTTTGTAATCAGTTCAACAAGCTCTACAAAACGTGATGTGACTCTGCCCGCGTATATTTTGAGTGTCACACAATGTTTTCCTAATTCAAGCTGTGGAATGCAACTTTATTCTTAATAGTTTTTCTCTTGCATTAGTCTTTCAATAATTGTTTTTATAAATCTAGTCTAAGTTTTTCTTATTATTAAAATTCTTAAATAAATCTTTTTCATCTTAAATGAACTTACGCTTTGGTCGCTGGAAATGCACAGCTACAAGTGGACTCAGATAGCCCTTGGCATTTGTGTATGGATAAAAGAATCCAGGGAATCCACGCATCGGATGATAATCAACTGGACCAATATTTTCTTGATCAGCTGGATTTTCACCTTCGCATGATACCCAAATTGTATTCATCTACAAAAAAGGAGTATTTTTTTTTTGTTTAATAAAAACAATTTCAAACAACAACAGAAAAAAATGTAAAACCTTCTTAGCATCAGCTTTTTCAATTTCTCCTATATAAGTTTTTAAGTTCTCTGGCATCTTTTGGGGTAATTGAGTTGTTGTATTATAGAATTCCGGAATCCAACCGAAAATTTTATTTAACTTCAAAAAGACACATGGCGCACTCTTATGGTAGCTGTAATTGTTTTCTTTGGTGCATGGATCCCAGCTTTTGATATCAACATCACAAACATGTCCAGGTGGCGGTGGTCGATTGTAATCACAGTTGAAAATATTTTCACCTCGTCCTGGCTTAAGGCCGGGTACTTTGTAAACTAAAAAAAAATAAAAATAAATAAGTTGACATTAAAATTTCGTATAATTTTTGTATTTCTTTCTCTTAAAAGAAGATAAGAATACCCGAAATATTTTATTTTAAATTGCAAAGAGATTGTACAGGTGACAACTATCATTATTGTTAGAAATTTTCATTGATAATTCATATTTATTAATAAAATTTTGTTTACCTTCTAAGAATTCATTAAGCGAATCTGTCCAGTGTTTGTAGTTTTCATATTGAGTGCCTTTGTACCAAATCAATGTGCTCTCTACATTTTCCTCTGGAGGTAATGGTCTGAAACCAAGACCTTAAATTATGAAAAAAAAAATACGAATTGTATAATTATTTAAAACAAATAATTTTAATTTATTTAATTTTAAACCTGGATTTGTTCCGATTATTGATTCTTCTAGTTTCCATTTTGGTTCAGTTAAATCTAAGGTTTGATGGAATACCCACATGCAGATGGCAACCAGTGCAGCTAAGACTCCATAGAATATAAAATAGAAAATGCCAATTTTTGCTAAAAAAAAGAAAAGAAAAAAAAACAATTAGTATGGAAATTCAAAATGGATAAAGTTTTGTAAGTTACATGGAAAATGAAATACAAAAAGCACCAAAAATATACGAAAGATTTAAAAAATTACAATTTATGAGGTATGGCAAAGTTCCATACTTCTCCCTTCCTTAGAGTAATAAGTCAATTTTTCTAAAACCGCCATAGTTATAGATAGGGAAGAAAGTATCACAGAAATATTAGTGATTTTGTGATACATTACACTGGTATCTTGTGAAAAACGCAAATGAGTAATATAATGTCTTCGAATTAGACTTTTTACTTCATGATGATGATTTGGAACACCCTCTGAGTTCATTATTTTTATCATTAACCTACCTACGTGACTAATTGAAAAAAACATATGTTTTCCATTCCAAAATTTTTTTAACGTGACTGTAAAAAAAAAATCATAAACCTCAATGCAATAATTTGCTCAAAATTTCATTTGATTTTAATTTTTTTAACCCAACAACTGTTTTTGAGTCAGATGTCGATTTCGTTTATTAAGTAAACATCTGATTTAATTAACTGAAACTAGTTGACTCATAACTTTTTAATACCTAATAACTCGTACATAGACATTTTTGAATATTCAAACAAACAAAAAAAAAAAAATCATTCATTACAGACTTCCGCGGAAAATACAGTCTGGAGTGATCAAGTTAGTGTCTTATGAGTTGAATACAGTACAGAGCCCGACAACGCGACGTCGAAAGTCAATTGAGAAAAATGACAAAATATAAAACAAGTACACTCCGCAGCGGTTGAATGAAGATGTAATTTTTTAATAATTTTTTTGTTTGAAATATTAAAATTTCAGAAAAAGAGTAAAATGTATTGAAACTCTTTCTTCGAAAACATTCCTCCTCGAGCATCATGGTTGCTCCAAATAGTTTATGTTCAGACAAAAGCATTGATGTGAATGTTTGTTGAATGGATCTGTTGATAAAAAAAGACTACCTATGCTATTGATAAAGATGCCTGATATCTGGTATGACTGAAAATATTGTTGAAGAGCAATCCTTTTAGTCCCAGTGCGAAGTATCAAGGTAAGGATTGTAGCGCAAATTTAGTACAAGGGGATTTAAACACTTTCAGAAGAATAGAAAAACGGTTTCACAGACAGAAAAAATCAGCCTGGGAGAAGAACCTAATCTGTGAAATAGAGAACAGACGAGAGCGAGGGCCGCACCAGGCGCGGAAGTTCTACCAATCCGTCCGAAACATGACGCAGACACACCACGCTGCACATACTGCAAGGACGGAGAGGGAAATCTGGTCACCGATCCACAAAGCATACTGGAGCGATGGGAAGTGTACTTTAATGAATTGCTAAATGTTCAGCTCACAGCAGAAGTGGGGGCTCCTCTACTTCAAGATGAACACCCTATGCTACCGCCGTTAAGCAAAGAAGACGTTGAGAAGGCTATAAGAGGGCTCAAGAAAAATAAAGCCCCGGGAGCCGATGGCATACCATCCAAATTATTCCACCACGACGGATCAGCCTTACGTCAAGCAATTCATGATATCATAATGCACGTATGGGAGCATGAAGAAATGCCAGAAGACTGGCGAAAAGGTATCATATGCCCCATACATAAGAAGGGAGATGTCACAACGTGCAGCAATTATAGAGGTATCACTTTGTTGAGTACCGCCTATAAGATACTCTCCTCTATCCTACAAGACCGGATAACCCCATACGCTAAAACCATCATCGGACACTATCAGTGTGGTTTCATTCCAGGCCAATCAACAACTGATCAGATTTTTACCCATAGGCAGGCGATGGAAAAATGTCTAGGATTTAACATCCCAACATACCATCTGTTTATAGACTTTAAAGCCGCCTTTGATAGCATAGCCAGGGTAGAACTTTACAAAGCCATGAGAGAATTCGGCATCCCAAATAAATTGACACGACTATGTAGGTTGACCATGACCAACGTAACAAGCCAAGTTAAAATAGCCGGATTGCTATCCAGACCAATCAACATCTTTAATGGACTCCGACAAGGGGATGGTTTGGCCTGCCTCCTCTTCAACCTGGAGTTGGAGAAAGCAATTCGTGACTCTGGCACGGCAACAAGAGGGACCATCGTCAACAGGTCCAGCCAGATACTGGCTTACGCAGACGACATCGACATCATTGGAAGAACCGAACAAGCTGTAAACGATTCCTTCATCCAGATCGAGCAGGCGGCACAAAATCTGGGGCTGCACATTAGTGAAGATAAAACAAAATATATGGTGGCGTCGAATGCGAGAAGAACAGTTGGTCAAACAATCAAGATAGCGGAGCACGAATTTGAAGTGGTGCAATCCATTTAAATACCTTGGGTCAACAGTAGCAGCCGATAACAACATAGAAGAAGTAATACGTGGGTGGCTTCTCAAATCCAACAGAGCCTACTACAGCCTGTCAAAGCTACTCAAATCCAGAAATCTAACCATAACTTCAAAACTGCTGCTGTACAGGACCATGGTGCTGCCAGTACTCATGTATGGATCCGAGACTTGGGTGCTTAGCAAAAGGCACTGTGACCTCTTAGCCGCGTTCGAGACAAAAGTATTACGGACAATAATGGTAGGCCCCATATGTGAGAAAGGACGATTCCGGAGACGGTACAATCATGAGTTGTACGCAATCTACCTTGAAGCAGACATAGTGAAAAAAATTAAGTTCGGTAGACTCCGGTGGGCAGGGCACCTAGCCTGTATGAGCGAAGAGGAAATTGCTCTGAAAGTACACTAATCCACAGGGCACCATTTTCCTATTTTGTTGCTATTTTTGAACAAACTTTCGTTCTGTCTAAGAAAACTGTCAAGCCGTCACAATTTAACATCAAAAAATGTTCATAATTTCTTGAGAAACACACAATAAACTAGAATTTACAGAAAAACTTTCGTAAATCGCATCTAATCTTAAAACATGCATTGTAGTGAAACTATTATTCTTTGAAGCAGAACCGCTCTGAATTTTAAAAGTGTAATTTTTCACTAATTTCAATCACATCTTAGAAATGGTACGGAATGCACCTTACCACGCCAATCGTGCCAGAATGTGGACAGGAAAACCTGTCGTTTTGGAACCTGCTAATAGCATTCTTTCACTTCTCATTTAAAATTTTCTTAAACTCGATGAGTAAAGCCCGCTCTATACCTACTTTTGCAAATAATTAACTGTTTACGTTTAAGGATTCCAATTATTTTTACTTTAAAAAAAGTGATCGTGTTTATAAATTGCCAGTGCCAACGGCCGGCAACGAAAGCGGAACGAACAAGATAACGTCTCAAACGTATTTTTTTGTATACCTTTTTGGAGTAAAATCTACTAGTAATTATTCTAAAAACCAAAATATTGGGGAAATCGCTTTTAACTTGGTGTGTACGGAAAAGTATTTTTTTTTATAAATTAATAAATAACTGTTGGTCTAAAAAAAAAATGTGGACATAAAGCCAAATTTTTAGAATTTGTCTTTAGTTTATTTGGTATTATTTCACGTTACCCTTTTCTCTCTGACCTAAAGGAATTCAAATAAATCGTAAAGAACATTTTGAGTACCTAGAAGAAAATGACATTCATTTTTTTTTCCAAAGAAGCGTTCTCGAGGTATCAGCAAAAAACGTGTTTTTTTGTTCTTCTTTCATATTATTAGCATTAATATCAAAAACAGTACCTAATTCTAATTTTTGAATACTTTTAATTTCACTTAGTCTCTTATAACTTTCATAACTTTTACATTTATCCTGCGATTTTAATGCAGTAAAGCTTAGTAGTTTTTTAAAATCATTATCTTTATCATAAAACCTGAAAAGTATTAGTATATATTTTTGTTTCTCTCTTAACGGAACGATCGAAATCGAATAATTTTCCAACAAGGTTAAAAAATCATGTTTTGTATCCTTTGAAAGGCTGTTACTCGTCTGAATCACACAAACTATGTATCGTTGGAAAGAGAAAAAAATATCTCTTTTTTTCTTTTTGAAGTAAAAGTATTAGAATTACCGTTATTGATATTTATGCTAATAATATGAAAAAAAAGCAAATAAAAACATGTTTTTTGTTGATATTTCGAGAACGCTTCTTTGGAAAAATAAAAGAATGTCAATTTCGTTTTCAGCTACCCAAAATTAATCTAAAAAGTACTTTTTTGTGCAGGTACTCGCTATGAACCTGTAAACTAGTGTAATTTGCTATTATTATTTTTTTTTTTTTTTTGATTTTCTGAAAGATCTTTTTTATCGACGAAAGTTTTTAAAATCATAAAAGAATTTTTGAATTTATGGTATCGGTAAATAGAGTTATTCTTATCTTATACTTTGAAAAATGATTACGTTATTTAACATCATTGAGGGCGAAACCTGTTGTGGTGCATCCAAGATATGGTATACCTACATAAAATAGGTACGTTAAGAAAAAAAAGCTATTGCATAAGCATGTTTTTCTTAATGACCAATTAGGGCCAGTTGATCCCATTTATAGTTAACCCTGGGAAATAATTTGCATCCGAGTTAACTCTCGAACAATTTTTCCATAGTGTCTCACCATAGTGTCTCACCTCAGTTCAATATATTTTGCGCATGCATTTTTATAAAAAAAAAATTAATTTACTAATTCTCAGAGTCACCTCATCAAATTTATTGATCAAGAGGGATCTGTTTTTTTTTTCTCTTTAAAATGCTATACACCACAATCAAGCGATGCAGAGTGTACTTGCTTCATATTTCCAGCAAACTAAAGGGGCATACCCATGAGCAATCCATAGATGTTAGCATCAATTTATTAAGTGGTTAATTTCATCAAAAGAGAGGGGTTATGATAAATTACTAATGCGGTTAATTTATGTCAAATGAGGTTAGATTTTTTTATATTGCCATCACAGTCTTTAAACCAGAAAAGGAAATTATAATTTAATTATTGCAGCTATAATGCACTTTTAAAATCAATTGAAGGGTCGCTTTAGAAAAACAACATTAAAAGTTGATCCACAAGAGAAAGTGGTAAAAGAAAATAAGAGGTTAAATCAAAATTTGTAATATTCTAATTCCTTGGCATCACAAATATTTCTTCCCTTTCAATGATGATGAAAGGTCACAAACTTAATTTTGTTTGTGGACAGTTTTTTTTTGTTTTTTTTTTGTTTTTTTTTTTTATAGAAGAAAATTACAAAAATTTAAATGTCATACAATTGGCAAATGAACAAAATTGGGCGCGAACTGTAAATAAAAGAGCGCGCTCTGCGTTCTTTCTGTGATACTCGTACATATCAACCAAAATCGATGCAGTAGCGGCGGCAAAAGTCGAAGACAACGACGAGACAAAATATTTATTAATATACCTCTATAGACGTAACTATGAGTGTATCTAATTTAAATTTGTTTTGGTTTTGTATCTTTAAGATACAAAACCGCTTAAAAATAGCCGCCCCACTCGAAGTGGATATAGTTTTGTGCCAAATGCAAAAAATTATTTTATTTCATTTTACTTATACAATCTGGGTATATAATTTTTTTTTATTTTTTCGATTGCTGCTGAGATGCAGAGTTTACAAAAAAAAATAGGTATTCACCTAATGGATGTGCGTGTGTTTTTGAAATACCATTTTTCACTATTTCTTCTTTTTCTTGATCAAAAAGTAATCAAATTGTCATATAAATATAATAGTGTAGTGACAGCGGAGGGGAGTGGTAATATGGTTCTGATGGAATTCTTCTTTTGCATGTCACGATACTTTTGCATGATGATGGTGTGTTTATGTTGTGCTTTAAAAGCCTATTATAGTTTACACGTCAATCTGGAGTGATTGTTGCTTTTTGAATGAAAAAAAATGCTTTCATTCATGGCTAAAAAAAAAACATTGCATTTGAATCTGCCATGTGGCCAAGGATTTCCGTGTGAATGGAAGTGTGTGTGTAATTTTTCAAATTTTTGTTCAAGGTTCTACTGAAAAAATTGCTCTGCAAGTGTATCTGGGAGAAATATATTGAATACTAATACTTGGAATATGATTTTAAATTATGTTTTAACTTAATTAAAATTTATACATATTTTGCTCAATTTTTGCTACTTTATGTCTTTTTTACTTGCTCTATAGGGCAAGTATTGGTTTCGTGTCAAAAAACAAATTTGAGGTTTTAATCAAAACCAACATTATGATGATGGAGAAGTCCGAAAAAGTAGTTTTCGTCATGCCGTCCGTCGGCGTGCGTCGGTCTGTGAGTCTGTGCGTCCATTTGTATACTTTTCCACTGCCCAAACGCGTGGACGGATTTTCTTCAAATTTGGTACAGATGATTTTTACGTAATTTCGAAAGTTATTTATCTTTGTTTTTGAATATCTTATCTAGAACGAGTACCTCCCATACAACATTTTTGAGTTATTCGAATTTTTTCAAAAACGGCTTTAACGATTTTGATTAAACTTTTTGATATGATTTCTTCAATAACGATAAATTTTAAAAAAAATTTTCAGAAAAATCTATCGAGCCGTTTTCTTAAAAAAATATAAGTATTTTTTTATTAAAAAATTTTCAAACGATTTAAAAAAAAAAATTGGTATGCCATTTTGAAGATGGCTAATATTTATCAACATCTAAAAACAAATTTTTGAAAAAACACAAATCATTGACCCAATATAGAAAAAAAATTATTTTTCAAAAAAAAAAATCCAAAAAGTGTTCCCGTTTCAAAAAAATATTTATTTTTGCTTATTTGTGTATATCTCTCAACACCTACACACATCAGATGACCAAAAGCTAAAATTTTCAAGCTAAGTTAATACATAAAATAGCTTTGCACTACATGAGCAAGTTCGTGCGATCCAGTCGTGCATTTTATTTTTCTTGACTTTGTTCGCACTTCGTATGTCTTATTTCGATCAGGTTTTCCAATTTTTTTCTTTAAATTTCCATTTGTTTTCATTATCATTAGATTATGAAAAACTATGTTGCCATCGAGAGAACATGATTTGATCTTCAGAACATTTCCCAAAATTTTTGTTAATTGGTTAAAACTATGTGACATTTAATTTTTTACTTGCGATATAGGTACTAAAGGGTTTTTCAACAGGGACACTACAAAAGTAGAGCGACAGGGACAGCAAACGACGCCATATTTCTTGCCGCTCTTTTGAAATTTCTCTTCAGGAAAATTTGCCATTTTATGATGGACATTTATACGAGCCAACAGCCAGCGCTACAAACCAAGTTTGGAGAACGTGTTATCTCAAGAAATGGTCCAGTCGCTTGGCTGCCTCGGTCGTGCGATTTGAGCCGTTAGACTATTTCCTGTGGGGCTAAGTCAAATCTATGGACTATACCAACAAGCCAGCGACGATTGATGAACTTCATACGAATATCGAACGTGAAATTGCAGCAGTATCGGCTGATTTATGCTTGAAAACCGTCGAAAATTGGGTTTAGCGTCTGGACTTCTACAAGCGTGCCCGTGATGGCCATGCAAAAGATATCGAGTTCCATACATAATGGCATCGAACTTAATTTCGCACGAATAAAGAATTTCATTGCTCTTATATATCAAGTTATGCATTTGTACAAAAAAAAAAGTTGAGATAACAATCAAACGTCATGACATTACGATGATAAAGAATGAGAAAAAAGTGGGTCCGACAATTCTGTCTGTATGTCTGTATGTATCAGAGACCGCATTCCAAACGGATGGGTCGATTTACATCAAACTTGGTATGTGGCGTTTTTGGAGACTATCCCCAGACGTTTTTTGATTCTTTTTTTTACCAAATACCTATTACCATATACAGATTTTAGAAAAACTTATTTTTCTCAAAAGTGGTCCCGACGAGTTTGATTAAAAAAATCATGGTCATATTTTTGAATAAGGTCTATCTTTAAATAAAAACCATTTTTTTTTCAAAAACCATTATTAACGGTACCTGCAATAGAACTGTTTTTTTAAGTTCTGATTATCTCCTTCATAAATCAATCAATTTCAACCATTTTTTTTACATGAAAGCTTTCCGTAATAGTTTTTAGTAAAAAAAAAATCGAAAATTATATTTTTGGATTTTTAAAAAATTGTTAAATTTTTTTTCAAAATTTATTTTTTAGATGTTGATAAATTAATAATATCTTAAAAATGGCATACCACTTTTGTCTTATAAGAGTACTTGCAAAATTTTATATAGAAAAAATAGTTTTCAAATTTTGTTTTCTAAAAATGTGTCATTATAGAAGAAATCAAATTGCACACTTCGCTTTGAGGATGAATTGATTTAAGAAGTAGTTTTAGTCATTTGAAAATCAAATATTATGTTTTTTTTAATTTCTTTTCTTAAACTGGACTTACAAATTTTTACTTAAACAGGCTTAGCATATATAGAAACCTTATCTATAAGAGCAAGTACGTGCGATCTATTCGTGCAATTTATTTTAATTTTACATTTTTGTTGGTAAATACAATGGGAAAACTCAAGTGACATTTCATAAATTTTTTGTTACCCTTTTGCCATAACTTTAGTTTAAACATAATAAGTCAATATGGTTAGTGATAAATCTGTTTTGGGGCAATATTATGCTTGAATACTTTAACCGCTTGGTTAATGTAATCTTTAACTGCCTAAATTTTTGTTTCAATTCTAAACTAAATTGAATCACCCTATACCTATACTAGACCAAAACCATTAAGAAACAATGCTGTGATAGTCAATGACTAATATATTAAGCAAAATACCGCGTGTTTGTTTTTTTGCTAGACATAAGTACAAAGAAAATACAATGTTTCTTACGTATCCATTCTCATTCTCTTAAAAAAAGTTTGTTTTGTAATTTAAATTGATTAAATTAAATTAAAAATTCTCTTGTTTTCTTTCATTTAAAATAGGATTGCCAAATTTTAGACAAAAGTTAGACGAGCACATTAAACTTTACTTATTCTAGAGAAACAAAAAAAAACATAAATAAATGTTTATTATTATTAATGACTCAACTCTTAAACGCTCTTTTTACGTATCTACATAATATTTTTATTCAAAACAAGAGACTCATTAAATTTGTTATTAATTTTTCCCTAATGACAAAAATTAAAAAGAATTTTTGTGAATTTTTTCTTTTTTTTTTAATAACGTAAATTAGACTAATTATAATTTTTAGAATAACGATGTCTTCTGTCTCTCTGCCTAGGGTAATATAAATTTTCTCTTTAATATAAAATTACACCCCAAAGTATAATGCTACACGTCACTGCACCATTGTCAGTCAGTCATATGCCTCGTGCCCTGCATTTTTCTTCATTGTTAAGGACTATTTTGCATTCTATTAGAGAAAGAGGTCGTTCGAGGACATTAACATCGAAATTGTCACAAAACAAACATAAAAATGTTTTGTAAACAAAGAGAGAGAAAGAGAGATAGAGTATGTTTCTTAGGGTAAATAATCTCACTAACACCAACATCAACTTATAGTAATAAAATATAATTAAAAAATAAAACGTGCGTGCGTTGAAATTTAAACGCAGAATCCACAAAAGACCTACAACACATAATGCGAGAGTGTAAACAAGTTATTCCTCAGAGATACTCCATAATACTCATACTAACAGATGTTTCATTATAGTAGAGTCGGCATTTTATTCTTCCATAAAATAATGAAAAAAGCGTCAGGTAGTTTTACACCAACTGGTTCTGGCAAACAAACAAAAAGATAGAATCGAGAGAAAAAAAAAAATATAAAAAAAAAAATGTTAGGTTAGGAAGTACAAGTAGCTCTTCTTCCGCACCATTATACCTAGCAGAAATGATGAACTAGAAACAGAAACAAGGATAAATGAATAAAACAGTGCATCTGTGTTATGGCCAAATGTCAAGAACTCACAAACAGATACCTACACTTTGTGGTTTCTGTTCTGCACTGTAAATTATTTTTAGTTCAATAAATTTGTTATAAATGTGCAACAGACTCAAACAAAAATTAAAATACAAAAAAAAAAAGGGAAAGACGTCAACAAAAATTGCACAGCTATACCAACGAATAAGTGCATAATTTTTAAAGACGCTGCAGTTTTTAAAAATAAATTTATAATATCTCAAAATTATGCAAGAGGGTTTTTTTCTTTGTATTTTGGAATATCTTTATTTTTTGTTTTTTTTTTTTTTTTTTGGAAAGGAAACTCACCCCAAGAAGTTTTGTCACGATTCATGACAGTTCCTTCGTCCGCATTGTAAAGGAATCTGCCCAGGTGGAAAGGGCGCGCTTGTCGCACATACATCGAGTCATCCATGTGAGGCGTTTTCGACATTTATTTTTTATTAAAAAAAATTTTCGTCACTTGTCTTAATTTATCACTCTGCGTCTTAAACGACCACACTCGATCGATATTTTTTGGTCGTTTTTCTCGATCAAAAAACCATTAGTCGATCAATTAAATTCGAATTTATATAATTTCCAAAAGTAAACCGTAAAATTTCAGGTCAAAAGATCATTTAAACCGAAAAAGAGGTCACACACTGTTTGTGAGGTATACAATATGCACACTGATGATGGTAGAATTTTTTCTTAAATAAACGAACAGCAATGCACTCTGAGTTGAACTGACTTTTCCGCACACCACCCAACTAGCAAGCAATAATAAACGTTTGACTTAATATTTTTTTCTATCTTTGGTTTGCGAAGATGTTGATATTTTTATGTCACGACACACAAAACACACGGCAAAATATTGAATTATACAATTTGTTTTTTTTTTTTCTTATTATTTAGATGAATCTTTTTTTTTTGTATAGGGTGCTTTATGTTTACGACAAATGTACACTTAGCAGCAGATCTTTTCTTGTTTCTGTAAGGTTTTGAGTCGATGAAGACACTACAAGAGCTCGAAAGAGAAGAGACCTTAAAATTTGTAGCAGCAACGACTGAAACTGACTATGCTACGACCACACCTTGATGGAATTCGAATTTTATTAGAAAAAAATGTCAGAGAATAGCGCGCCACTATTCATTTAAAATATTTGGACCTTAAACAAACGAAAAAAAATTGTTAAAAATCAAAAAGAACACCCCGAATTCCATATAAAATCTATTTTATTTTAAATTTTTATTTGATACAAATAAAAAAAATCATTCATATAAAATATTTATTTTTGTTTTATTATTTTTGTTCGTAAAAAATGAGCGGTGTATTTTAAATATACGTGCAACAATGCCTGTAACCGAAAGACAACGAAGGAACCGCCTTTTTCGATTTTTCTTACTAAACAACTTGAGGAATACTACAAAAATTTATTATTTGCCTCCGAGCATCAAGCATAGCTACAATAGTACAGTTGAGAGTTGAGAGTTGAGAATTTTCACTCGAAATGTGATACATTCACTGTGCTACTTAATAATTAATATATACAAGAGATATTATAGTCAACGACATCACATTTACTGTAGGAAGGTAGAAGCCAGCTCAGAGCGAGCTCATCATAATCGTCATCAGCTTGGAGTTAAAATCAACACAAATACATTCATATGCATAAATTTTATAAAATAGAGAAAATACTTTTGAATAAAATATTTCAAATGATGATGTCCGGTCGGTCTGTTTACTCTTTTGGCGGTTTAATTTGATGAAATTTAACCAAGTGAATCAACACTATATTGGGTGATGGTTTGGTGTTGGTGTGAGATTATGATATGGCTCAGACTCAGCAGTACAGGCAAATAATGTGGAATTTTAAGTGTTATACATTTGGGCTATACTTTATAGGTGTGAATTGAGTGAGACTTGAATGTAAGGTATTGAGCGGGGTTTGAATGAGGTGCAGGGTGGCGCTAAATTATATTTTTTTTTTTTGTTTTTTTTTTGTTTTTTTTTTATAGGAAAACGTGATATCTAATTGCATGATATAAATAATAATAAATTAACACACGTTTGAGAAATTTTTACTTAAAACAACATTATGATTTCACTTTTTGGTCGAGGTGAATGTTCGATTTCTAAACAATGAGCTTGTTGTAGAGTGTTAAGTTTAATTATTTTTAATTTATTTATTTTAATATAAGAAAATTTCTACATAAATAATAATAGTTAACAAAAAATCATAAGTAAATAAATTATATCGGCAGAATTTTGACCCCGGCAAGATTTTGACCCAAACCAAATTATATCTATACAAGGTCTAAAATTAAAAAAGAAAGAATATTCCGGGTGTGACTAATTTAAAACAATTTTCGTTTATATTTTATTTACTATTCTCTTAATTAAATATTTAAACGCTGTAACATAATCTAATATAAATAATATATTTCTTAAGTGAAATTTCTTGAATCTATTTTTTTACGTCGCAATTTCTTAACATTAGATGTAACGGGTGTGACGTTAGAAATTCGGCTCAGACTCGTTTGAATACTTATAGCAACTAGATTGTAAATTTTAAAAAGAAAATTAATGTAAAGTATTTTGTTTGAATAAAATTGATGTACAAAATTTATTTTACAACACTTCAAAAATGTAATGGGTGTGACATATTTTTGTAAAGGGTGTGACATTGTGTTAAAAAAAATTGTGTGTATAATAAAGATAGATTAAAAAATAAAGTACTTATACGCAATATTGATTAATTTCGGGCGGAATATGAGTAAATATTAGAGTAATTGGCTCGTTTTTTTTAAACTTATTTCTAGTTTGGACACAAAAAATGTGAATCCACCGATAGACAGTTGAAACCCAGGATCTTTAAAACATTGTTAGCTTCGAAATATTAATATTTTATTCAAAGATTTTTCTCATTTTTACTTGCGATATGGGTTGGGTACCAAGTTATGCATTCGTACACAAAAAAAGTTGAGATAACAATCAAACATGACATTACGATGATAGAGAATGAGAAAGAAGTGGGTCCGACAATTCTGTCTGTCTGTCTGTCCGTCTGTATGTATCAGAGACCACAGCCTAAACGGATGAGTCGATTTACTTCAAACTTGGTATGTGGCGTTTTTTGGAGACTATCCCCAGAAGTTTTTTTAATATTTTTTTCTTGGAACAAAAATAACGGTACCTGTCATATACCGGTTTTAGAAAAAACTATTTTTCTCAAAAACGGTTCCTACGATTTTGATTAAAAAAATCGTGTTAATTTTTTTGGATAAGGTCTATCTTTGAATAAAAACCATTTTTTCAAAAACCGTTATTAACGGTAGGTACCTGCCACAGAATTGTTTTTTTTTAATTCTGATTTTCTCCTTCATGACTCAATCAATTTCAAGCATTTTTCTTACATGGATGCTTTCAAGTTGCCGTAATAATATTAAGTAAAAAAAAAATCGAAAATTATTTTTTTGGATTTTTAAAAAAAGTATGATTTTTTTTTTTTTGTAAAACCATTTCTTCGAAAACTATCATCTATTTTTTTTTTCAAAACTTAGTTTTTAGATGTTGATAAATAATATCTTAAAAATGGCTTACCAATTTTTTTTTATAAAAGTCCTTGCAAAATTTTATATAGAAAAAATAATTTTTTTAGAACACGGCTCTAACGATTTTCAAATTTTTTTTTTCTAAAAATATAAAGGAAATCAAATTGCAATTTCAGGTTAAATTCATTTAAGAAGCTGTTTTATACATTTAAAAATCGAATTTTTATGCTTTTTTAATTTTGTTTTTCCTAAAACTGCATTTAATTTTTTTTTAATTAAAAAGGCTTAGCATAAATAGTAACTTTATCTATAAGAGCAAGTACGTGCGACCCAGTCGTGCATTTTATTTAAAGTTCTTTTGAATTGAGGACTTGGCAACAAAAGGAAGACCGGTCAAATTTGAAGAGTTGTAGTAAAATCAAAAACAAAAAAAAAAATCCATTGTAACGGGTGTGACACATTTTTAATATTATTGCTTTATTATTGTTTTTATTACCAAATGTATTGCGTAAAACTATATTGTGATGTCTTAGAATATCTTTGTATAAGATGTAACGGGTGAGACTTTCTAACGTCACACCCGTTACATCTTATTTGATCATATTTTTATTACTGAATAAGAAGTTCAAAAGGTAAGAGCAAAAAACATGAAAAATGTGTCACAATTTTAATCTACCACAAACAACAAACAACCAAATTATTTTTAAATTATTACATTTTTAGTTCTTAGCACAACTTTTCAAAACTGTACTTGCTCATTTTTGCTGCTAGGTCCTCAATTAAAGTTGCTTCGGTAAATAAATTTTGACAACAATATTTTCAAACTTCATTTTTTCAAAATTGTATTTAACAATTTATTTTTAGGCAATCAATTTAATTGTTTTTAGAAAATTCAAGAATATATTCCTGGGTTAAAAAATTTAATATTTCTACAGCAGCGAGCGAAAAAAATACAAACAAAATGGTATGGTCTTGTCTTAGGCCAGAACTAAGCTATTTTAAGAGGTATTGACTTGAAATTTTACATATATTTGTGGAATTTATAATATTTATTTAAACCGAGAATAATTTTTACCGTATTCTACTCCAAAAAATTAATAATATTAAAATTAGTGCAAAAGAAAAGATTGAACCCGAGCAAAAAAATGTAAACACGTGAAAAACTTTACAAAATAACGGATAATTTCATTTCTTTGAACAAAATATTGTATTTAAACAGACTAATGTTTAGTTAAGAACAATTTACTAGTAATAACGGAACTTAACCTATTATCTTTCGAGCCAATTAAAGACACGAAATAATTTGGAGAAATTTGGTGATATTCTTTCCCTATATTTCTTCCATCAGCTTAGTAATTTGAATGTTTCAGATTACTAATCTCCCATTCATTTTCTACGCTAAGCAGGTCAGAAGATTGCCTAAGCTTCCACAAAATATGAAGATTATCCTCTTTTAAAAAGTTTTCTACCAGCCTTCTAGTGTCTTCTAAGTCATGATCGTGTTGTAATAATTGCTTTCAGGGCTATTGGACCCCAAATGAGGATTCATATGGTTTCTGAAATATACTACTGTCATGGTACATTGTACAATGTACAAGTAGGTACATGTTGTACCTCATTTTAAAAGTGGCAGCACTAGGTATGTTTGAAATTTCCGATTTAGTTATTCACTCATATTTAACACAATTTTAAACTCTAACATCTAACCGTTAGAGATGGACTCTCCGATTACATTTATATGGCTTCGTAAAAAAACGGCTGCATTATAATAAATAACTTCGCACCACCTGCTTTTTCTGCAAACACACCCTACGCAATACACACCTGGCTAGTTCAACCCTTTAGTATTAAATTACATATTTTAAATATAAACAAAACCTACATAATGGAAATGAGTTTTATCACCGTTGACCGAGTTAATTATAAACGCTTGTCCTTGTGGGTCATTATTATTTGAGCTGCAATCTGCAACATAATTCTTAAAATATCACATTTCAAAGCTTCCGGAATGCATATTCTGATATTATCAAAATAATGCAACAGATGATGTGTTTTTTTTAACATAAAATTTGAGTGCATTAAATTCTATTTCAGTTTTAGAAAGACTTGGATATAAAAGCGCATGGTTTGTCCATTTCGTAAATATTCATACGAAAACAGTAATTTCTCATTCATGAATTAATTCTTGTACCTATGTCCTCCTGTGAAAACAAAGGAAATGAGTTTGTGGTTTTTTGGTTCCACTCCGGTGCTAAGCAACATTACTTTTCACTCAAAATTATATTCACAAAACGCACAGGAAGACACAGCAGCTATGTATTGTTGGTATAACAGTTTTCAATGGTTCAAAACCAGTTTTGAAAGATACAACATTTCTTAAAGAGAAATTTCCCACAACAAAAATTTAATTAAGAGTTCAATGCAGGAAGTAATGTATGTATCTATAAAATGTTTTAGTTCGGAGTGCATGTGAACTGTGGTGCATTTTGACTGGTATTTAAGACAAATTATACATTTTCAATATTCACTTTTAAACAACTTTACCCAATTTCGACACTTGCACTATGGAAAATGGATACAAAACCTGAAAAATAAATGGTTTTGGTCTTTATTGTTGTTAAATAAATTTGTACTTTATTGTTTAGTTCTTTTTTGTTTGCGTAAAAATAATAACAGCTTTCAACTTGCAATAGAAAATTATTTTACGAAATTTTAGTAAAATCTTATTAAAATAATAATAAATAAATAAATACATTGTAGATTTATAAATAATTGTTGTTTTAAAATTTTGACGAGACGAGACAATTTTGACGAAACTTCTAGGGGTTAGCTATGTTCTTAAATCTATAAATATAATTTGTAGGCAAGGTTTATACCTATAAGCTATAGCATATAAAAAAAACAGCTGCGTATATTTGCAGACCTTGAAGTTACGACTTTGTATCGTGCACTCCAATTTAAAGTAAAAGTCGTTATCGCAAAAACTGAATTTTAAGGCTATTCCGTAATTCGTGTACTTTATTTCGAGAAATAATTATGACTATATTCTAAGAAAAAAATTTAATGGGAAGAGGGCTATATCTTGCCTAGTTCTGGCAAGCTTACGGAAAAAATTACTTATTATGAAAAAAAAATGTACAAATAAACGAAAAAAACTTACGATACTGTGCAACAACTTTTTTAAAGCAAACATTTAGTTCTTTAAAATGTACTTAATAAAACTGGATTTGGAGGAATTTTTCTACCTTTAAAACGCATTTATCTCAAAACTAAGATTTTGGACTTATGTTGTTATGACCAAACTCCATAGCTATATACTGTTTGAATCAATTTGTGTTTTTTTTTTTAAATTCGATTTCAAAATAAAAATGAGTTAGCAAATATTTTCTGTCATATGTATTCAACTTTATAACTACAAAATGTCATGTCAATATCTTCAAAAACAAAAAAGTGCGCGGAGCCACGCTGGCCGCAGCCGCACAGTGGTTTCCCCTATACGCCAAAAGGTAAAATCTTAAGGCTTGAATTATGTTTTTAGTCCTCTCTAAGCCACTTTCATTTTATGGTGAAATTGATAACGGAAGTTAGGTATTTTATCACTTTTTAGCTTTCTTAAAAATGTCAGTACATGCAATTGCATTTGTTAAGAGTTTTTGAAGTTATACTTCTTTACCGATTATAAAAATATTAAACCAGTAATAACACATAGATTTTTTCAGCCCATTATTACTGGTTCTTTCCATACAGATACTATAATGAAGCAAAGAGTAAACACACACTTACTTTTTTTACTGAGTTTTTTTTTTTTTAATTTTTCATTTTGTGTGAAACACAATAAATTTATTAAATTACAGAAGTCAGCCATTGTTATTGATACTCTGACTGATTTCTTTTCTACACTATAATTGAAATAAAAAAAAACTAAATATGTACACCAAAAGTTGGGTGGTATAATTTAAGCATCTGATACGACGGGATACTTTGAAACTCTCCCGGCAAGTTAGGGTAAAATGGGGCAAAAGAAAAAAAAAACTTTTTGTTCATCTCGAAAGGATAAGGGTTAGAATTACGAAATATTTAATTTAATTGAATAGATAAATTAAAATAATGATGAGTTTTCATTTGAAAATTATGTCATTATGGATAAAGTTGATAATTTTTTGAAAAACTTATAGGCATATTGAAAGATAATAAAAATAAAAATTAGGCGTCTAATATGGATTATATTTAAAATGCTCCATAACGGTTTTTTGAGCTTTAAAAAACAAATACGTTTTTGAAAGTTTATGTGGGTGGTTTAATTGATTTTAAAAATCAGGGAAGAACCGGAAAAAAATTGTCAAAACGACTTTTAGGCTATGGTGTTGTCTATAAGCGTGTGAAAAAATTAGATTTTTAAACATTTTTTTCAATGAATAACAATATAAACAAGATTTTTCAGTCCAAGTTTTTTGACCGTTTCCAGCTGTATTTTATTTTTATCTTTTTTATTTTTATATTTTTTAACTTAAAATTTACACAGCCATTAGATATTGGGTAAATGCATTTTTGTACAAACCTCCACAATTTTCTGTGGTCTGTGAGTCGACATAACATTAAAAAGAGTTTTGTTTATGCGGTGCTTAATTACTATTTACATAATCCTCATAAAAAGTTGATTTCATTGCATATTAAAAAACTGTAACTTAAGTTTTAGTTGCAGGATTTTAACAAATTGAACAGATTCTATTAGATAAAATATTGTTCAATAACTCTGGATTAAAATATTGGACATTTATTTTATTAAACATTGCCACAGAGGTCGTTCAGTGAAAATATGTTTTTGATGAATGCTATAAAATTACAAAATATAATGAAAAATTTGATAATTTTAAATATATTTTTAGCTCAATTTTAAGATGTGTTTGTTCTCTTAGAAAAAAACATACAAAATTTATTGATTAAATTAAAAACAAAGACTGTATATGATATATTACAGAAAAACATCTCTTTTGACCAATTGTACCATTCATAAAATCTTACTACGTCTGCTTAAATAATTTTAATTTTCTTATAAAATGTCAATAATTTTTTGATACACAATTTGTTTCAATAAAACACTCACAAGCTTCGCAATATAATTAAATAATATTAAAAATAGAATAAATTCAATCTCTCAAAAACATGTTAAAAAATTCAAAATATCGCTTTCACGTAAACAAAATAGCTTTTAACTTTAGTAAAACTCAACCGATTTCTTGAGTTGAGGTACCAATAGAAAGATACAAATCTCAGTAAAAATAAAATCAAATACATTTTTTACTTTCATAAATTGTGTAAAAATACAATAATAAATAATGTTTGGAAGTATAATTCTGGCGCACGTACATTAGCACACACACCTTTTTTCTGATTTTCTTGTAAACGCCTTAACGGATTTCGATCACAATTTCCTACACAAAAGGTTTTTAGCCAATTTTAAAATTACACTTATATCAAAATTTTCAAAAAAAAATTATTTTTTTTTTATTTCAAAAATCGATTTTTCGAAAACATGAATGTCATTTAATAATTTCTTGAAAATGAAATACCTTCCAAATTTTTTTAAACAAGGTGTTTTTATACAAATTTATTTTTTTTAATGTTTTAATGGTTTTCAATTCTTTTAATCTAAAAATTAACCTTTTTAACGAAATCAAAATACCAACCTCAATCTAATACCTACTTAGTTTTGAACTCATAACAATTAAAGTAGTAGTTGTCAAAGAAATTTTATTAGATAATGAATTTTATGTTTCTTTTTTAATTTATTTTCAAAAAATTTAAATAAGAATGCGTTATAGCATACACAGCAACTTTGACCCTAAAACCAAGTACATGCAACCCAGTCGTGCATTTTATTTTCTACTTAACAGCAACACCCGTATAAGAATTTATTTTCAAGGTTCTGCTATTAATTGCAAATAACCTTTGTATGGTAAGTTTGAGGGTCAAATCAATGACATTCGATTTAAATTCCGTTTCTATAAATCTGATTAACTTCACAAACACACATTTCACCACCTTTTTTCGAGGATGATTTAAAACTTAAAAAATAGCTTACCCCAACTTGGAAATGTCCTTCCGAGAAACAACCTCTTATCGGGCTGCCATATCATATCCTTAAAAGATTGCTTTTTTGATTGTGGAGGTGGCCTTGAGTAGCATTGCTGGAAAGCATCAATAGATTCTTCGGCTAGTGTCGTTTTTTTCTGTCCTTCCTTGGTTAATCCTTTTCCTTTCGAATCCATGATGATCAAAAAAAATTATTCTTAATTAATTTATCGTAAGAATATCCTTTCTTCTTCACTAAAATCACTTAAGAAAAATTTAATAAAGAACCGAATTAAATTAGTTTTAGCAGCAGGAGTTATGCGAGTTTCACTTTTCTTTAAATTTTTTTTTTGTTTTCGTTTGTTTTCTCTAAGAAAAAGAAATCCGCGGTAAAGTTTTGCTGCCCAAACGACCGCGTCCCGATCCAGATCACTAATAAAATCTGAAAAAATTAAGTCCAATTCTGTAGTGTGTATGGATAAGATGATGCGGGACCAGACTTTGTATCTAGGGTCTCCGTTTAATATGGTTAGCAACTTTTTTTTTTTTTATTATAACTTTTTTTTTTGAAAAAAAAACACTACTCTCAAAAGCAATTTAACGCAACAATTGGACTGACTTTGTTGTACATTTTACTCTGAATTCGTATATTGCACAGATTGTCACTAATATTTAGATGGGACTTAATCAAACATAATACCCAACAACTGACGAATCAGAGGTTTTGAGTAAATAAAATAACGTACAGCCTGACACGTCAATTATATGGTACAACAAGTAAATTCTACTTAAGCGATGGCATAACGTCCTACGACGCACGGGGGCTTTAGATACTTTTAATACAAAAGAATCTCTACATACAATGTATACCAACTAGTACCTACTACGTCAATCTGGGCAGAAGAGAAAAAAGTGCGTTCGAACAGCCCCATCCGTTTAAGGTATATATAATTGTGGGGGTTGGGACAATATGTACTTCATTACAAAAGATACTTCTAGCATTGTTGTTGTTGTTGGATTTGTTGAGCAATTTGTTTGTTCCTTTATTGCGTGTAATGAACATTTTTGCGGAGGTGGATAATCTTGAGGGAAGACGCATTCAAGTTTAAATAAAATGAACATTCTTTCGTTGGTTATGATGGTTCTTTGATGAAAGTATAGCTATTACTCCTAGGCAGCGAGTTCTAATCTTTACATAGTTTATACCTACTAGAGGAAGTTGGAAGACTCTTTATTGTGGTTATTATCACGTGATTATGTCATAGAAAGTTGCTTAATCGTAAGCTTTGGGGAATGATTTTGAGAAAGTTACTGCGTGCTCATAAAATGTGTGCCTGAACAAGTCGTGATCAGTTGAGGAAGATTACATATCAGGATGCCTTTTTGTTGATTTTGCGCTGATCAATACTTCTTGCGCTATTGCAAGCCTATAACTGCTTCTTTCAGTAGATTAGAGTGGCAAAGGAACCAGAAACAAATTTTATAAGTTGGAATATTTTAGCTTCATCTTCTTACCCAATATCTTCAACTGAAGACTACCAACAAGTTCGTGTAGAAATGTTTTTATTTTTACTAATACTTGAATTGTAAAATCATCATCATCATCATCATCATCGGCTCGACAACCGGGGTCTGGTCCTGGCCTCTTTCAACAAGTCTCTCCACCTATCCCGGTCTCGAGCCGACGCCATCCAGTTGCGCACCCCAAGGCTTCGGGCGTCCTGGTCTACGCCATCTCTCCAGCGCAAGCATGGTCTACCACGCTGCCGTTTACCATAGAATGTACCACACAAGACTTTCCGAGCAGGTTCCTCTTCGCTATACGAGCTAGGTGCCCTGCCTACCGGAGTCTACCGAGCTTAATTTTTGTCACTATGTCTGCTTCAAGGTAGATTGCGTACAACTCATGATTGTACCGTCTCCGGAATCGTCCTTCCTCACATATGGGGCCAACAATTCTCCGTAAGACTTTTCTCTCGAACGCGGCTAAGAGGTCACAGTGCCTTTTGCTAAGCACCCAAGTCTCGGATCCATACATGAGTACTGGCAGGACCATGGTCCTGTACAGCAGCAGTTTTGAAGTTATGCTTAGATTTCTGGATTTGAATAGCTTTTACAGACTGTAGTAGGCTCTGTTGGATTTGAGAAGCCGCCCGCGTATTTCTTCTTCTATGTTGTTATCGCCTGCAATTCATCGCCTCCGATTCAATACTGGCAAATGCACCAACCACAACTCGCTTTGTCCCGCCTATAATGTCTATGTCTTCTGCATATGCAAGTAGTTGAACGGACTTTTGAAAAATTGTACCAGTGGTGTTGACTTGTGATCTGAGTACAACTGCTTTAAGAACGATGTTAAATAGGTTGCATGATAACGCGTCGCCTTGTCTTAGACCTTTCTCAACATCAAACGGTTCAGAGTTCTTCTTGCCGACTTTGACGGAGCAGCGAGATTTCTTCATTGTCATCCTGCACAATCGGACGAGTTTGGCAGGGATGCCGAGATATGACATGGGTCTGTATAACTCGTCTCTATTCACGCTATCATACGCGACTTTAAAATCGATGAAGAGGTGGTGTGTATCGATCTGGAATCGCGATGTGATCAATTTGGTTGGCAGTTTTTTCATCACATGACCGCCAAGTCCCCTTGTGTATATTGAGGTGTGAGAATTGGGTGCTTGGAATGGTGATGTTTCTCCCTTCCGCAAAGTTAATCATCCTGAGTCCGCTATTGGACGTTTCGGCATGTGACTGTGCTTTCCAATTATCGACCTATAAACCTCCTCCTTACCAAATTTGGCGTTTTAGTCGCCACGAATAATCTTGACATCGTACTTGGGGCATCTATCTTACTTGCGCTCGAGGAGGTCGTAAAACTCGTCAGTAATTGGGTCATTCTTCTATTCGTGAGGGGTGTGAACACAGATCAACGTCACGTTCTGACAATTTTGGCTTGATGCGGATTTTGAGCAGGAGCTCGCCCAAGACTTCTTGCCTCAGTCTTCCTCTGATCACAAAACCGCACGCAAACAGCTGCTCACCCTGCTTTTTGAAGCACTTCCCATGGTAGATGTCTCACGATATCATCCGTCGCATCGCAACTCCTGGATAGCTGTTACGTCAGCCTTTAGCCTATCCAGGTTCTCAACTAGTTAGTCGGACAGTACCTACATTCCAAGTACAGATCCGAAATTCATTTTCCTTTTTTCGACAACATTAAGATGATCCGTATCCGAGGGATGTTGTTGTTTCGGAACTATTTTTTTTCCGTGGTAGAGAAGTTACCCCGACGCACAACTACCAACCTGGAGGACCACACTCTTAGTGAACTCCAATAGTGGGGAGCCGGTTAAAACCGCACCTTATCGGCCTGCGCTCCGAAATGATTTAAAATGATTTAGACAGATGAAATGCACATAAAGTTAAAAAATAAGCTAGTTTCCAATCAAAGGACAACTTCTAGAAACCTCGATAAGAATGAATTGCAATTCAGTTTGCATCAAACCATTTTTAGGTAGTCTAAAAATAATTACAAGCAATTTTCCTTATTTAACTTCTAAGGAACTAGAATTGACTAGCTGGTTGCCAGCGGTTCAAGACCTGCAGTCTTTTCAGGACTGCAGTTAATTTACAAATATGACTTAATTTCTAAAATTTTCTAACTTGGAAAAGTACTTTGACTGTTAAACTACAATCAGCAGTCAGTACCAAAATACTGACTGTATACAGAGTACCTACCCACAGTAAATGAAAGCCATTATTTGTCTTAAAGTTAGTTAACTGAAGTACTTTCTGTCTGGTATTAGTTACACAACAGTAAAAGAAACTTTCTATTAAAGCACTGAAACTAGTCAAAAAGAACTGTACTGCAGTTAATTAACGTTAAGTCAACTTTATTAACTATACAGTCAGGATTAAAGTAGTGACTGCTAACTGCTTATTTTGAAGTTAATGTACTTATAGTAGAAGTACTAACTTGAAGCTAAAATTAAAGTCAATTAACTGCGGCTAAATCAACTGCATTACCAATTGACTGCAGCCTCTTT
This sequence comes from Meliscaeva auricollis, assembly GCA_948107695.1. Taxonomy (NCBI): domain Eukaryota; kingdom Metazoa; phylum Arthropoda; class Insecta; order Diptera; family Syrphidae; genus Meliscaeva; species Meliscaeva auricollis. The sequence goes on along the minus strand of OX403616.1, from coordinate 11,274,607 downwards.
AAGCTATGTTGGTTGCAGAGAGATAACGGTAAACAATTTGTAACCTTAATGTAACTTCATCATTTTGTTAGTTCATCATTTTGCAGTTCGGAGATCCCAAGCAAACACTCGAATGCCCAGGTTTAATACCGACAGACTAAAGGACCCCGTAGTTCGCCAACAACTAGGGGTACATCTTTCCCAAGGACTGAGAACAATCAGCAGCAGTGAACCTACCTCCATTGAAAACCAATGGTGTGCTGTGAAAAATGTGTTCATAACCGGTGGTGAAAGAATAGTTGGTCGGGCACAAGGAAGAAATAGTGCTTGGCTATCCGCAGAAACCTGGGAAAAGATCGACGAAAGAAAACAACTGCGAGCTCGCATCGCAGCTACTCAAGCAGCAGAGAGAAACGAGCTAGAAGATGAGAGATGTTTACCGTAGCGTGAGACGTGACAAGAGTAACTACATCAACGCATTAGCTGAAGAAGCAGAAGAGGCCGCGAATCGGTGTGACAGCAGAACTGTTTATTGAATCAACAAGGAGCTTATTGGAGTACAATGCTCCAAACAACACCTGGTGAAAGATATAGATGGTTCCCTGCTCTATTCGGATGAGGACCAGCTCAGAAGGTGCAAGCATCACTTCGCTTCGGTTTTAAACCGTGTGTTCGCCAGCGATGCGCATCCAATACCTGATGACCCGTCCGAAGCAACAAATGCCCGAATCCGCACCACACCTCCCAGTAGAGAAGAGATAATTGCCGCAATTAAAACACTGAAGAACAACAAGGCGGTAGGACTTGACGGTATTCCTGGAGAGCTCTTACAAGCAGCACCAATGACATCGAGTGAGCTACTGCATCCACTCATACCAAGAGCCTGGAACTCTGAGTGCTTCCCGGAGGAGTGGAAAAAGGGAATGATCGTCAAGCTCTCGAAGAAAGGAGATTTGATGCAGTGTGAAAACTGGAGAGGGATTTGCGATCTGCCTACGGTTGCCAAGATAGCAACAAAAATTATATTAGAGCGAATAAAAGAACATCTAGAAGACATACTCGACGCCGAGCAAGCTGGTTTCCGCACTGGTTTATCCTATGTTGACCACATTAACACCTTGCGGATCATTATTGAACAGTGCGTCGAATATCGATCACCACTTTACCTACTTTCCATTGATTTTGAAAAAGCGTTTGATAGTGTTAACAGAGAATTTATTTGGATTGCCTTACCCAGGAGAGGCATTCCAGATATTAAAGCACCCTACGATGGATGCAAATATCACGTTTTACATAGAGGAAGGTTGTCGGATGAATTCGAAGTCCATTGTGGAGTCAGACAGGGTTGCATATTGTCGCCAATACTTTTCCTATTAGTGATAAGTGATGTGCTGCGTGCAGCCCTGTTAAACGGAAATGGTGGAATTCAATGGAGTCTGACATCCCAACTAAAACATCTGGACTACGTGGACGACGTATGCTTACTCTCTCATAGGATCATGGATCTCCATCAAATGACAACAAGGGTGGAGGGAGAAACAGAAATCGTGGGGCTGAAAATTAACACGGCAAAAACAGAAATGATCAGCCTCGGAAGTAACTCATCCGTTCAAGTCAATATTTCTTTACAACCAGTAGAGAAAGTAGAAGACTTTCAATATCTTGGGAGTTTTGTCTCTACCAAAGGCGGAACCGAATAAGATGTCGACAGCCGTATCAAAAAGGCAAAGGCTGCGTTCGGAATGCTGTCCAAAATATGGAGAAACAACGCTATAAGCTTAAAGACCAAGCTGATACTGTTGAATCCGTGCTTCTGTATGGGTGCAGCACTTGGAAAATCTTAGCAACTGTCACAAGCAAGCTGCAATCGTTCGTGAATAGGTTTCTACGAAACATGTTAAGGATCTTTTGGCCCAACCATATTTCTAATGAAGAACTTTATAGAAGAACGGGTCAAGAATCCATTGACAGTACTATTCGCAGAAGTAAGTGGCAGTGGATTGGTCATACGCTTCGAAAAGGCAACGATTGCATTGCTAGCCAAGCGATGCAATGGAACCCACTCACACAGGCAGGTAGAGGGTCGGGACGGCCGAGAAGCAAATGGCGCAGGATAGTCGAAAGTGAATCTGCACAGCTGGGTAAGAGTTGGAGAGAATTACGTTATATTTCCAGAAACCGTACACGATGGCGCGTAGGAGTAGTGGAGGCCCTATGCCCCTAAAGGGGATTACAACGGACTTTTTAAGGTTTGAGGACCTAAGTAAGTAAGATATTTAAAGTTATTAAGGTAGTGAACCCAAACGATCCAAAAAATGCTAAAATTTCAAACAAAATCTGTTGTTTAAAATCCAGATAAGTTAGACTATTAATTTTTTTTGTAATTTGTAACAAAATAATTAAATTTATTTTTATTAAGGAAAAACCTACATTTCCGATATCAATTCCCAAAACCTTAAGTATTTAAATTTCGCTGCTACAACTTTTTTTAAATCATTACGTAAGGTCGTCATTACATGTCGCAGCAAATATACAAAAAAAAAAAAAAAAAAGTGAGTCAATCTAAATAAATCACAACATTTTCCTACTTAAATAGCCGCGTCAAAGCATTATTCAAGACCTGCAACTCAACTACTGGATAAAGAGGGTTTTAAGAAGCTAATCAACCGAAAACACATACATATACATCAGACTTAGTCTTGTTTTTTTTTTCTTTAAATGAATAGCTGAGAATTGAGGGTAGATTTCTTTGGATTTCTTACTCGTGGTTTGTGCTAGTATAAATATGCTATATGCCACAGACGCGAAATCTTTTTGGTCGACAAAAAGTGTCGGACAATTATATTATTAAAATTCAAGGATAAAATAATATCTCTCAGCAAAATAAACTACACGATGTGGAAGTTTGCATTTGTCGTTGTCGTTGTCGTCGTTGTCGATGGTTGTCTTTAATCTCAATTTCAAAAAGTGGCTGATTAATGTTGCTCTATTCTACAAACAAGGCATATCACAGACGGATGCAGCAGGAATTATAATATGACAACAAGTTTCTGAGTTCAATTAAGTTTCTTTAGGTGTATTATCTCGACTGTGTGTGTGTGTGTGTGTGTGTAGTAAATACCTGCGCTTGAAATAGTTTTGCAACATCATCGGTCAATTATTACTTAACAATCCATCAACCGTGGAAAGGGTGCATTCCAACCCATCCGTAAACCGTAAACCAGTGTTCCCCCCCAAAGCCTCTCCCTTAAATGTTTTCTCATTTTCTAATTTGATTAATGAAATCGCTGACATGCATAAAGCCTTCCCGATGCCGATGCCGATGTCACTATTTCAACCATGATAACCAAACAATGCCAAACTATCCGCAATTGATTCGTACCTGCTGTGCCTCATTCAAGCCTGACCTGTCCGTGTGTCCGTCCACCAGATAGGCTAATTGCAATTTGCAATTATTACGTTGACCATAGCATTGGCGGAGGGTGTACTTATTGTTTTTTTTTTTGTTCAGCGATGATGTGTGAGCGATACACTGAACTTGTGCATGGATGTGAACCCGGCCAAAACATTACAAGAGAAAAAAAAAAAATAAAAAACCAACTGGGTAGGTAATTCAGTATGCCATTGAGAGCTGCCAAGCATAATTAACTGCTAGTATAAATTGTTCAAGTCCATTCCCGCAATAAAATGCATGCATTTATTCTGCGGCATCGTTTCGTTACAAATTTCTATGAACATCTGCTGCCACTAAACTAAATACATTTGCGTATATAGTCGAATGGTGGCATTGACGTATGCAGTATGAATCTACCCCAAATTGGGCAAAACACAGCTATGCAAAATTCCATCACATCTCCATCAGCATCAGCTCTTGGCCGCCATTCACATTGTGCTCTATAGTGGCGGCAGTAGTAGTAGTTGTTGTCGGCTCGGTTTGGGTTTAGTAGTTTGCTTTTCATTAACTTCTTCCCGCTGCCGTCGGCACCCGCTGGCGCTGTTGCTTTCTACTGATGATCTATCCCACAATGGCGGGCTGACGACAGGAAATGGTCGATTGAATACATTTATGCCCGTTAATATATGAGAACATCCTGCACATAGTAACTAGAGTGTCTGTTAGCATAGAGATAGCTACACTTATCTAGCTGGAGGCTTTGCTAAGCTATAGAGGAGAAACGCGCTCAATGCCTGCTTACGTGGCTGATTTTTTTTTCTGTTGCCTGTGCGATACCGCCACTTTGGTCGAACTGGTTAAGATTTTGCATTTCGAGGCTATATGCTTTATTAGAGGATCTATCTTATCTCAAGCCCGCCTGCCTCGTTTTTTTTTTTTAAATATATGAAGATACTTTGATTGTTTTACTTGTATTTTTTTTTTTTTTTATTATTATTATTTCCCAAGATACAATATTTGCATGGATTTTTTTTTATTATTCGTCGTTGTAATAAAACACACTTAAGGTATTTTTTTTTAACTAACTAATATAGTGACTAGGAAGATGATACTTTTGCTGAGTTACTTTTGTCTAGAGCGGTATTTTAGCTTCCGCTGTGTTTTTTTTTTTTGTGTTTTTTCATAAGCGATTATGCGACCATGAAAAAATATTTTCCACTTAATGAAAAATTTAAGTGACGCATTGTGTTACGCAATTAAAATTTTAAGCAATTCATTACTTTTTGTTGAAAAATTAAAGAAACTATCAAATATACTATATAACTTTTATTAGATTCAGAATAAAACTAAATTGAAGTTGCCAACACCATGTACCATTATTTTCTTGACTTTAAAATCCAAAGTTAGATGAAGAAAGACTTTTCACACAAATTAAGATATTTTTTTTTTTTCATTGTAAAAATCATAAGGTTCTTTATAATTGCGGTTGGTTTTCCCAGAGTAGCCCACAATTATTTTGTGCTACCCCATGCTTAGTTATCAAACTTACGACGAAAAACCATTTTGTTCATCTCAAAAACCAAAAAAATATGTATTTTGGAAATTGAAAAAAAAAAATTCAACACAACGGCAATACCTACAAGAAAAACCAAAACCTTTTTTTGATTTTCAAACTAGATCATTTCAATCAAAAGTGCATTATAAAACCAAAAAAATAACACATTTCTAGCTTTTAAAAAACGTGTTAATTTTTATTGTAGTTTTATTTTATTTAAGTTATTTTTTTTTTTTGAAAACGGCAAAAGCAAGTATCGAAAAAAGTCAAGTTTGTCGTACAATTTTTTCCTAAGAAAAAAAAAAATTATAATGCACGATTGGGTGGCACGTACTTGCTCTTATAGATAAAGTTAGTATTTGTGCTAAGCCTTTTTAATTAAAAAATTGTAAATGCGGTTTTAGAAAAAAAAAATTAAAAAAGCACAAAAATTCGATTTTCAAATGAATAAAAAAGCTTCTTAAATGAATTACACATGAAAACGAAGTATGCAATTTGATTTCTTTTATAATCATACATTTTTAGAAAAAAAAATTTGAAAATCGTTAGAGCCGTTCTCTAAAAAAACTATTTTTCTATATAAAATTTTGCAAAAAAAAAATTGGTACGCCATTTTATCAACATCTAAAAATTAAATTTTGGAAAAAGTGGTGAATAGTTTTCGAAAAAATGATTTTTCAAAACAAAAAAATTTCAAACTTTTTTTAAAAATCCAAAAATAAAATTTTCGAATTTTTTTTTATTAAATATTATTACGGCAACTTAAAAGCATTCATGTAAAAAACTGGCTGAAATTGATTGCTTAATGAAGGAGAAAATCAGAATTGAAAAAACTGTTCTATGGCAGGTAACCGTTAATAATGGTTTTTGAAAAAAATGGTTTTCATTTAAAGATAGACCTTATCCAAAAAAATGACCATGATTTTTTTAATCAAAATCATAGGAACCATTTTTGAGAAAAATGAGTTTTTCTAAAACCGGTATATGACCGGTATGAAACTGTTATTTTTATTCCAAAAAAATTAATTCAAAAAACGTCTGGGGATAGTCTCCAAAAAACACCACATACCAAGTTTGAAGTAAATCGACCCATCTGTCGACCATACAGACAGACAGACAGACAGACAGAATTGTCGGACCCACTTTTTTATCATTCTCTATCATCGTAATGTCATGTTTGATTGTTATCTCAACTTTTTTTTTTTTTGTACGAATGCATAACTTGATACATAGTACCCATATCGCAAGTAAAAAGAGCTAGTAGAGAAAATCAAAATTACATTATAATTATTATGACGGCTTTATATGCTGACTCGTATACTGATACTCTATCGAATGTTGAAGTCAAAATGCATATCTACATTTTTTCCCAGACCCTCATAATATATCAAAATCTAAATACCCCGAACTAATTATAAACCTCGATTTTCTGAAGTAAAATTTGAGTTCAAAAAACGCACTATTGCAATTCCTGTTATTGTGTATCTCAGTGAAAAATGGTCACATTGAAATGAATTTAAAGGCATCTGAAAGCCTAATTCTTTTTGCAAATCTTTTGACATATACATTTTTTTTGAGGTACATTTATGCCGCAACCATACGCAATAGAGTAAAACAAATTGTTTTTGTATTATTGTGACAAAAAAAATATGGAAATTTTTTTCGGTTAAATGAATACAAATTTTAGTTAGCAGATTTGTTCTGTCTACGATTTTTTTCGTTCAGACATCCGCCTTCAAATTTAAAATTGTATGTTTGTTTATATGACCCGATAACTACTTAAGAACAAGTAAAGGTCTTTTTAGTTTTATTTTTAAAGTTTACTGCTATTCGAAAACTGTAGATAATATATATCACAAAATGTGAGTCTTAATGATTACAGCTTAATATGCCTTTTATTTTTCTATAAATTTTATCTATCAAACCGTTCTTCCCTTATGATTGATCAAACTTATGAGAGGAATAAAACTAACACGTACACACTTTTATTTCACTACCTATAACTCTAGAAAAAAGGAACAATTCAATATATATAATTCATAAAAACAGGAAAAAATTTCAAAATTCTAAAAAATATTTATTTTTTTAAATACAAATAAATTTATTACTCCATCTTTGCTTTTTTTTATTTATGAGAATTTTTAAATTTGTTGTTGCTTTATTACCGGTTAATAGAAAAACAGAACCAATACCTCCTATAGTTCTGTTATTCTTTCTGACTTTCTCGTAATTCGATGAAATCTTTTAAACAAAAATGTTTCTAGAATTTCAATATGTATTAAGTATTGCGTATTAAAGTTTTCAAACCTAAACATTTTTGCATTTTCAAAAAAGGTTCAAAATTTTGTTTGAAATGTCAATTGCTCGAAAATGGGTCATATATTTTTTTTCCAAATTTAATTTTTAAACGCGTTTATTAATCGTTCCTTAAAAATGGCATAACATTTTTGTTTTAAAGTTGTAATGATTTCCATATTTATAAATTAATACTACTAGTTTATTAATAACATTATTTAATTTATGCAATACCTGCACTACATCAAAATAAGACATCCTCTACATCTTTGTTTTCATCAAAAATTACTTCAGGATTTGTAAAACAATTTTTGAATCATCTGTAGACCTTATTTTTAGATCAATAACTTTTTTCAAATAATAATAATAAGAAAAAATGTTCAGATTTTTATTTTCAGCCCGCATATTTCCTGCAGGCACTTCGTCTGTATTTTTTTTAGTATTTTGGGGTCAAAAAACTCGTTTTTATCAGAAATAAGGCAAGTTTTTCTGATATTAATTGTTTAAAAAGATAAAATTGTTTTAAAGAAACTCTATAAATAATAAAAATTAATGTTTGTAAAAAATATTTTAAGAGCACACGTTTAATGTTTTTCAAACCTTAATTTAACAATGAATAATTATATTTGCAGTAATTTGAAAAATTGAATTTAAAAAAACTGAATTTTAAATAGAAAAAAATTGAAAGCAGAATTTTGGCCAAGGAATTATGACCTCAAAAATTTGTATTCTATTTAAAAGCATGTTTATATCTCACACAAACATTTTCAATAATAAAAAAAACCCGTAAACGTTATTGTTCCATTAATTTCCACATATCCCGGTTCTCCAACAACCATGTAGTTAATAAAAATACTCTCCAATTATTCTTTACTGAAGTTATTTCGTAAATACATATATTTGTCCTTTCTAGCAACGACATCTACCATCTCAATACCTATAAACAGCACAACCCCCCAGTAAAGCATCACTACTAAAAATATCTTTCAAAGCAGCTTTTGAGAATGGGTGTGTTTCTTAGAATATTTTATACACAAGGCTTTAAGCATAACGCATATAGAATAGAAAGCACAGAATTTTTCGATGAAAGCTCAAAGTACAGTTAAAATCAAAAGCATTTCGAATTTTATATGCTGTGAATTTTGAATATTTATATTAAATCATTTCTAGAATTTTCTTTAAATAAAATCTTCGTTAAAAATCGCAAAATGTTTTGCTTAAGATGTGTCACAGCTTTAGCATTGAGTTAAAAAAATTTAATTCCTCACGTTAGGAGAATCGTTCAAGAAAATAGTAAGTAATTTCGAAAAAAATAATTTTAATCTTTCAGATGGTAAATTGGATTTCCTACAAATTTGTTTTTTCTTTGTAGTCTGTTGTTTTTGAAGTTACTTCTATATCAAAGAGGATAACAAAATATGGTTTAAAGTCTAAAATCACCAAAAAAGCCGCAGGTTTTGTAAATTCATAAGTCATAATTTAATTTCTTGAAAATTTCGAACAACCATATCATTGAATTGAGCTAATACAGTTGACTCCGATTAACTTGAACACTAAAATTGCAAAAAACATGTTTCATTTAAGTGGATTTTCATAATAATATTCAATTCAATTCATTCAATAATATTTCCATTTATGCGGAGTTAAATGGTGTGCAGTAAAGCCGAGTTGACTGTATAAAATAAAATCAAACACTGAGTAGCTACTCAGTGTTGAATAAAACACGTCATGAAATTGATATTTTTTCTTTATTTTACCTTAAGCAGCTTTAGAAGACATCGCATTTTATTAAAAAAAAAAAAAAATATAACCACCCTAATGCTTACACATAATGTAAATGCTCCTAAAGGTAGGCTATTCCTTATTACTACATAATATCAGTACGTATATCTTATCGCAAAAATAGGCAACAATAAATTCATTCAATTTCGCCTAGAAGTTTACCAGAGGAATATTTTTTTACACTAACTTTTGTTCAACTTGAGGCAAACTCTCAAGTTGACCAACTTGAGAGTTGACTGGACAACTGGAGAGTTGAAATTCATGCTGAAATTTCTTCTTTTTTTCACTAATTTTCATCTCAACTCCGCAGTTGAAAATCAAAAGTTGGGCAACTTCTAACATGAAAAATATCCCTGGGATATTTGTCAACATAAAAAAAATTTCTGTTATTTTTAAATTATATTCGAATAAATTTGAGTAGCAAATTTTAAGTTTTGTGTGACATTTTCTGTGAAATAGTGCTTTCTGCATCCAAAATAAAAAAAAATAATAGCTGAAAAAAAGAAATATACAAACTTTCAATAGATTTAGCTGAAAAACGAATAAAATATGAAAACTAAAAAAAACAGTGTGCCACAATAATGAATAACCCCCAATCATGTTCAACATTATTGCTGCCGAATTTGAACGACGGAAGCTATAAATGAAGTCAAGGTAGTCCCACATTTCTAATCCAATTTCCGGCAACATAATTATATTGTCTTCTTTTAATTACATTGGCTAGTAAGTTGTATCATCTTGAGGCCGAAAAATATGAAGGGCATTATTATAAAAATAATTGCTCTGAAGCAGTAAATTTTTATTAGTTTTTTGTTAAAAATTAAGAGAAATAACTTCTAAAACAAGTCTTAAGTATTTGCTCTCGAGTTTGCTTTTTCAACATCTACTTTTTTCGAAGAGTTGAAAAAAATTAAAGTTAATCAACTTGAGAGTTGAAAATCAAAAGTTAAAAACGTCAATTCTGAGTAAATAAAAACAAATTCATAAGTTGAAAATTAAAATACTCAAGTTATGTCCAATTTTGAGTGAAAAAAAACCGGCCCTAATCCAGCAAAAAAATATCAACTCTACAACTAAAAGTCTAAGCAGATCCAGTTAAAAAAAAACTTGTATTAGCCCAATTAGCCCGTTACCTAATTGTTTATTCTACAGAGAGGTAGAAGCTACGAGGAAATTTTCAAAAAGCTAAATGATTTTTAGACGACGTTGAGAAGGCTATAGACGGCTCAAGCAAAACAAAGCCCCGGAAGCCAATGGCATACCAGCCGAATTATTCCACCACGGCAGGCCAGCCTTACGTCAAGCAATTTATGATATCATAGTGCACGTATGGGAGCATGAAGAAATGCCAGAAGACTGGCGAAAAGGTATCATATGCCCCATACATAAGAAGGGAGATGTCACAACGTGCAGCAATTATAGAGGTATCACGTTGTTAAGTACCGCCTATAAGATACTCTCCTCTATCCTACAAGACCGGATAACCCCATACGCTAAAACCATCATCGGACACTATCAGTGTAGTTTCATTCCAGGCAAATCAACAACTGATCAGATTTTTACCCTTAGGCAGGCGATGGAAAAATGTCTAGAATTTAACATCCCAACATATTATCTGTTTATAGACTTTAAAGCCGCCTATGATAGCAAAGCCAGGGTAGAACTTTACAAAGCCATGAGAGACTTCGGCATCCCAAATAAATTGACACGACTATGTAGGTTGACCATGACCAACGTAACAAGCCAAGTTAAAATAGCCGGATTGCTATCCAGACCAATCAATATCTTTAATGGACTCCGACAAGGGGATGGTTTGGCCTGCCTCCTCTTCAACCTGGCGTTGGAGAAAGCAATCCGGCACGGCAACAAGAGGGACCATCGTCAACAGGTCCAGCCAGATACTGGCTTACGCAGACGACATCGACATCATCGGAAGCACCGAACTGTTGAAAATAAAAGACAAATATATCCAATGTGAGTCTACATTCATCCCTTCATCCGTACTTCTTTCTTTCTAGTTTTTTTGTGCTAATGTAAAACAATAGTCAGTCGTCTTAAACTACTGAAAGAGAACACAACTCATTTTAAATAAACAAAATTTACTTTATCGAAATATTAACCGAACTGTCTTTCATTTCGCTAATTCTCTTTTCATCAGGTTATGGGCCCAGTCCCAACAGTTACATGGTTAACAAAAAAAAAAAGAATAGAGTAATTTTCGGTAAATTATATAAAGTGATTCACTAGGTATTCCACGCAGCCACCATGAGTTCCATGTATGCGATCGAGAAGTTGGATGAAGGAAACTATGATTCCTGGAGCATCCAAATGCGCAGCGTGTTGGTGCATGCAGAGGTGTGGAAGGTGATAGGTGGACAGCGACCAGAAAATGAGCCGGCGAGCTGGGATGCACTCGACCAAAAGGCCTTGGCAATGATTACATTGAGTGTGAAGCCATCACAGTTGTGTTATCTCAAGAACTGCAAGACTGCAGGGAGTGCTTGGCAAAAGCTCAAAGATGTACATCAGCCAAGTGGTCCGGTAAGAAAAGTGTCTCTTTATAAAAAGTTGCTTGGTTTGCGGATGGCTGAAGGTGATGTCATGTGCAATTATATCAACACGTTTTGCTCAACAGTTGACAAGCTTTCTGAGGTAGATATTAAGCTAGGCGAGGAGCTGGCAGTGATAATACTACTATCGAGTTTACCTAAGCAATATGAGAATTTCGTCATCGCCATGGAAACTCGTGACAGTTTACCGTCTCTAGAAATATTAAAGATCAAATTGTTAGAGGAGGGGGAGCGTAGAAGTAATGAAGTCAAACCGCTACATTGCAGTGAACAGCAAGCATTTCATGCACATGCGCATGCAAAACCAAATCGCAAGAGGAGAGAAGGTAAAAAAGACATTGAATGTTACAAATGCGGGCAAAAGGGTCACTATAAAAATCAGTGCAAAAGTAAAGGTAAAGAAGAAGCTTCAAAAGCACAGCAAGAAAACCGCTCGTTTACTGTTCTGGCAGCAACAGATGTTTATGAACTTGACTCTTCGTGTTGGTGTCTGGATAGCGGGGCAACAATGCATATGTGCTGTGATCGAAGTCTTTTTTCCAATTATGTTGAACAAGAAGAAGACGTTGTGTTAGCTGATAACAATGTCATAGGTGCAGTAGGTAGAGGTGACGTCATACTTCAAACTGATTTGGGCGAGTTGAAATTAGAGAGCGTTTTGTATATTCCTGGGATGAAAAGCAATTTTGTTTCAGTCAGTCGAGCCGTAGAACGTGGTTGCACAGTCACTGAACCAAAAAGGTACGTGGAATTAATTAAAATATTCATTGGGACAACGTATGATACATTAATATTTGTCCAATGAACTTGTTTATTAATTTCATGAATGGCCGTTTATTAAAATCAATCATCATTCATAGATTTTATGAACGTACATAATCTCGTTCGTAAAAAATATCTCCGATTTATGTTTATGAACCGTTTATTAAAACAACGAACGAATCTATGAATGCGTTTATTAATCTATGAATCCGATTATTAAAATTAATAAACGCGTTCACTGAATCAATTAACGTATTCATGGAATCAATAAACGCGTTTATTAAAATTAATAAACGCGTTTATTAATTTTAATAAACACGTTCATTGATTCAATGAACGCGTTTATTAATTTTAATAAATGCGTTCATTGATTCAATGAACGTGTTTATTAATTTTAATAAACGCGCTTATTAATTTTAATAAACGCGTTCATTGATTCAATGAACGCGTTTATTAATTTTAATAAACGCGTTCATTGATTTAATGAACGCGTTTATTAATTTTAACAAACGCGCTTATTAATTTTAATAAACGCGTTCATTGATTCAATGAACGCGTTTATTAATTTTAATAATCACGTTTATTAATTTTAATAAACGTGTTCATTGATTCAATGAACGCGTTTATTAATTTTAATACTAAAATTAATAAACGCGTTCATTAAATCAATGAACGCGTTTATTAATTTTAATAAACGCGTTTATTAATTTTAATAAACGCGTTTATTAAAATTAATAATCGCGTTAATTCTGCTAAAATACAAAAGAAGGAATAATTAGTATAAATTTTCTTTTCCATTTCTTACAAACCTGTTGCTCTTTTCTTCTTCTCTTTTCTGAAATTTTAAAGGTTAAATAAAAGAGATTTTTGCATTTATGTTTACTCTTTTATTGATCAGATAAGCCAAATGAATGGCAGGAAAAATTTACATAGTTACATTAATTGATTATCTTCGAAAAATATGTTATTGAAATAAATTACAAAAGTGAAATTAAGTGAAATTTAGTGAAATTTTAAAAAGTTAAATTATGAGATCTAATTAAGCAATACATGAGTCCTTGCACAAACTTTCGTTTTTTTAATTTGAAAAAATTGCGTTTCTATAAAACCCCAAAATGAGGAACATGCGGTTGGATACTCGAGATTGAATAAATAAAAAATTTTAAAGCAGATATCCACAGCTCGGATAAAACTGGTAAACTTAAATTTAACTCCATCAAAATAGAGATATATTTCAGTAAAGTTTATGATTGAATTACCGTGCACAATTATAAAGGGTTGGAAGTTCTCAGCCATTTTGTTAAGGAAATTGATATGATCTTCTATTTCCTGTATTGTACTCCCTATCCATACAAATGAGTTCTGTGAGTCCTTGATGGTATATCTGGTAACATGCTTTTTACCGTCTTTGTCCTTTTTGATAGCTTTTTGGAAGGGTACCAAATAACCATGAAGAGCCCAAAGCAATGCTGCATCTTTACAATCTGAAAAAATCCAGGCAAGCAGAACAAAAATTACCTAATTAGTAAAGCTATAAATGTGAAATTTTAAAAACAACTTTATATGTATTTATATAGTATTATATTCATAATTATTATAAAAAATGTGACATTTTATGTTTATGTTAACCTATTTAACTAAGGAAGCATGAATAATAATTATATTAATGTAATTATTAATAATATTTAAATAAAGAACAAACTTTCAGGTGGATCTGTTGATCCGATTTTGTTTAAGATTTCTTTTATGCTTTTTTCTTTTATATGGTTACCTTGTACCGCAAATGTTAAAGTCAGATGAGAAAAGGATTCTAAAAAAAACTTCAAATAGTTATTTTGAATTGTTTTAAGATAGATTATGACAAAAAAGATAAAAAAAGTTAATTTGTTTAAATGTAATTCATATTCGACTTTGGTTGCGGTAGAGGGTTAATAGAAAAAGAGCTAAAAGTTTTCAAAATGTTTATGAAAATGATTCTAGACAGTGATCCTAGTTTCATTTCTTCGCAATTAGGTATATCAAACACTAAACAATTGAAAAAAAAAACCAAAAGTGTTCAAGAAAATGATCCTATTAAAATTTTGTTAACCTTGTACCGCAAATGTTAAAGTCAGATGAGAAAAGGATTCTAAAAAAAACTTCAAATAGTTATTTTGAATTGTTTTAAGATAGATTATGACAAAAAAGATAAAAAAAGTTAATTTGTTTAAATGTAATTCATATTCGACTTTGGTTGCGGTAGAGGGTTAATAGAAAAAGAGCTAAAAAATTTCAAAATGTTTATGAAAATGATTCTAGACAGTGATTCTAGTCTCATTTTTTTTGAAATTTTCATTTGTTATATTAAAAATAAATGCAATATAGCTAAATACATAATAATAGGAAAGGTAAAAACCTTGTTTTGTAAGCAGCCAAGTGGTGGTGGTACAAAAATTTTATGGCGGCAAGAATGTGATGGCAGCCAACTGAGGAAGAGCGCACTACGTATAGGTATGTATAAAATAGTTTTTTTGTTTTTTTTAGTTAGTTTGAAACAAAATGAAATAATCTCTAAATGCCTCATCAAACAGAACACAGGCATTTCAATGGACCGCCGCTCAAAGGTCTCTGTGAAAAATTACAATTTAAAGATTTGTATTGCCCGGCCCGCCTACCTGTGTACCCTTGGTTCGGTATTTTAATGTTTATTAATTTTAAAATTAACTACTTACATTAAGTTATGGAGGCTGGAGGAGGAGTTCTGGAGGCGGCGGTGTGCGATGGCACATCGGAAAATCCACAAATCTCCTTCGTTGTAGCAGTGGCAGCGCCGGGCGTTTAATTTTTGGGGCAGTGGCAGACAATCGAAGACGGCGGCGATGACGTCGACAACGTGGTGGCAGCGTGGTGAAAGAAAAGCACTAGATACATAAAATGTTATAAGTTTTGAGAAATAAAACAGAATGAAAGTTTATCTAAATGTTTTACTTCATATTGCAAATAAATTTTAGGGGTACTCACATAATGTTCTGGAGACACGATACGACGTGATGGCGGCTGCGGCGGCGTGGCGGTGGCAAATGAATAAATGTTCTGAATGCCCCCATGCATTGATTAGAAACGTAGTCAGCAGCATAAACAAAATTAAAATCAATTAAAAACCTTTTTTTTAATAACTTTAAATCGAATTTAATACTTACATTTTATTTCTGCAGTAGTATGTTCAGGGATACTTCTTAACACTTTCACTTTTTAACTTCGAATGGCTTGGCGTGCTTTTGCCGGCTACATCATTTAACGAAAAATTTTTTTTAGTTCAACGAAGGAAATAAAGTGTTCCCACTTTATTTTCAGTATTGTTATGAAACCTTAAACCAATTCTTGTAGAAAAATTACAAAAATCAAGCTCTTTTTGATTATTTCCAACTTAATTTTTTTTGCCTTTAGCTGACTCATATACTTGTATTTAATTTATTGAAAATTATGCACGTATTATTGAAGAGAATCGATAATTGACGCAATTTTATGAAAAGACCGCGAACATGTATAAACTTCCAACTTCAAATTTCAGAAATGTCAATTTTTCTGTGTGTGGTGCACTTTTATTGGAAGAAAGCACTTTTAAAAGCATTTTTTCTTAAGTAATATGTTTAGCAGAAAAAAAGTATACACGAATTCTCTTTTCCCTTTTTGAGTCACTTAACAGCATCGGATTTTAATAAATTTGGTTTTATTTGAAAGGAAATAAGATTGTTTTTGATCTTAGACCGGTATTCATGGAGCGCGCATAATTTAAGAGCACTCATAAACCTATTCACCAAGGAATGTTAGTGACTTATGAGTGGTGTCGACCACTCTTAAGCGCTCGGTGAATACCGGTCTCAGAAAATATTTTTATAACAATGAGCCGTATGCATAAATGGTAGTAAATGCAAAAAAGAAATAGAAAAGGCTGCTAGTATTTACTTCACTTTTTATGCATATGCCCCAATGAAGACCACGTGAAATTTTAAAGGGCTGCTTACCAAGTTTTTATGTATTGAGTGTTTGTGTGAGCGAGAAAAGTTTGCAAATGAGAACGAAAAACAACAAAATATTTGATTTTTTTTAATAATAAAGAAACAATAAAATATGTCAAGAATTAATTTAGAAAAAAATATTTCAGGTACAGTATATTTTACCCAAAGTGGAACAGCGCCCTCTATCAAAATAACATCTTTTAACTTCCGTAGTGAATACAATTTTGGGAATTTCACGCATTTGTCTCATTTTTGTTCTTCTAATGTTCTCATAATGTAGTTTTTTTTTATTTTTCAATTCAGATTTTGATCAACAAATAGATTTCTCGTGACAAATAATAAAAGAATTAATTCAATGCTTTTATTTTATCATACCTATTGTCAGATGTATCCGTGTTTTTCTGTCTGTAAAATAAATTGGCAATTCCTCGAAAAAATAATTCTTTTCTGACGCATCGAAAATAATTTCAATTGAGTTATTTCCTTACATCGAACAAGTAATTGATATAAAAACCTTGTTTAGTTTATTAATGGTTTGATACAGTCTCTTTTTAAAGTGTGATCACTGCAGCACGCAAGTTGAATCTAAAAAATGGCGCAAATTTAACCCTTCGATAAATTTTTATGAACCATACATTGAATTAATGAACCGTTTATTAAAATTATGAATGGTTCATTAAATTTATGAATGGTTTATTAATTTCATGAATACGATACATAAAAATATTTTTTCTGTGCATACTTTCGTTAAGTTTATTAACTAACTATACATTGAAATAATGAACTGTTTATTAAATTCATGAACACAATATAAGAAAATACTCTTTCTGTGCATACTTTCGTTGATTTTACTTATTAACCAAACATTGAAATAATAGGGGTATTCATGCAATCTGGTAAACTCTTGGTAAACGTGAAAAAGAGCAAAATCTGGGAAACAAACTTTCATTTCCATACAAATTTTGACATGTTTTCCACATTTAGCAAAGATATGATGAATTTAAGAAAATCACCCTTTGATGTGTTTAACAAAGTGCGATCTAACTTTTAAACAAAAGCGATAATCAAAAAAAGTTATTTAACATATCTTATAGAAAATGGGCCGCATTCATAGATGTTATCTAAGCCGTTACTAAGAAAGACTGGGGGTTTATCCTATTAAAATAACATAGGATAAGGACCAGTTTTTCTTAGTAATGGCTTAGACAACATCTATGGATACGGCCCAATAAAATTTTCTTTAAGATTTTGTCATAGGCTCAACAATAAAAGAGTTACGTTAGAAAATCAAATTGACTTTACTCGTGTACTGATTCTATTCCAAATAGAAAAGTCAAAATGCATATCTAAATTCAATGATTTGCATGAATGAATGTTAATAAAAAATAATAAACGTTTATTGATTTTAATAAATGGTATTCATTGTTTTAACGAACAGATTAATAGAATCAATGAATCGTTAATAAAAATAATAATAAAACAAAAAAAAATATGAATATTTGTCTGTAAAAATTAATAAACGGGTTCAAAGAATCAATGAATCGTTTATTAAAACTCTAAACAAAATTTATGAATGGCTGTTCATAAAAAATAATAAACGTTTATTGATTTTAATAAATGGTATTCATTGTTTTAACGAACAGATTAATAGAATCAATGAATCGTTAGTAAAAATTATAATAAAACAAAAAAAAAAATATGAATATTTGTTCGTAAAAATTAATAAACGGGTTCAAAGAATCAATGAATCGTTTATTAAAACTCTAAACAAAATTTATGAATGGCTGTTCATAAAAAATAATAAACGTTTATTGATTTTAATAAATGCTATTCATTGTTTTAACGAACAGATTAATGGAATCAATGAATCGTTAATAAAAATAATAATAATAAAAAAAAAAAATGAATTCATAAAAAATAATACAAATTTATTGATTTTAATAAATGTTACTCATTGTTTTAACGAACAGATAAAAAGAATCAATGAATCGTTAATAAAAATTAAAAAAAAAAAAAAAAAATATGAATCGCTGTTCGTAATAATTAATAAACAAATTCATAGAATCAATGAATCGTTTATTAAAAACTCTTAACAAAATTTATGAATGGCTGTTCATAAAAAATAATAAACGTTATTCATTGTTTTTAACGAACAGATTAATATAATCAATGAATCGTTAATAAAAATAAAAAAAAAAAAAAATATGAATCTCTGTTCGTAAAAATTAATAAACAGATTCATAGAATCAATGAATCGTTTATTAAAAACTCTAAACAAATTTTATGAATATCTGTTCATAAAAATTAATAAACGTTTATTGATTTGTAAAATCTTCAAATCGTTCACAAAAACGTAGATATAGATTTTAATAAACGAGATTGATGTACGTTCGTAAAAATCGAAATTAATTTTTAATTAACGGTACATTGAATTCATGAATTGTACATTGATTCAATGAATAAGAGGTTAATTAATGCCGTTCGTAGATTTTACGTACAATTTTTGGTTCAGTGGTGCTTTTCAATAACAAGTGTGCGGTGGTAAGCCAGCAAGGTGCGCAGATATTTAAAGCACAGAAAATGAATAAGTTGTTTATTTTCAAAAGTAACAACAATGTGTGTTTCGCAGCGGCGGCGGGGCGGCGGCGTAGTGCAGAATTGTGGCACAACAGATATGGGCATTTAAATTATGCCAGTTTAATGAATCTTGCAAAGAATGCATTGGTACTCGGTATTGAAAATGTAGATTTTTCCGATAAGGTTCAATGTAGAACGTGTATGAAAAGCAAAATTCACACACAACCTTTTCCAGTAGCATCGAAGAATAGAGCAGAACATCAGCTGGAGCTTGTACATACAGATGTATGTGGGCCGTTTGAGAAGCGATCACTTGGTGGCTCTACGTATTTTTTAACGTTCATCGATGATATGTCTCGGCGCATATTTACATATTTTTTAAAGTCAAAAGACGAGGTATTTGAAAAATTTGTGGAGTTTAAGAATATGGCAGAGCGTCAGACTGGTCGTAAGATCAAAGCCATTCGCAGCGACAACGGTGGCGAGTATGTCAACAAGCGTTTCGACGATTTCCTGAAGAAGAATGGCATACAACGTCAACTAACGGTGCCATATAGCCCACAGCAGAACGGCGTAGCAGAGAGGGCAAACCGCACCCTGGTTGAGATGGCGAGGAGCTTGCTCGTGCACTCACATATGGCAGAGTTTCTATGGGCTGAGGCAGTACAGACAGCGTGCTATATACGTAACAGATCGCCAACTACAGCCTTGATTGGCATGACACCGTTTGAAGCGTGGTGTGGCAAGAAACCCGATGTGCATAATATGCGTACGTTTGGATCAGTGGCTGTTGGCTTAGAAAAAACACGCCACAGTAAATTCCAAGCGAAAGGTAAGGAGTATCGTTTAGTGGGATACTCATTGGTATCGAAAGCCTACAGACTGTACGATAAGGAAAAACAACAGGTTGTTGAAAAACGTGACGTTTTATTTGACGAGCCATATGAAGCAGAACCAACTCACGACCAGATAACTTTTGATATACCAGCAGAAAATTCATCAAGCAATGATGTCATCAAGCTTAGTCCATGCAGTGATGACGACGAGAAGAAAGATGGTGAGTTCAGTGACAGCAGTGTGGTGAGCGAAGAATACGAAAGTGCAGAAGAGCCAGAGCAGAAACAGGAGCAGGCTAAGAAGAACGCTCCAGGTAGGCCAAAACTTATTCGAACGGGCAAGCCAGGGCGTCCAAAGAAAAACTACAATACTTTAAATGCTATGCATGCTGAGGAGCTATCGCTGCCGCAGTCTTTTAAGCAGGCGACTAGCAGTAAGGATTCTTCTTATTGGCAGGCAGCTATGAACACAGAGTATGAGGCGTTGGTGGCAAATGGTACGTGGACACTGGTAGATCTACCCAAAGGCCAACAGGCGATTGGTTGTAAGTGGGTATACACTATCAAGAGGGACAGCAATGGTAGCGTTGAGCGCTACAAGTCACGCTTGGTAGCCAAAGGTTGTTCGCAGAAGTTCGGCGTAAATTATTTCGAAACATTTTCGCCTGTGTGTCGGTATGAAACGATACGCTTGATTTTAGCTTTGTCTGCTGAGCTGAAGCTATATCTACACCAAATGGACGTTTGTACAGCGTATCTAAACAGCGAGTTAAACGATGAAGTCTACATGAAGCAGCCAGAGGGGTACGAAGACAAGACGTGTAAGCAGAAGGTACTAAGGCTGAACAAAGCGATATACGGCCTCAAACAAGCAGGACGGGAGTGGAACTCTAAGCTGAGCGCAGCATTATGCGATATTGGGTTTACTCCGTGCCAGAACGAGCCATGCTTGTATAAGCAAGACATAAAAGGTAATCTTTGTTTGATACTAATCTATGTAGATGATTTGCTTATAGCGTGCAAGAGAAAGGCAGATCTGATGCAAATCAAATCAATGATAGCAACGAAGTTCGAGTGCGTCGATAAGGGTCCGTTGCAGATGTTTTTAGGCATGCAAATTGAGCGAGATGGTGACATAGGCGATGTGTTGATGAATCAGACGCTGTATATCAAAGACATGCTACAGAAGCATGACATGCAACAGTGCCGACCTGTGGCGACGCCATTAGATGCTGGCTTTCAAGTGGCTTGCGATAAGAAGAGTTGTGCGTCTGAAGATCCAACGGCATATCAGTCCGTCATTGGCGAGTTGATGTGGCTAGCGTTAACGTCGAGGCCTGATATTTATCATTCAGTTGTGAAACTGGCGCAAAGAAACAACAACCCGCATAGTGAACATGTGGCAGGTGTGAAGCATGTATTGCGGTACCTTGCATCTACGATTGACAAGAAGCTAAATTATCGTGCGTGTGGTCAGGCACTTGAAGGCTACGTGGACGCGGACTGGGGTGGCGATTTAAGTAATCGCAGATCATACACCGGGTACGTGTTTTTCTTGGCTGGCGGACCGATCTCCTGGAAGTCAGAGAAGCAGAATTGTGTAGCCTTGAGTAGTACAGAGGCTGAGTACATGGCTCTGTCGTCAGCTGCGAAAGAGGCCCTGTTCCTGAGACGTCTTATCATCGAAATCGGCTGTGGTGAAGTTGGTACACCGACAATCATGCATGGAGACAATCTCAGCGCTCAAAATTTGGCAAAGAATCCAGTCTACCATGCCAGGTCAAAACATATTGACATCAGACACCACTTCATCCGTGAGGTTATCCAGAGCGGTGACATCGAGTTAAAATTTGTTTCAACTGATAATATGATAGCAGATGTGCTAACGAAAAATTTATCAAAACAAAAACATTGTCATTTTATGAAACTAATGAGTTTAAATTAATCAACTTTTTTGATAGCAATGTATGCAGATTCACATTGAGGAAGGGTGTTGAAAATAAAAGACAAATATATCCAATGTGAGTCTACATTCATCCCTTCATCCGTACTTCTTTCTTTCTAGTTTTTTTGTGCTAATGTAAAACAATAGTCAGTCGTCTTAAACTACTGAAAGAGAACACAACTCATTTTAAATAAACAAAATTTACTTTATCGAAATATTAACCGAACTGTCTTTCATTTCGCTAATTCTCTTTTCATCACGAACAAGCTGTATACGATTCCTTCATCCAGATCGAGCAGGCGGCACAAAATCTGGGGCTGCACATTAGTGAAGGTAAAACAAAGTACATGGTGGCGTCGAATGCGAGAGGAACAGTTGGTCAAATAATCAAGGTAGCGGAGCACGAATTTGAAGTGGTGCAATCCTCTAAATACCTTGGGTCAGCAGTAGCAGCCGATAACAACATAGAAGAAGAAATACGCGGGTGGCTTCTCAAATCCAACAGAGCCTACTACAGTCTGTCAAAGCTATTCAAATCCAGAAATCTAACCATAACTTCAAAACTGCTGCTGTACAGGACCATGGTCCTGGCAGTACTCATGTATGGATCCGAGACTTGGGTGCTTAGCAAAAGGCACTGTGACCTCTTAGCCGCGTTCGAGAGAAAAGTGTTATGGAGAATTGTTGGCCCCATATGTGAGGAAGGACGATTTCGGAGACGGTACAATCATGAGTTGTACGCAATCTACCTTGAAGTAGACATAGTGACAAAAATTAAGCTCGGTAGACTCCGGTGGGCAGGGCACCTAGCTCGTATGAGCGAAGAGGATTCTGCTCGGAAAGTCTTCTGTGGTACATTCTATGGTAGACGACAGCGTGGTAGACCATGCTTGCGCTGGAGAGATGGCGTAGACCAGGACGCCCGAAGCCTTGGGGTGCGCAACTGGATGGCGTCGGCTCGAGAACGGGATAGGTGGAGAGACTTGTTGAAAGAAGTCAGGACCGGAACCTGGTTGTCGAGCCGATGATGATGATGAAAAAAATCCAAAAGTAATCCCATAATAGTAAAAGACAATTGTTTTTTTTTTTCTTCAAAATAAATTCCATCCTTTATTTTTCATCACTGTGGTGTTATTTATAATTTTAGTTTTATTTATATAATTTTTGTTTTTTTTTTTTTTAATATTTCGTAAATATTATAACGTAAAGAATGGCTGCAAAATCTTACATCTCAGAGTGCCTGTGGTGTGTATGTTTGTTTTGGTGTGTGTTGTATGTGTTTTTTTTTTTTTTTTTAGTGGTGGTTGTATATAACTACACTCCTTATACAGGACCTTATTTTATTATTTATTATATATATATATTTGTTTTATTTGTATTATAATAGATTTTGTATTTACATAAAAATTTAAATTAACTAATTAAATTGTATTTTTTTTTTTTGTTTTAATTTTTTTGAATGTAGTTGTATCGATACTGGATGTTGTTTTTTTTTTACAGCAATCAAGAGCATTATATGCATGCATTTTCAACTGCTTATTAACTCTCCCAATTACAGGTACCTAGAATCCTTTTTTCTTTAAATGAGTTTTACAATATTTTTCTGTTTATTTTTGTTTTTTTCTTTAAAAATGTTTCTGTCTTGGCTCAGTGGATGTAGAAATTATAATAAAAATTGTATTTATAGTACAAATGAAAATGAGAATAATGGAAGATTGCATTTTTGTTTTTTTTTTTGTATATAATTTCTTTTGTGCTGCAACTGAATTAAGTTTAGTTTTATTTTTTTGTTTTTGTTGTTTATTTAGTTTTTTTGTTTTTTTTTTTCTGAAATTGGTAAATTATTACCATTTTAATATTGGCGGGGTATTTATGTCAGATTTTACTTCTTTGGGAGCGTTTTTATGTTCGTTAATTTTGTTTCGATCCCATATCTTAAATTTTCTTATACATAATAAATTTTCTAGTATTTACAAGAATTAATTTGTTCAACAATGTATCAGCTTAAGACAAAAATTTATTTTATATTGCTATCATAATAATTTTTTTTTCTTTTTTAATAATAATAAAAACGTTTAAGGAATTGCGATAATTATTTCTCTTTTTTTTTTTAAATTTTAAATAATAATTTTTATTTTCATATAAACATAATTTATATAAATTTTTTTTTTCATTCTGTTTGTTCGCATATAAAAAATGGTTCACTATGGTAATAAAATTTTCATATTAACTAATTTGCATTTTTTTGTTTAGACATACATATTTATCTATGCATATGCATACATGCGTACATATATTTATATATTAATAGCTATTATATATTTATTTATATATTTATTTTATATGTAATACTTTATATTTGTTTATTTAGTCTATCATTTTATGGTTTTTTTTTTGTTTTTTGTTGTTGTTTGCTTTGTTCAATAGTAATTCTTGTAATGATTTTTATTTTATCCTGACTATCATGTATTTATGTATAATTATTTTATTTTTGTTTAATTTTTATTTATTTAACAAAGCTTAGACATAAAAAATAAAAATATCTTTTTTTGTTTATTTTCCTAAATAACGATAATATCATTATAATTGCAATTTGTTTCTCGTATCATTGTTTGTTTTTTTTTTTTTTTTTGTAGTTGTTTAACTTTTTGTCGCATTTTGTTTATAGTTTTTGTTTTTGTGAATAATGGTTATTTATTTTTTTATTTAACAATTTAGCTTTTTGTTTAATTGAATGAATTTCCAATGACTTAGAAAATGTCACGAAAGTCATAATAGAATTGCTTACAAATGAAACTTAGTTTTTTTCTTAGTTAGTTTTTGTTGATGGAATTTTTGTTTTTTTGTTCATACAATAATTGTTGTTGTTGTCAGGTGTTTTTGTGAAATTGTTGTTGCTGTTAAAATATATTAAATTTACATGATTTGCAACATTTTTCTTGATAGCGATGTAATCGACAGAGGCCCATTGAGCGAACGTTTTTACAATAGCGAGATGAGTCCTTGCAACGAGCTGTGTGAAGAGAGAAAAGTTTTTTTTTTTATTTTTTTCATTGTTTGTTTATAAATTGTACAAAAAAAAAAATCATTAAGTTTTTCTAACTAATAAATGAAAATAAAGATTAAATTGAAGAAGAAATAAATGGAAACTTAAATATTTACAAATACTTTGTAAGTAACCACCATAAGCATATCTTTAACAACAGCACTCTGTTATTAAGAATACTTAATTGAGTTTTCACTCAATGAGAATTCTTAGAATTTGTTTACTCATATTACGTATCTATAATGTCTTGTTGTGTGGTTTAAAACAAATTTAGGAGCTATTTTAAGGACTTCATTATATATTCTAAGGAAACGAAATTTTTCCTTAGTAAGTAGGATACAAGAAAGTATTGAAGAAAAAAACAATAAAAACAAAATAGGTAATGCGCTGATTTCTAATATGCACGTACGGTATAAAAGCGATGACTTTTACATGTAAACATAACTATGATGTAAGCTTTGTTTCAAACTGTTTCTATTTACTTACTCAAAATCGATAATTGCCATTCATAAATATTAAAAAAAGAAGCACAACGTTGGTGCACTGTGGCGCATACGTACTTTTTTTAATTGCAGACCTTGTAAAATGCGAGTCACTCTCTTTAGCAATGAATTTTACATAGAGTTGTGATAGTTGAGTACATAATGTCCAATATTGCTTTTCGTGTTTTTTTTTGTGTTTATATTCAAAACTTGCCCTTCATAGCAAAGAATCCCATTTAAGTAAAAAGCGCAAAAAAATCGCAGTTTCTTGCATTTTTACCGATGATGTAGCGATCGGCGCTCAAGGCCGAAAGATTGGATTTAACATTGGCTTTATTATCACAAATAACTCAGAAAAAAAATTAAAACTACCGGATTTGACGTAAGGTCTTTTTCCTACGAAACGACAAGGTTACTGGACTTGAATACTTTTAAATAATTTTTTTTCTAAAAAAAAAAACGAGAAGAACAAAAAAAAGAAGTAAATCACAATCCTTTGGGTACCGAAAACCATCTTCTATTACTTTTTGGATGCACTATGAAAAAGGTTACAAAATAATTTTTGAAAGTGATTGAAATTATTTTTGAAATTCCTATCGACTGTGCCGAAAATCCAGACGAAAGTTTGATTTTTCTTCCTAGGTTATAAATGTATTTCAAATAACACCAGCTTACTGAAAAAAATGCCGTTATATTTTTCGTACAGATTTTAGAAAAAAATCACCCTAATTGGCGTTATATTTTTCGAAAATTGTTCAAGAGAGGTTTACAAAAACAATTCAGAAAATAACTTTTTTGTGTAAGTTTTTATTAAATTGTCCACAATCTTTTCTAAGCAATTATAGATACAGGAGGTGTGAGGAATATAGGAAAACGCTTAAAATTCTATTATTTCAGATGCAAGAAAGTCAAAATTGCTAAAAATGGCATTTTTTAACAGTTTTCTAAGTTTTCAAACGTTGGTTTCCCGATCTGTAGATTTATTCAAGATATGGACCGATTACTAAAACTGCTCTAAAAAAAACAACAGCTGGCTGATATTACTGTCATTTACGGAAAAATCGATCTCAAAAAAGGTTTTTTTTTTCAATTTTTGTTAAAGTTTTTTTTACAAAAACTGTATTAAAAAGTTGTCATGAAAATTTAACCAAAAAGAATAATTCTCAAAATTTTCAAAAATCAAAATCATTTTACCACCTATAACTTTTGAGTTGAACTTTTTTGGCTACGAAGTCTACTTTAGATGAAAATTGTGAGAAACCACGATTTTCGCCACCCACACCACTTTTTCGCCGACTCATCAACTATCCGCCAATCTGTTTGTGAGTAATTTGTTTTTCCCCATTCATATTCCAAATTAGGTATATTTCACCATCAAAATCAAATATTTGGTACATTTTGGCTGAACGGCAAATAAGCTTGGATTCTTCACAAAGCTACAATATCAACAAATTTTCAGGTTCTATCTTCGAACAGACATGCTTTTGGACAATAAAGGCTTAGACTTTGGAAATTTCAATGTACGTGTTGTTGGTTAGAGGATATTAAAGTTCATCACAACAGAAGAAGAATTTAGCCACTAGCCAGAGTGATAATTTAAAGCAATAAATGTTACGCCAAGAGCTACTGTACAAAGAGTCTAGAAGTTTTAGCAAATTGTTAGCCAAAGAACTATCATAGTTGATTTTGGCACTTAAAATCGCTGCGTTTCTGCAACTATGTTCCTAACAGAACTCTCGTATTAACATCAGAGGAGCAATCTTGCAAGGGTCGTACAATATTTCTACTATAGTTTACTGAACAAAATAACATAATTTGACCAAAGCGCAAGATCTTTCCGTATTTTTTGTGAGCATTAAAAATATCACTGAGGATGAAGTTTAAAGAAGATAGCGATTCACTATTGTAAGTTAGGTAATTCGATCCCAAAAATCCCTTTATGCTATTTGTTCAGCAAAAAATTGATACGTAAAATATCCAAAAATGGTTACAATTTCAATAAGACCTTGGACCGAAAAATGTTGCAAACTTATCCTTAAAGATGGTTTGGTAGTAGAAAATAGTTGAAAGTACATCACTTAACTTGGAATAATTAGAGGAAGTTTCAGCTTATATCGAATGAATATAGACAAAATTGTTTGACGATTACCGGTGACCTGCACTACAAACCATTCAAACCTGTAAGTTCACAATTTTTTTTATACAAATTAACCCAGTTTCCTTGTTTTTGGATTACTGAAAGTAGGTTTTGTCCTCATTTCGCACTTTAACTCTTAATGAATAACTTTATAACAATCACAAAGTTAACCTAAATTTATTTTATAATTTAGCTCTCTGAATTGATTCAAAAGGATAGAAAGATCTCTTTGACAAATTAGTCGAATAGAAAAAAAAAAAACATTCTATTACACGAAAAAACTATATAAAAGCCAATTTAAATCAATACGACCCTCATACGAAAATAGGAACAAAAAAAAAATACACATACCCTTTGTCGAACAGTGCGGACTTTTACACACTTTCATTACCGCAGGTCGCGGTTGATGTTTGCACTCATTTCCTGCCGGTCGTCGAGTGCCATACCACACGCACTGCAATATTCTGTATTTGAGGCCTTGACGACCACATGGAGAATTACACTGTAAAATACAATTAAGTCACATTAGATTACACTTAAATGAGCACACACTCCGGCCATTTCTAACTATAAGTGTGTGCGTATAACTGTCATTGTCATTGTAATTGTCATCATCAAATGCATCCTCTTTTCTCTTACCTCAGACCAGGGTTCAACCCTCCAGATCCCTTTGCATAGTTCATTGTTGCACTCCTGCCTGCTGATGGGCTTTTCTTGCTCATCACATCCATCACTAAGAGTGTCATTGATGTATTTGCAAATGACTTCTCTTTTCTGAATGGCTGTATGCCGACCAAAACATCTAGCCTGTTGGCATAGTGTCCATTCGCCAACTTGCCATTTGGGACATTCTTCATTGCCACATGACTCAAATGTATCGGGAATATTCAAACCAGCATCTTCGCATTCGACATTGTCAACAATTATCGTTGTTGAAGTTGTTGTTGAATTTTCATCTGATGGTGATAAAGGCTCTGTGACCTGTACACAAGTTGCTGTTCGTCTCTGTTAATGATAATAATTGAAAAAACAAAGAAGAAAATTAGATAAAACACAAAGAAAATTAAAGGAAACAAAAAAATGTTCGTTCTTGTTGATTCTCATGAAATCGAGTCACCCCAAATTCCCATTTGGAGCAAAGAAACTAATTTTTTTTTCATCTACACTTCATGCCTTGGTGAAATGAAATAGAAATATGCAAAATTTTCAAAGGAAAAAAAAAATGTTCGTTCTTGTTGATTCTCATGAAATCGAGTCACCCAAATTCCCATTTGGAGCAAAGAAACTTAATGTTTCTTCATCTACACTTCATGCCTTGGTGAAATGAAATAGAAATATGCAAAATTTTCATGTTAAAGTTACACCACTCACCTTCAAACCAGTACCAGAGCCACAATGTTCGGAGCACTCTGACCAATCACTAGTAACCCATTTGTACGTGACCTCATTTGGATTTCTTCGTTGCTGCTTTTCATATTCACCCTGTTGCAATATGTGGTTGTGGTGATGTAGTTTCTTCAACGTGTGTCCTTTGTGACTTTCATCATAATCATCAGTTGCAGTAACACTGTCATCAGTGTCATCGTTATCGTCTAAAATCAATTCTTTCATAATCATTTGTGGCTTAGCTGGTTCATCCTTTTCAAATCGTTCCAAATCGACACCAAATTGCAAACCCTTTTCCATTAATAAATGATGTCCTTTTGAGTTGCTAAATTTCTGTAACGGCCAAAGGTACTGCAATGATAATTTCAAGAAAAAGAAAAAAAAAAAGAGAAAGAAAAGAAGAGAAAATAAAAATTTATACTTTTTTTTTTCAAAGAAGAATTTGTTCATTTTTTTTATTATAAAAGGAAGACCAGACATAAAAATATGAAAAAGAAAAATAGCAGATATTTACATGAATGATTCCTGGAAAATTTTAAAACCACAAACTAATTCCCCTTTCTTCTGATGTCTATCACACAATTGCCTCTCCTAAGGACCTATCAAAAAAATAGAAAACGCTTCTTTTCGTTAATTACTGATTGTACCCTTTTGCTCATTTTCATTTCTTTGTGCAAATTAGCGAGTAGAAATTTCCAACAAAAGTGAAAAAGTTAAATTGAAGAAGATCAGCGGGGTGCGTTTAAATCTCCCTAAAACTACTTTTTCGCTAAAGTGGTTTTCAATCTGAATCAACTTTTTCTTTTTTTTTTTTTCATTTTCCCAATATCATCTCATCATCGCAGATTCAAAAAGTCCTTTTCAGCCAGCAGCCATCTCATCATCAAGGAGGTTGGCTTTCATGCGGATTATTGAAAGATAATTCGTGCACACTCTTTTGCATCAACATCCTACTGGTATAAAAGCTGCGGTAAAAGTGGCGTTGGTAGTGGTGCTGCTGATGCTGTCGTGAACTTAATTTACCGAAGTCAAAAATCGTCATCATGCTACGATAATTATCTTTGCTGAATAATATTTAATGACTCAAACCTTAGGTTAAGGAGTTGTTATAAAAAAAAAATGAATCCTGCGGAGTGAGAAAAGTCGCCTTATCGCGGATAATGAGAATGATGGTCGTAAAAGGGATAACATTCAGTTTACTTATATTTTTTGCTGATTTTCTTTTTTTCTTTTTTGAATTTTGTATCTTCCTGTACTATCTTTTCTTAAGCGAAAAAGTTTTACCTACATTTTTAATTACCGGAATACTTTTACATGTCATAGAGACGGTTTACTTGTTTTTTTTTTTTTGCTTATACCTATTTGGTCTAATAGTCTAAAGGAGTAAAAGAGAGAGAGGGAGAAACAGAGAGAGAGAGTGGAGGAAGAGGATCTTCAAAAAAGAAATCCATCCACCATCATCATCATCATAGTGTCATATCTATCCTATCCATCATGGATGTCCTTGGTCTATGGTTTTTTTTTTAACTAAGAGGAACATTTTTCCGCTTCGGAAGTAAGTTTTTGATTTTATTTAATTTTCATTTGGGGTTTTTTTGAATTTAATTTATTTTTTATTTGTTTTTGAGCTTTCAAGTTGAAAATGTTGGGAGTAGAGTTACCTACTCCTGTAAAGCGGTTCTTTATGAAAAGGATATTTTGGTGAATGCACAATATTATTTAATATAATTTCCAGAGAGTGTCATAGTAACTCTTGTGATGAAAGATAACTACTGGAAATTAAGTGGTTTAGTTGAGGGTTTACTTTTATATTTTTTTTTTTTTTTTTTTTTTTTTGTGAAACCATTTTTGTATAGGTGTGCTTGATGTTGAATTTCGTCATCAAGGAGCATGTTAAATATCCTTTAGAATCTATAGAACAAAGGACTTATAATACTTTAAGTGGATTTCATCTTGTCACTCTCAATTTATTTCAATTAACAAAAAAAAAATCGTTCTTTTTGTTTTAGATTCTTTAATTTTTAGCACGGAAAAAGGTAACATTTCTGCTCTAATTCACAGATTTTAATAGTAGGGGTAAGAGATTTCTGACACTTTTTTTAATTTTCAGTCAGAATTGATTTTTTTCTACATTGTTCATCAGCAATTAAAACTTATCAAGCTTCAGAAAATAAATTGGTAGCGATATTTCAACTCTAAAATCATGCTTAAGTAAATTTATTCGTTCTTGTTGATTCTCATCGATTTGAGTAACCTAATTTTTTGCATTAGCGTTGGTTAAATTCATAAAAACAATTGGAATTTAAGAAAGAAGACCGGAAAAAAACCTTATGCTACCGAAAAAAACTGCACTCCAACACCAACACTATGGAATTTTGAGAAGAGCTAAGTATCTAGAATGTCGACTGACAATAAGTCGAAGTTTCTCTGTTAAAGTCAAAGATAGGATCAAATAAATTTATTAACAGCTTCGTGGGTAGAACTCGTAGTATACTCGAAAATATGATAAGCCAGAAAGTTCATAGGGAGCCGCCACAGATGACACCGATCCCATATTCATCACTAGGTGATTCAAAAATTCTACAACACGACCATACAAATGAGGTCAAGTGCTTTTTTAAATCTGATCTTCCCGCAGTTATGTAGAAAACCAAAAAAAAACTAATTACACCAAACTACGCTTAGAGGAGTCAGGGCTCAATCTAAAGGGGGGAGGTTGGTTATCATTTACCTTGTCGGCAAAAATTTGAGGCAAAAAAAACAAATTCAATAAACTATTCATTGATAAAACCACTGAAGTGCTCATGACCCTGACGAATAAAGGCTTGCCCTAACCTAAGTGCGACAGTTCGACACGAAAGTGCGACACGACAACGGCAAAATTTATATAAGAGAACCCACATAAAATGCGACAAAGCGTAATGCGTTTTTCATATGAAAGTTCTTGTTGCACTGTCGTGTCGCAGTACGACAGTTTGGTTTAGGCAAGCCTTAAAGCCCAAAATTTTTAAAACTTTATTTTAAAGGAATTCCCATTATTATGGTTTTTTCACACAGACACTATAATTAGAGAAAGAGTAACAATACATTTACATTTTATACTATAGGTTTGTTTTTTTTTTAATTTTTCATTTTGTGCGAAACACAATAAATTTATTAAATTACAGAAGCCAGCCATTGTTTTTTCTATTCTGACTGATTCATTTTCTACACTATAAGTGATAGGAACAAATTAAATACACCAAAAGATAGGTTTTAAATTCTACCCGCAAGTTAGGGTAAAATGGGGCAAAAAACAAACAAAACTTTTTGTACATCTCGAAAAGTATAAGAATTAGAATTA
The DNA here is from genome assembly GCA_948107695.1 of Meliscaeva auricollis. Taxonomy (NCBI): domain Eukaryota; kingdom Metazoa; phylum Arthropoda; class Insecta; order Diptera; family Syrphidae; genus Meliscaeva; species Meliscaeva auricollis. The sequence goes on along the minus strand of OX403616.1, from coordinate 11,242,520 downwards.
TGAAATAAATTTAATTGAATAGATAAATTGAAAAAATGATGAGTTTTCATCAAGAAAAAAATTCTAAAAACTCAACTTTTCAAGCTAAAAATTATTTTCCAAAATCAAATATGGATAAAGTTGATAATTTTTTAAAAAACTAATTATGCACATTGAAAGATAATAAAATACGGATTATATTTAAAATGCTCCATGACAGTTTTTTTGAGCTTTAAAAAACCAATACGTTTTTGAAAGTTTATGTGGGTGGTTTGATTGATTTTAAATATCAGGGAATAACGGGAAACAAATTGTCAAAACGACTTTTAGGTTTAGAGGTGTTGTCTATAAAAGTATGAAGAAATTATATTTTAAACAATTTTTTGCAATAAATAACAGTAACAACAAGATTTTTCAGTCCAAGTTTTTTGACCGTTACCAACAATATTTTATTTTTATCTTTTTTATTTTTACATTTTTAAATTTGAAATTTACACAACCATTAGATATTAAGTAAATGCATTTTTGTACAAACATTGACATTTTTCTGTAGTCTGTGAATCTACATAACGGTACAAAGAGTTTTGTTTACGCGGTGGTTAATTACTATTTACATAAGCCTCATAGATATTGAGCATCACGATCAAATTACCATTAATTTAATGGATCACACATTACTGTACATGCTATAAAAGCTTCAAAAACTTGAAAAGAGTTTCATCAGAATTCAACAAAATTCAACAAAATTGTCTGCTTTGGTCGTCGGACTCGACCAGCCACCAGTGTAGAATGGTACCGTTGGCACACAATGAGATGGTTCGCTTTAAATTTTGTCACTTTTTTGTTTTAGCTAAAATATCAGGCTGCAACATGGTCTAATTTTTTGTATACAGTTACACATAAGAATAATGAGTAAAAGGTGATAAAGAGCAAAATCAATTTTTGTTTTCTTATTCTTTTTGCAATATGGTATGAAATTTGTATGAATTTCACTAAACCATGTTCTACAATATTGTTGGTACAAGTGTTTTTAATAAGTAATAAACATTTTTAAACATAAAAATGCATATTTACAGATTTTAGAAGGAATAATTAAAAAGTAACACATAAAAAGGTGATTTCATTGGATGTTAAAATCTGTAAGTTAGTTGCAGGATTTAAACAAATTGAACAGATTCCAGTAGAAGAAATCTTGGACTATAACTCTGCATAAAAATATTGGATAATTATTCGATTAAACATAGCGTATAGAGGTCGACAAGTGAAAATATGTTTTTAATGAATGCGTTAAAATTACAAAATTTAATGAAAGATTTGGTAATTTCGAATATATTTTTAGCTCAATTTCAAGATGTGTCTGTTCCCTTAAACAATACCATACAAAAATTATTGATTAAATTAAAAACAAATATTGTAAATGATATATTACAGAAAAAACATCGAAGAAAATGCACTTTTTATGCTCCTTTGACCAATTGTACCATTCACAACATCTCTGACTATGTCTGCTTAAATAATTTTAATTTTCTTATAAAATGTCAACAATTATTTTGATTTACAATTTGTTTCAATAAAACACTCACAAGCTTCGCAATATCATTAAATAATATCAAAAATAGTATAAATTCGATCTCTCACAAATCTGTTAAGAAAATTCAAAAAAATGTAAGCAAAATAGTTTTTAACTTTAGTAAAACTTAACCCATTTTTTAAGTTGATGTTTGAGTAAATAATGATAGAAGTATAACTTCAGTCGGGCGAACATGAGTAGGTACGCACACCTTTTTTTGATTTCTATTGCTTTAAGTTTCTTATATCTTTGGTTTATCTTGACTAAAATTAAATTCAAACTGCATTCAATTTTATTTGCTTGTTATACAAAATAATTTTCTATTTTCTTAAGATTTATTTCATTTCAAAATTAATAAACTGCCACATCATACTCTTTGGCACTTTAGAGTGGAAGAAAATATTAAAACTAAATTCAACTTGAAAAGATTTTTGATTCTAGAAACTCTTAGTGGTAAAATTTTGTATTTGAGAATGTTTTCTGATGATGAAACGTGTGTGGCTATTTGAATTTGCTTTCTACCAAAGAAACTTACTTCAAAGAGATGCTTAAAGTTCTATTCATTGCATCATCATCATCATCATCATCATCATCAAACTATGTATATGCTATCCATGCATGAGTGGATTTTCAATTTATGCATCAATGCATTTTGTATGCATTTGTGTGGATTGTGGCTAATGCATTTGGATTAGGTTTTAATCAACACAATTTACACAATAGAATTTAAAGCTGGCTTTTGAAGAAGCCACAATATAGAAATACATTAAACAAAGCCAGTATGAGTGAGTTAGAAAGTGCTCTAATATTTTACTAGTATTTCGAGTTTATTAATCAAAGTCAAAGGTAGGATATAAAATAATATATAGAATAGATTTATCTATGTTGTATAGTTTACATCCTGCTTCCTATCGTGTATAAATTATCCACTGGAAAAGAGAGGAAGCGATAGCGGGCTAGTATTTTCACCAGAGAATGGATGCACTTTCGCGTGTGATAAGTTAATTTCGATATTCCACTCAGTTGATTGAATATTTTAATTTTAACTAGCTGCTGCATGCTGCTCCTGCATGTGCGCTGCATCATCATCACAAGCTAACCTCACTTTTATTTTTATCGCAATTGCATCGATAATATAATATATAAATTTTATGTTCGATTGGGTCGCCCGTTGAGTGGAAATCATCGTTATCGCATATCATATTCTCATTGCTTGATAGTGAAATTTCACCTTTGAAAAAGAAATCACAGATTCAACTTGAAAATTATTATGACCAAGAGACAGAGACATCACATAGGAATTTCATTTATTAATTAATTAATGCACTTCATGGATGATGGACGTATATTATGCGGTCCGTTTCACAAGTGGCCATTGCACCGATTTATTATTATTTATTGATTTAATTTTTTTTTACTACTATTTTTTATTTCTGATTTGCTTTTACTGTGGAACTCATCAATCCTTGGTCATATAATTTCGATGCTGCTGATGACGGCTTCTCACTTGGCGGCTATTATATCGAAGTAAACAGTTAAATGCTTACAATAAGCTGTATGGGTAATTATTTATTTATTTTTATTATTTTTTTTGCATACATGCAGAGGTTTCAATTATAAATGATTCCATCATTGTATGAAATGAATTTTAATTTCGATGGAAAATATTATTTTTTTTTCTCTTAAAAAAAAAACTGGCAAAAAGAGTGAAAATAAGTTTTTTTTTTTTTTGTGTAATTTTTAATTAATTGAAATCGAAGAGTGATTTTGATTTCAAGTGTATTTTTAACTGGGTCATCATTTAACGAACATAAATAGACTCTGATGTCTGGTTTGGTTTCTTTAAAACTTTTCAAACTTCTGTTGACGTAATTAATATAAATTTCATGTCTATTTTTTGTCCGCATAAATATAATCCAATTCTTAATTTTTTATTCATAAAAAGTATTTTGAAATGATTTTTGGAAATAACTACACCAAATACAGGAATAGTAAAAAAACTTTATGGAAACTTGCTAAAAACGTCCCTTATTTTGGCGGCACTTTGTTGCGGAATCAACAAATTTTCATCTCAGAAATTGTAGATAAATTTGTTAAGCAAACCAAAAATTTAAAGCTCTCACTGTTTGTAAGTTATTTCATTTTCCGCTAAATAAGACTTAAGTTAGCCGACTAGAATAAGAAAATTATAACTTCCAAAATTTCAGCTTTTTAAATGCTAAGTTTTTATGCATTTTTTGGGTCATTTCATTTCAATTTTCAACTTTAAAAGGGTACTGAAACCAATGAAGAAAAATTAAGCAAATCAACCTTTTGGAAATTTTGTTTTTGCCAGTAATTGTAGTTTTTTTTAAACCAAAATTTGTTGTGCAATCCTAAATTTGGTGGGTCATGCACTTTTTAAAATATTTTGCTTAAAATATTGACCTTCGAAAATCTTTAGAACCTCAAAATCAAAATACTGATGTTTGCGCAAGAAAATTTGGTTTGAAAAGCTTCAATTACTATCAACAAAAAAAATCAAAAAGGTAATTTTTTTTTTTCAATTTTCTGCATTGGCCCGTGGAAGCAACAAAATTAATTTTTTTGCACAACAAATAAACATTTAAGAAACTAAAATTTTGGAAAAAAAATTTAAATTTTCATATTTTGGCTTGCAAAATTCAGTCATATTTTAGCGACATTTCGAAAAAAGCATCCTGGGATAAAAATGTCGCATGCCTGCCTATTAGACAGTGTCCAGTTATAACACATATTACGAAGCTGATTTGCGATCTGTTCAAGGATATTGAAAGTTTGGAGCGCTTCAGATCTAGTACTGGCCAGATCTGCTTTGTGGCTAAGCATGTAGTGATATTATTTCACTTGAGGCAATAGTTTACGCGTAGCGATGGGAATACCTTAACATACATTTTCTGGTAATAAAGTTATTAGTTTTCCACTTTTGGAATTCATCAGCTTTACAATTTCAGAAAATGTCCCTATGGCCTGGAACCCAACATAGGTGAATATTAAACTGCTGCGCCATCTCCATCAGAGATGATCGACAGTTAAAGGCATTTGGTAAAGACAAAATCCAGAAATTTAATAGCTGCTTGGCTGTCCGAGAAAATACGAATATCTTGGTTTGATATCACGTTTTCTTTTAGCCAAGACAGGACTTCTTTTATCAACAAAAGTTCCGCCTGGAACACGCTTCAGTGATTAGGATTACGAAAGGAGCGACCTCAATTAAGTCTATCTGAGTATACACCTCCACCAACCCCATCATCAGTTTTCGATCCGTCGGTGTAGAAATCGATTGAATCATCTTTCAGGAATTCCATATCCTCCCAGAATGATCTTGGAGGGATGGTAACCTGAAAATTCTTCTCATCTTCGGGATGGTATAATCCATGTTAAATGAAATTGATCTGAATGAGTTCAGAATGATGGAGTGGACAATATCATTCTTTATCCACTGTTAGGAGGCTTTGAGCCGAATAGCTGTGCTTGCAGCCGTTTGTTTGCCGAATGTGTCGAGGGGTGTTAGATGGAGAAGAGTGTTAAGTGCCGCAGAGGGAGTGGTTCTAAGTGCTCCGCTTTTGCACATACAAGCTGACTTTTGGATTTTCCCAACGATTTTCTATTACAGTTTGCACGTCGTTGAGTCGTAGCTTCAATGCATATTCTTAAGTGGATATTAATCGTTCGTTCAAACGTTTTGATAAGGAATGATGATAGACTAATAGGTGTTCTTTCGGTTCTACGTGGAAGCATTTTCTCGGTTTGAGTATGAATACAGCTCTAACTTCTCTCCATATAGCGCAGGTATATGTACCAGGTTTAGACAGCTATTAAAAAGCATCACTAGCATTGCCAGAATAATGTCACTAGTCTTCTGAATTTCGGCTGGTATTATGCCATCTGATCCTACTGACTTATATGGTTTGAAATTGTTGATCACAAAGGAGAAACTACAGTGGGCATGTAGTTTCTCCTTTGTGATAATACATTAACATTTCTAGTATTATTTCTTATACTTTGGGATCTTCCTGGGTATTGTGTACCTAGAAGCAGGTTGAGACATTCCTCACAAGAGTCGGTCCAAGAGGCATCAGCGTTTTTTCAAACTTTCAATATCTTGTAAGTTTTATTGTCGCTAACAAAGGCGGAACTAAACGAGACATCGACAGCGATATTAAATAAGCAAAGGCTACGTTTGGAAAGCTACCTGAAATATGGAGAAATCAGCTTAAGGATCAAGCTGAGACTCTTCCACTCCAATAAGAAGTCCCTGCTTGTTTATGGCAGGGATATTTGAAATATTAAATTGTAGAAAAATTAAACGGTTTAAAGTTGTTAAGGAGCCCTTTTTTGAACATTGATATCCATTATGTTCCATAAAACGTGATTTTTTTTTCTCCTATCCTAAAACAAGTCATCACCTTTAATCTTTCACTATACTGATGTCAAATCTATCTACCAAAACTGCATATTTAACAGAAATTAAATTAAAAAAAATACATTGATGAAATGCTGTGTTTATTCTAATTGATTATTCAAAAAAAAAAAAAAAAACTAAATCAATTAAATAGAAAAATTTTAAATGATAACTATTGTGCATTCAATTGAAAATTATATCAACATTGTTTTTAATGAAATGACTCAACTCTCAGTAGGTTTCTAAACCAAAAATAAAATTTATTCAAAAATATAAAAAAAAATAAAAATAATTATCCAGTTAAAGTAAATATAATTTGAACGACACCACCCCAAATATCTGCGGGTGTTTAAATTGCAAAAACATGTCCCTCATTCATTGTGTCACTCTTTGTATGCATTGGATAGGTATTATTTTTTTCTCTATTAAAATTAAACTAAATAAATGCACGACTGGGTCGCACTTACTTGCTCTTAGGGTCAAAGTTGCTTTTTTATAAATATTAAATTTTATAAGAAATAAAAAAATAAATTTAATTCATTACTAAAATGACATAAGCAACTTCTGAAATTAATTTGAGGTCCAGACAAAGTATGCCATTTAATTTGATTAACAAAGATTAATTTTAAGAAAAAAAATTGAAAATCTAGGCCCGTATTTAAAAAAAATTATTTTTTATATATAAAAATTCTCAAACCTTGTTTAAAAATAAAAATGGTATGCCATTAAATTAAATTAAATTAAATTAAAATTAAAAATTTCAAAAAAAAACAGTGACCCGTTTTATAAAAATTGATTTTTCAAAAGAAAATTTTGAAAGATTTTTTAAAAATCATAAAATTACGTTTTTGAAAAAAAAATCCATCAAAATTGGTTGAGTCGTTTAAGAGAAATTCAAAAATGAAAAAAACAAACGGTTCTATGGGAGGTACCGTTAGTAGAATTTTTACAAAAATTACATTCATTTGAAAAATTACATTCATTTACTAACAAAAGCAGACAAAATATTTTTAATCAAAATCGTTAGAGCCATTTTTGAAAGAAGTTAACTTTTCCTTAATGGTTATATGATAGGCACCGCTAGTTTTGGTCCAAAAAAAAAGGTGTGTGTACTCATGTACGCGTGCCAGAAGTAACACTTCCTGTCATTATTGATTTTTGTATAGATTTTAATATAATAATAAATTAAAAAATGTAAAAATTACGGTAGATAGTGTGAAAATTGATAATTTTTCCTTTGTGGAGCCTGTATTTACAAAATTTACAATTACATAGATTTTTTGTATTTTTACTTACGCTTCAATGCTTCAATCTTTCCATTGATACCTCAACTTTAAAAATCGGCTAAGTTTAACTAAAGTTGCTTACGTGAAAAGTATATTTTTAACAGATTTATTGAAATTGAAACAAATTGTATATCAAAATAATTCTTGACATTTTACAAGAAAATATAAATTATTTAAACAGACATGGTTAGATGTTATGAATGGTACCTACAGCTGGTAAAAGGAGCATAAGAAGTGTATTTTGTTCGATGTTTTTTCTGTAATTTATTATTTACAGTCTTTGTTTTTAAATAAATATAAAAACTTTGCACCGCATTGCTTACAAGACAGATACATCTTCGATTGAGCTAAAAATATATTCAAAATTATCAAATTTTTCATTAATTTTTTCAATTTTAACGCATTCATAAGAAACATATTTTCACTTAACGACCTCTGTGACAATGTTTAATAATGTAATAGGCCAATATTTGTATTATATATTATATTATTATAGTCTAACATTTTATCTATTAGAATCTGTTCAATTTATTAAAATCCTGCAGCTAAAACTTACGTTACAGATTTTAATATCCAATTAAATCACCTTTTTTATGTGTTAGTTTTTAATTGTTCTTTCTACAATCTGTAAATATGCATTTTTATGTGTAAAAATGTTTATTACTTATCAAGAACACTTGTACCAATAATATTGTAGAACATGGTTTTATGAAATTCAAACAAATTTCATACCATTTTGCAAAAAGAATAAGAAAACAAAAATAGATTTTGGACCTTACCAGCTTTTACTCATTAGTTTTATATTTAACTTTATTACAAAATTGACACCATGATGTAGCCTAATATTTCAGCTAAATTTAAACACGTTATTCTTTCAAATCCGACAGTAAACAAAAAAGTAACAAATTTTATAAGCGAACCATCTCGAATCTATTTGTGAGCCAACGGTACCGTTCTCCACTCGTAGCTGATCGAGTCCGACGACCAAGAGCAAACAATTTTGTTGAATTTTGATGAAACTCTTTTAAAGTTTGTGAAGCTTTAAAACATGTACAGTTATGTGTAATATATAAAATTATAGGAAATTCGATTGTGATGCTCAATAAAGTTAAACCATAATTTTATGAGGCTTGGGTAAATAATATTAAAGCGCCAGTATTAAAAAAAACTCTTTTAACTGATATCTCAGCTCACACAAACTACACAAAATTGTAAAAAATTGTATAAAAATTTATTTGCCCAATATATACCTAATGGCTGTGTAAATTTCAAGTTTAAAAATAAAAAAACTAAAAAAGATAAAAATAAAATACCGTTGGAAACGGTCAAAAAACTTGCACTAAAAAATCTTCTTTTTACTGTTATTCATTGAAAAAAAAAATGTTTAAAAAATTAGTTTCTCCACACATGTATATAGACAACACAAAAATCTAAAAGCTCTTTTCACAAAACAGTTTTTAGGTTTATCCCTTTCAAAAACGTAGGTATGTGTTTTTCAAAGCAAAAAAAAAAAACGTTAAAGAGCAATTTAAATAAATTCATACGCCTATTTTTTTTTTTTCATTATCTATCAATGTGCATTATTAGTTCTTTTTTCCAATAAAACATCAACTTTATCCACATTTTCAAAGGTCTAAAAAAATATTTGATTTTGGAAAATAAATTTTAATTTTAAAAGTTGATTTTTAAGAATTTTCTTTCCAAGCAAAGCTTATCATCATTTTAATTTATCTATTTAATAAAATTTACTTCATAATTCTAATCATTATACTTTTCGAGATATGCTTAAAGTTTTTTTTTTCTTTTACCCCATTTTACCCTAACTTCTCGGTGGATTTTCAAAAAGGTATACACAGACAGACAGACAGAATTGCGAGACCCACTTTTTTTGCATTCTCTATCATCGTAATAGCATGTCTGATTGTTATCTCGAGTTCGATTTTTTTTACGAATCCTAAACTTGCCCTATAGTACCTATATCGCAAGTTAAAAATGACAGGGATCACATAAAATATAAATACCACTTCCATGTAGGCATCTATCACTACTGCTCCAACCGTAATGAAAACTGATTTTCAACTCAAAAAAAAAAAAAAGAAACCCAACCTCGTCCCCCAACCATAGCTAATAATTTTATAATAATTTAAAGTGGAGTGCATTTTCCACTTAATTTTATTTTATTTCAACGTGAAAACGAGAACAAGTGAGCTAATATTTATTTTTCAAATTTATTATCTATCAAATAATTTATATTGTTTTAACTAATTCTATACATTTTTTATTTTCTTTTGTTTAGTTTTGATATATTTACTCTGTACCACTTTTTAGGCTCATACAGGAGTACGTATGTGGTTGGAGGGGGGGGGGGGCCTCTATACACACGAGAATATGTGCACACGTTTAAAAAAAAAAAGGACAAAATAAACTATCCTTTGGCTGCATTTATAATTAAAATGTACAAGTGCTATATAATTGAACAAGGTCGTTTTGAAAATTTTATATCTTTTTTATTTTTTTTTTGTTTGTGTCCAGTGAATTGGAAAGTTTTCAAAGCCTCCCAATGTTTACACATTCTAACAATTCATTTAAACACCTGCAATAATAAATATAATACCAACTTAGTTGAGCTCTAGGAGTTTATTCTATTACTTGTTTGTTTTTTTTTTTCAATCATACTCCACTTACTCTTCCTCCCTCTTTCTCCCACATGATTTTTATTTTTTTTGAATTATTATAGTAGCCCCTTTTTATGGGGTTTTAAAGTGCTTAAATAGCCCTCCTATTTAGATACTTAATATAAACACAATACTGTTTTTATGGATGGATGTTTATTTAGATGAGAATTTGAAAAATGTAGGTCAAAATTATTATATGATAAAGTTTTTTATTTTATTTTATTTAAAATTAAATATAATTTTATGTAGAAAATCTATAGAACAACAACAACATGCAATATCCTAAAATTATTTAGAAAACCAAAATAAACTGCAAGCTCATGCAAGGAGATATTTATGTGCCTACTTCTTACAAATAAATAAAACAAAAAGGAGCATATCCAGGACATTGTCCTGTAAAATTAAAAAATAATAAAAAAAACAGAATATGAACCTAATTTGACGCTGTAACTTGTTGGATATAAACCTTCGTCAACAAACCAAAAAAAAAAATCAAAATGGGTCCAAAAATTCCAGACTCATTGATGTGTGATTAAAAATGTAGTAGGAGACACTTAAACTTAAGCAAATTTGATTTTATGTTCCATAAGAGGACTGGCTTAAACACACTCTATATGTAAGCACCTCCATCCTCCATCCTCCATTAAAAAGGACTATGAGTTTCGGATCTTTATCCTTAATTCATTTTGTAAGTTTAAGCTTTTTGTATGTATAATTTCTTCGTTGTTTTTTTTTTTATTAATATTTTATATTTTATTTTACATAAGTGGATATTACCAACTCGTACGTCCCATTTAGATAAAAAAAAAATTCCCAACATAATGAGACCCCATATAAAGGTAGTTAATGTGTACAAAGGCACTTTCATTAACAGCAACAAGAACAACAACACGAACAACTATATGCTATCGAGCAAAAGGTCAACATGTTGTTGCGATAACTTTTTATTATTTTTTATGGGCAAAGTAATTTTTTGTTCGTTGGCAACTTTTACTCCTTTTTATACTTGCACAGATATTTCTGAGTAAATTGCTGCAGATTGGGTAAAAGGATGTTTATTATAAGTATATGCAATTGAGTATACAATACATACATAATTCTGGGGATTATAGCAGAGAAAATACACTATGTGTGTGTGATTTTTTTTTAAACGTGGTATGGTGGTAAGAAGATGGGATATGAGAATTATAGTTTAAGAGCTTTTTGGTATAAAATAAAAACTAACGTAGTAGAAAGTGTGGGGAATTGAATAATTTTTGTCAACTATTTAAGAATAATACGTAACAGAAATTTAATAAGAAAAAGTTTCAAGTCTAAATTAAATCTTTTGCAGATTGGAAACGATAAGACTTCATGTGCCATTTGAAAATAACAAAAAAACAAAAAACATCTGCGAGGCTTTGTGATGCTTTTTATCAAAGGCTGAGGTAAGCTCGACGGTTTCCAGGATCCTTCCCAAAGAAGCAACAAACTTGGGCTTGAAGGACAAAGTCTCCGATAAATGTAAACACTTGGTTGTTTCAAAGTTTTGATTTTCAATTTTAGCTTTTATTAAGTTTTCTTGGTTTCTATAATTTTTACACTTTTTGACAATGTTTCGGTTTAAAAGTACTAATAAAGTATTTCATATACTTGTCCAAAGAGCCCCTTGAAGAGGAACCCCGAGGAACGGCCTTTGGTTATCGTTATACGAAAACCCTTTATGTCTCTGGACAATACCCAGAGAAGAACCTTTCGGAACTCACCTTATATGTTCAAAGAGCACCCCGGAAGGCAGTCTGAGGAAAGTTCTTTGGGGATCCCAAGGAAACCCTGAATGTCCCTGGGCAAGACCAGAGAAGAACCTCACGGAACTCACACTTGTGTCCAAAGAGCACCTCGGAAGGCAGTCTAAGAAAAGTTCTTTGGGAATCTGAAAGAAACCCTGAATGTCTCTGGAAAACCAATGAAGAACCTTACGGAACTCACACTTGTGTCCAAAGATCACCTTGGGAGGCAGTCTAAGGAAAGTTCTTTGGGAATCTGAAAGAAACCCTAAATGTCTCTGGAAAACCAATGAAGAACCTTACGGAACTCACACTTGTGTCCAAAGATCACCTTGGGAGGCAGTCTAAGGAAAGTTCTTTGGGAATCTGAAAGAAACCCTGAATGTTAGTTATATTATATATAAGGCTTACAATACCTAATAATACGATCTACTATATATTTTCTACTCTAAATATAAACTACTACTATCATTTCAAAAAAAGTTCAGAATAGCTACTTTTCTAGAGCGGACTCTTAAAGCTTGCTTTGTTCTGGGCCACTGATTGTCCGTACTCGAGATTGGTACGTTCACTATGACGGAATCAAAAGACAATTTTGTCAAACTTTTTGCCTCCTCTTATGAAATTGTGAGACAACACAATATGATAATGTTTTTTTTTTTATAAGAAATAATGAGGAAGTGTGGCGCTTCGTCACAGCTTTTCGAAATAAGGTTCTAACAAACTCGATCTAATTACCTGAAAAGTCAGTGTGTAATTTTTGTTTTATTGATTTTTTATTTTTTCTAAATTGTCTCAACCCCTAAACATTTTTGGATGCCGATTAATTTCTTGAACTAAGAATTTTGGTTTTCATGAAATAATACAGGTTTAAGAAATCTTTATATTGATGCCAATATCAATATTATTTGCTGACTGAAATATAATCAAACAATATGGCAAGATCTTCAAGATCTTTTGAGGTTCCTTAAACTTAAAAAAAAAAATGTCTATCCAACCAAATCCACTAATCAAATCAATGAATATAATATCATAAAAACCAACAAAATTAATGTAAATTAACTTTTTAATATTGCAAATTTATTTCTAAAAAATATTCTTTGGATGGTGATACCATGGATTGAAATAAATTTCTGGTTACATTAAAGAATATAACCTGAGGATTGATTTTAATATCAACAAATATTACGAGTAAAAGAAATAGTACACAAAATCAAAATAAAAACAAAATAATTGTTACCCTCATGAAACTTGGCAAAACTTAACATACATATGTTCATTGGAAATAAGATTGAAAAATCAAAAGAGTTCAATATCTTGGGTGGAAGGGTATTTTTTGGTGGTAGTTCCCTCTTGTTGAATACTACAAAAATTAAGAAAAACAAAAATGCTGGTGCAATATTAACATAATGATACATGATTTTGAGGTAGTTTTTGATGCTGAATTTAATGACATCAATATAATACTTTTTTTATTAGATTTCTTTTATTTTCTGAAAAAAATTAAATTCTTAAAAATTAAGAAACATAAATTAATTTGATTTCTAAAATTCCCTTAAGAATTTATGAGGCCAGTTTATTCAAGAAAAGAAAAAAATGAATATTTCATTTTACAATCCTTAATGTTTTTATTTTCTCAAATTTTAATTTGAAGTTATTTTTTTTTTTCAAAAACCATTAAAAAAACAAAACTTAAACAGTAAAATAAATTCCAGAATTATGGTTTTTAAAAACGGTGTTGTTTTTGATTGTTAGTGTTGCCGTTGTTATTTAATAATTTAATTTTCATTTAAAATTATATTTTTGTAAATTGCCCCTCCTGCCTAAAGGAGGTGAAATAAACCTACCCATTCCATATTAAAAACTGCTTGTAATTTAGAATGTACTTCTAAAGGAATTCGTACTTATTTTGCGTTGCCAAAGTTATTATACTCGTGCCTGTGGTTCCTCGTCGAAAAAGCACTCTTTCACCCAAAATAATTTTATGGACTCTTATGATTCCCAGTAACACTTTTAAAAGATTTTAATTGGGTACCAATTTCGTAAGAGATATTTTATCCGACTTTAACCGGTCTTCAACCGGCATTAAGTATGCCAAAAAACGATATAACGATAAGCAGATTTTTCCGGCACCAAACTTAAGAAGAAGCTAAGACTTTTACACATAAATCCGGTAATTCTGATTTCTTTCTGGGTTGTTAATGATCTTAAGCCAATTTAAAATCCAACTTGTCGACCTCGAGCACCGAACGCAACATTGGTAAAAATGCAAAAAAAAAAAACGATTTTTTGCGCTTCTTTCACTAAATGACAGGTTTAGCTATGAAGGTCTAGTTTTTGACTATAAACTATGTTATACGGTGTCACCCTTACAAAATTTTCAGCTCAATACCATTTCTTCTGCAGATTCAACTGTTTCCAAGACACAGCTTTTTTAAAACAGCAATTAAAAACGGTTAACAGAAAGTAATAGAAATTTAAAGTATATTAAGAGATTCTGAATGTTACCCGAAACATTAATCAAACTATTAGAACGTATTGATTAGGTCAAAAAAGGATGTCTATATATCCTCGTTAGGACATGCGAGGTGCAATTTTCTGAGAAAATGACTTAACATGTTAAAATAACTTTTCAAAGACAATAGTAACAGCTAGAAAAAAAATCGGTTCGCTAACATCTCTTAGAGCCAAAAACCTATTGTTGACTTTAATTTTAAAATAAAGTTATTTTAGCCGATAGTTTGTAGTTTTTTGGAATTTTGACCAGTGTTACATTCGGCGCCTGAGGTCGAAAAATTGAATTTAACATTGGCTTAGCATCATAGACAACTCAGCAAAACTTCGGAACTTTCGGATTTGACGCCAGGTGTCCTTCCAATGAAACGACAATGTTACTGGACTATATAGGATGGTACATAAAATGAAAGTTATTTTCCGTTTCTTTTATCATGTGAAAACCAGACATTTCTGCAAAGCTTGATTTGCGATTTATTTCAATGGAATGTAATTTTTGTATATTTTTACGCGACCATCATTTACATCGAGGAATTCAAATCTAGCTTATGCATCGTGGTGGCTGTTTGTTAAGTTCCAGGTTCTCGGAACAGATATTAGGGAATTAGATAGATACGCAAATTCGGAATCATAAAAGTAATAACACTGCACGTTATATTGGTATACATTTAGTAGACAAAATACGGATATTGGAGCATTTTTCATTTTCTTGACCCGTAGGTCATGTTTGACGTAAGTTCATTGGCTGTGTAGGAAAAATCTTACCTCCACCGTCAACGAATGATTAACTTGTTCCGATCAATTATAAGTTTGCAGTTAATAAAAAGTGCTCTCTGCCTCTTGCGAGATAAGTACTTGGCAGAAAATTGTTGATCCCTCCTTTCATATCCGATAAATTTATGCGCACAAAGAATGGTTGACAGTTGAAATTTGGTTGTGTCACTCACTACGCTTTGGTTGTTCGTCAGCAAGTTGTTCCACGCATTTATTTATCTGCTTGTATTGATTAAATTAAAGATCTCTTAGTACTAATTTTGAACCTCAAACTTAAAGTTATTGCAAATCACAAATTCCAACAATTTTTGAGGCAGGTAAAGTAAAAATAAACCGTTTAACCAGCTTCAGTTTAAACTTACGATTAAAAATGAAGTTAATTCTTCATTGACAAAAAATGTATATTTTTAAAAATGTCTTCAAGACATTATAAAGTAATTTGTAGGTTTATTTGCAGCCATTATTGATGTGTGAAAACTGAAATGTACATATCGATCAAACAAAATTGAATAACATAAATTCAGAATTTTCCTTCAATCAACTATTCTACGATTTTTTTGAGTCTTTGACCGTACATACATCTTTAACTTTTCTTGGGTGTAGACTGTAGATATTTCTGTAGTATAGCGACAGAACCAATTTTGGTTTTCCTTTGAGACTTTTGCGTAACCCTCAAGGAATTTTTTTATAATTTTTGTCTACATAGTTCAATTTTCTAAATATAATAATTATCAAAAATTCATATAATGAAATGCAATAAAAGACAAGAGGGGTCTCAAAATATTAAATTTAAACATTCAATGAAGTATTTACCGAAAATTCTTAAATAAATTTCCCTTACACCTCAATTATTTGAAGAAGATAATTCCTCATCACCTCAGCTCTTTGCCACCTCTGCTTTCATTCAATTACGAATTTAAGAGGCTGTACATTATAATCATATCACTTTTTTTTTTTTTTTTCATTACAACATCACCTTTTGTCTAATAGAAGCACGATAGGTATACCAACTGGAGGCCAGGTGTTGCCTTTTACTTAAATCAAATACAAAAGCCTCCTGGAGATAGTTAACTGTTCAAAAGTGTGCTCAAAGTCCCATTATATTTACACTCCTAATTAGCAATTCCCAGATTGTTATGATAGCCAACGAAGAAATATGTAGCTCTATTTCTATTAGGGGTATGAAAAATGTAGGCGTACCTTTATAGTATAGGTATGTACATAAATATGGAGCTGCTTTACAGACACACACATACAAATTATTTCAAAGAACGAACCTCGGGGGGTAGTTGATGATGATGCAAAAAGTACCAATTCAATTTATTTTTTCTTTTTTTTTTTTTTCATTGCTTCTTTCTCTTTTAAAGGATGTTAATAGATAATTCTGTTGAAATATTTTAGCAAATTTAAATTTTCAGCAGAAATTACTGGAAAAAATTCGTTTAGGTAAATAAATTAAAAAAAAAAACAGAAAACCATACAAAAAAATTATTTAAAACTTATGCATCACTAAATCTTTCTCTCTCTCAATTAAAAAAAAAAAAAAAAAAACAAAAAATAAAACAGGATATCATCCTATATAACTTGACAAGGATTTTATTGAAAATTTTTATTGCTACCTGCAATCAGAAATCAAATAATAATAAAAAAAAAAAATAAACCAAATTTTTTTTACAACTTCAGCTCGATTTAATAAAGGACAACAACGAAAATATAACATCCGCCAGACCTAATAGACAGCAGTTATCCCATAATCAAGGCAAATTCAACAATTCGAAATTAGCCAATCGTGAAAAAGTGGATTAAATAAATTAATCCGCACTGAAGCTGGAGTTCATGGTCAAATGATTCGAATTATGTACTTTTTCGGGGATATTTATTTATATTCTTTTCCCCGCAGTGTGTGTGCTTTTTATTTTTTTTTTTTTGTTTTAATTTTGTTTTTGTGACGGACGCGGTTGTTGCCTCATCCGGCTGGCTGTTGTTTATCCTGTAACTGAATTTAATAAATTGAGGATTCATGCAGCAGCAGTAACAGCAGGAGCTATGGCAACAAGAGCAACAGAATAAAACGAAAAAAAATGGCTTTCTATGGTTAAAAAAAATATTGTGGTATCGTGCCAGCGTGCGCTACTATCAAATATTTTTATTTTTTTGCAATTTTTTTTGTTGTTGTATTAAA
Organism: Meliscaeva auricollis; assembly: GCA_948107695.1. Taxonomy (NCBI): domain Eukaryota; kingdom Metazoa; phylum Arthropoda; class Insecta; order Diptera; family Syrphidae; genus Meliscaeva; species Meliscaeva auricollis. Next base: position 11,225,351 of record OX403616.1, on the reverse strand, counting down.
ACAAAAATAAATAAATTATTACCTATGTTTTTTAAAAAAAGTGTCCATTTGGAAAATGAAGGATGTCCGCGCGCATGTGTTGTCATATATTTTGTGAGAATTTGTTTTTTTTTTTTGTTTGTTTATTTTTATATTTTTTTTTATTTGTTTGTGATTATTTGAAAAATAGTGTTGTTGTTTAATTTTGTTTTTAAGGAATAAATTAGATAAAAAATGTTAAAAAAGTAAATATAAAAAATGGGAAATAAAAATTTAATTCATGTCGGGTAAATCATATTTTGAAAAAATAAAATTTACGGAAAAATTCAGTCTTAATCCAATTACAGTGATGGCGAATGATTTTAAGTCGAATGTGTGTGACACAAAAATACGATTGTGATTTTCCTATTCTTGCTGATTACATGGATGTTCACAAAGGGTAGTTATGCGCAACCAAGGGGACACAGGTGTCCACAGGTTTTTCACAAAATCGGCCTCTGACTACCAACTCCTACTCTTACCTCCAAGCGGTGAACATCGGGGAGGTACTCGGCTGGAGATAAGGCTTGTTCCTTGTGGAAGGCTGTTGGGGGCAGCAGACGAGAGAGGGGGGGGGGGGTAGGAGTGTTCTCAAGAGGGCATTCTTCCTTTCATCAAGGCGGTAACGGAGGAATTCCCCAGATGGAATCAACGGTGGCGTCTTTAGTTCCAGTTAGGTTGAACTACTTGGTGAACACCTTATACGGGCTACTACGACATATTCGGAGCACAGGCCAATAAGGAGCGGTTCTAACCGGCTCCCCACTCTTAAAGTTAACTTAGAGTCTGGTCCTCCAGGTTGGGGGTTGTGCGTTGGGGTAACTTCTCTACCACGAAAGAAAAAAAAATAGTTCCGAAACAACAACATGCCTTAGATACGGATGATCTTAATGTTGACGAACCCAGCAAACGAAACAAGGACAATGAATTTCGGATCTGTACGTGGAATGTACTGTCCTTATACAGGCCACGTGCAGCCGACCAACTAGTTGAGAACCTGGATAGGCTAAAGGCTGACGTAACAGCTATCCAGGAGGTGCGATGCGACGGATGATATCGTGAGACATCTACCATGGGAAGTGCTTCAAAAAGCAGGGTGAGCGGCTGTTTGGGTGCGGTTTTGTGATTAGAGGAAGACTGAGGCAAGAAGTCTTTGGCGAGCGCCTGGTCAAAATCCGCATCAATCCAAAATTGTCAGAACGTGACGCTGATCTGTGTTTACGCCCCCCCACGAACAGAAGAATGACCCAATTACTGACGAGTTTTACGACCTCTTCGAGCGCACGAACGATAAGTGCCCCAAGTACGACGCACGTCAAGATTATTCTTAGCCACTACAACGAAAGATTTGGTAAGGAGGAGGTATATAGGTCGATAATAGGAAAGCACAGTCTATATGGCGAAACGTCCAATAACGGACTCAGGATGATTGACTTTGTGGAAGGGCGAAATATCACCATTGCGAGCACCCAATTCCCACCCCTCAATATACACAAGGGGTCATGGCGGTCATGTGATCAAAAAACTGCCAACCAAATTGATCACATCGCAATTGACGCCAGACATGCTTCCAGTATCTTAGATGTACGAACGTTTCGAGGAGCAAGCGTTGACTCAGACCACTACTTGGTAGTGTCTCGAGTACGGATGCGGATATCTATGACGCCACAACGCCGAGCAGATGCTGTGAAAAAGTTTGATTTCGCGAAACTCAAATCGCAAGAAACCGCCAAAACTTTTGTTGACCGCATTTCTCTTGATCTCTTAGCCAGACAGCCACCAGCAGCAAGCATAGACGCCCAGTGGAGACATTGTCAACAAGCCATCAGTAGTGCCGCCACTGATGTGCTGGCTTTCACAAGGAAACTCCTGGTTTGCCGAAGAATGCCGGCTGGCGCATGCAGCTAAGAACGAGGCCTATCAGGCAATGCTGCAAACAAGAACCAGTGCCGCTAAGAGAGCAGTCCGAGAGCTCTACGGGCAAAAAAGAAGTGAGAAATGCCGACTTCTCAGAAAGAAAAAGAGAGAGCACGAGAAGCGGGCGGTCAGGTCTATTGAGGATTGCACCGCCAGAGGGGATGTTCGAAATTCTACCAAAGGGTAAGAAGATCTACCCAAGGTTACAAAGCCAGAACAGAAGCTTGCCGAGATGAGTGTGGGAATATGGTAGTAGACACACAGTCAGTGCTGGGGCTCTGGAAGGAACATTTTTCTAGACTCCTGTACGGCGAAGATAGCCAACATTCCGCTGTTATTCCATTCAATTTGAACGACGATGGACAAAAATTCCGTCCACCTGACCTAGATGAAGTGCGCTTAGCGATTGCCAAGCTTAAATCGTATAAGGCTGCTGGTGCGGATGGGTTACCAGCCAAATTGTTCAAAGCAGCAGGAGATGGGTTGGTAGCGATTATGCACCAACTCATCTGTAAAATCTGGTTGGATGAAAGCATGCCCGATGAATGGAACCTTGGCATAGTGTGCCCCATCCACAAAAAAGGAGAAGCTCTGACATGTACCAACTACAGAGGAATAAGCCTCCTAAACGTCGTCGTATACAAAATCCTGTTGTTGATACTGTGTGATCGCCTAAAACCTCTTGTCAACGGTTTGATTGGCCCCTATCAGTGTGGTTTTAGGCCACGCAAGTCAACAGTCGATCAAATGTTCACACTCCGACAGATTTTGGAAAAAACTCGGGAATTCCAGATCGATACACACCACCTCTTCATCGATTTTAAAGTAAAGGTCTAAGACAAGGCGACGCGTTATCATGCAACCTATTTAACATCGTTGTACGCAGATCACAAGTCAACACCACTGGTACAATTTATCAAAAGTTCGTGCAACTACTTGCATATGCAGACATAATAGGCAGAACAAAGCGAGCTGTGGTTGGTACATTTACCAGTATTGAATCGGAGGCGGCAAAAATAGTATTGGCTGTTAATGAAGACAAAACGAAGTATAAGCTATCAACGAGAAGGGAAACTCAACATCGGCGACTCGGCCAAAACATCACGATGAATAGTTATAACTTCGAAGCAGTCAAGGACTTTTTCTACCTGGGATCCATTATAAACTCAAACAACGACATCAGTGAAGTGATCAAACGAAGAATTACTCTTCCCAATCGCTGTTTCTTCTGGCTGAACCGTTTCTTCTCTCATAGAACCAAGGAAACGCTATACAAGACCGTAGTCATCGCAGTCCTACTGTATGGGCAGAAGCATGGGCGTTAAAAGATTTGGAGGCAAAGGTGCTGGTCCTGTGCGTACCGAAGGAGTATGGAGAAGAAGATTCAACTACGAGCCTTACGGGCTTCACAGCGAAGTTGACCTGGTCAAGAAGCTAAAAATACAGCGGTTGAGGTGGCTGTGACACTTGGAGCGTATGGACATCAACGCACCAGCCCGAAGAGCCTTCGAATGCAACCCTGATGATGTACGCAGCAGAGGGAAACCGGGTATCAGGTGGCGCACACAAGTGGAGATCGACCTCAAGGAGTGTGCAAGCTAGGCAAGCTAAGGACAGTGTAGGCTGGAGAGGCATGTTGGTTGAGGCCGAAATCCATCCTGAATTGTAAGCGCCACCTTAAGTAAGTAAGTAAGTAGGTTACATTCTAGCAGTGTCAGACCAAGTTTGCAGCTCCGAAAAAGTGAAATGTAGCAATATAAGACATGATTTAAATGCATTTTTTTAATACTGTATCGAAAAAGTCCAACACTAAACGTGACATGATCACGATGAGAAAAAATATGGTAATTTTATGGAGTAATGAATACAAGTATAATATTATCTTAAATCTTCTTAAGTGCGCACTAATTAAATTTGTTATGAAGTTTCCAACTGCCATGAAAATGAAGTATCAAAAGAGTCCATTTAAATATATTTGATGAAAGGGAAAGGGTGTTTTTAGTGGCAAAGAACGTTGTGCCTAAACACCCTGTGACAATATATAAATATATTTTTTTTTATTTACCAATCATGGCCTTATCATTTTTAATTTAGAAAATAATTGTCCGACCTTTTACTATGTTCACCCATATTAACCCTGGGAATTTCAAATATTCTAAAATCGTGAAAATGCAAGTTTTTAAATTGAATTTTCGCTGGTATCATATTTTTTTATACACAAAATCTTAGTTCCACAAATGTCCACAGTCCACAGCTTAACTAAAAAGGTTTTTTTTTTTAATATTCGAGGAAGAAAATCAACAATTTTATGCAATGTGCTGAAGCACATTGCCTTATTTCTGTTTAAAAACTTCTATGTGAGAGTTTTAAAAATATGACTCAAAGTACTAAAAACGCTCAAAACGAAAAAAAAAATTGACTTAAGCTGTTTTTCCTCAGTTGTAAAGCAATAAATTTTAAGGAAAATGCATTTTCCTAGAATTGGGAGCTTGATTTCGAAAAATATCAGTATAATTAACAAATATTTCGCATTGCTTCAACTGATGGTAGTCGAATATTGTGAATTTATTCCATCGTGAATGAACATTTTATGAGAATTTCGTCGCCATTTCAAAGTAAGTTCGGTTGCTGTTAATTGTGTACAACCGTAAAACTCAGATTGGGTTTATTTCTGTGGAAGTATACTGCAGCAGACATATTCTTCCATTTAATTAAACTTTGTTTCGTATTGGAATCAATATTTTTTTTTCCGAATGCGTAATGCATAATTATCTTTTTTACACCCATAAAATTTAAAAAGCAATCAAGAACTCATAATAATTAATGAAAATAGCAATTTAACTTTTAACCAAAACATGTAGTACATAAAATTCTAATTTTCTCGAAAAAAAATTAAATTAAAAATAATTTTGGTACGCAAATGCAATAATTGGGTTCGCCACCACTGTAAAAGGATGTAGATTTTTCTAGGTCGGTACATTATGAAGGTCGGTATGGCAGATTTTTATGTTGTACCTTTTTTAAAACTTCCTCATATTGACAACAACTATTGTTTTCTGAAATTTATTAACACCAACATGCAGTTAATAAAAAAAAAATAAAACTGATAAAAAGAAAATTCAATTCAATATTTATTATAGGAAGGCCATAAGTCAAACACAAGAATTTATATGAAAAATATTTGTTTGAATAAAACAAAAAAAAAAAAAGAATAAATATAACAATGCTCACCTGCATAGTGTTTCGGTTTTTTTTATTTTAGTTTTATTTTATGGTAATTTACTTAAATTTTTTGTTTGGTAATATAATTTTCGAATGCGAATATTGTTGAATTTTACTAAAGTTTATTTTTATTTGATATTTTTTTTTTTATATTGTGGATGATGATTTTGTGAGAGATTTTATGAAACAAGAGAAAAATACGAAAAAGAAACAAACGGGAAAGCTTCAGCGAGAACAAACGTTGCAAGTTTTTTTTGTTTTTTTTTTCTTTTGTAAAAATCACAAACTGAGAGAGGATACAAATAAAAATCAGGATCAACATAAAAACCATAAATGAACAAAAATGGAAATCCGGTGAATGAATTTGTTCAATGAAAATGGTTAAAAAAGAAAACAAAGTTAAAAACACAAACCACCACGCACAGAAGCTGTCGAATAAAAATTTGCCAACGTGTATGAATAAGTTTGGCAACAAATAAAATACAAGAAAAAAAATGTGTTCAAACCAAAGGACCAAAAAAAAGAGAAAAATAAATTATTATTTGCATTAGTGCAAAAAAAAAATCCAATAGAAACACAACAAAAAGTTGACAAAAAATCTTATATAACAACAACAATAGTTTTTTTGTTTTTGGATTAAACAGCAAAATAACTCCTCACCTGTAGATTGTCTAAAAGGGCTTGAAAATAAGGCATTGATAGGAGTGTCATAGCTCGATTACCAGAACTACTAGCTGCTGTTTGGGGCACACCATCCTGTGCCTGTTGAATAAGACGATTCTGTTAAAGAAGATTGAAAGAAGAAACAAGAAAAAAAAATAGTTTGTTGTTTTATGAAACCTTGAGGGGCATTTCTATGATGAAAGTTTGACGTTTGACAGTTTTTTTAAGGACGAAATCTTTTCAAAATCACAATCAAAAATGGATGAGCAAAAATAAAACTTATTTATGAGCGAACAGAAGAAAATTGAATTCATAATAATAAAATACACGACAAAATGACCTGTTATAAAAAATAAGGAAAAAATGGTTTCTTAAATAAAATTGATATTTGGGATACACTGCTCAAAAAAAATTATGGGAATGTTTTTTATTTTCTTGTTTATTTTTGTTTTGAATATTTAAACGAAAACTGTTTATTTTCTAGAGATCAAATATTTGTACAACGTTATGTTATTGTTTCTATAAAGCTTCTATAAGTCTTATTTTATTATTGAAGTCATAAACAGAAAATAGTTTTTTATAGTTTATGTACCAAAAGTGTATTTTCGAGGTTTTCTTTTCTTTATTTTAGAACGGACGTATTTAAACAAAAAAATTCTCCCTCTCTTACAAGGTCCTTTCAAATAACCATCAGTATTTGTTTAACATTGATTCAATTCTTCTCCTGCATAACAATATTAGCGGTGTTTTATTGGTACATGAGTATAGAAAGTACAGCAATCGAGTGCCAATAAAACGATTTTATTCCTTCGAACATTCAATGTTTGAAATTTGGAACCATGTTGATGTAATTTGGTGCAATTTATGACAAAACCAAAACTAGCTTAGGGGTGTGTTCGTAAACTTTATCGAATACCATGGAGTTTTTATTTGTCAAAATGTGATCTACTAAAAGAACAAAAATAAACGAATGCATCCTTTGCACGTGAAACTGCCAATTTTCACTCAAAAAATGTATTTCTTCAATACGAACTTTGCGCCCTCTTCATTGCAATATATGCCAGCGCCACCATCTTGCTTTTTACTGACTTATTTTTCATTAGCATTTGTTTTATGTTTATGTAGGTCGGCTATTACACAGTACAGCGTGAGGCACGCTCCTTCCTTTTCCCAATTTCATCTCGAGGGACAGGTGGCTCATCTTATTTCTCTTTCCCACTCATGTGAGGCGTGCCTCACGCTGCACTGTGTAATAGCCAACTCATTCATATAAAGTTTTGCGGTCCTGCCTATCCAACAACCAATAAAACATGGCTATTGTTGTATTGGTGCTTCTAGCCAACATCAGAAATAGAGGGGGTCAAAATTGTCTGTTAACTCTGAACGGTTATGATAAGGGGATCAATTCCTGCAAAGTGGTAGTACCGTTGAAATAAATAGCTTGAATGCTGAAGCCAAACCCAGGTTTTCATCGTTTATTAAGTTAAGTGGTACTACAATTACAAGCAATGTAAGCAATGGCTAACTTTTGCAACAGTGGGGCCTTATAGTGCAAACTGTACTCAAACTTATAAGGCCGATTAGTGCGGGCTATACTAAAACTGGCAAAATAACCAACTATTAACCATTAAATCAAGCCATTTATACTGACGGACGGTTATGAGATACGTAAACTGGGTTTGGCATCATGTTTCTTTTTCAGAAACTCTTTGACTGGTCAGTTTATTGAGACTTCCAGGAGCAAAACTCCACAAAAATGGATTCCCTTTAATTTTTGTATAACAACAATTGCAATTTCTTTGTACGATCTGCAGATGGGGTTGGTAAGTAGAGTTCACGAGTTCTTAGGGAAATCATACGAACAGTGGGCATAGCCATGATACTAAATTTGTTTGGAGACAATTTTAATTTGAATGATTGAAGATATTTTACAACAGTCTCAGAAGCTTTTGTAAAAGGTTAAAAAAACCTACCGAGCTCTCGAACCGTATACCTACCCTGGCAAAAGTTTTTGGCCTTCTGGGAAACAATCGAAGAAAAGATTCAACAACGGCTTGTTCAAAATTTGAAAGGAGTATGGTGCAGTTGTCCGTTAAAAAGCAAATTGGACCATTTACAACGTTTGACGTAGAATAAATGTTAGAATTGACGACTTAGCTCACAGGTTGTAAGAAACATAAGATTTGCGGTAGTAATTTTAGAACCAGTACTCAAATGAAGTAGGGTACTACATTTTAGCTCTCCCACTTCCTGAAGGTTGAATTATTTTATTTGCAGCATTTTTAAGCTCAAATGTACCTACGTACTACGCTTAACTTCAAGGCAGTTCTAGTATCAGAGGACTCTGTGAAGAAATCGGCTATGTGCTCTATTACACAGTTCATATTTCTTCTTTTAACCCGCTCTCACCCTCTTCTTCTTCTTTTGCACGCATGTAAGATGCGCCTGACGCTTGACTGTGTAATAGCGGACCAAGAAACGATCCAAATGGAACGTTACCTTGTTGGTCGGTTCAGGCTTCAGGCCAACTAGGGGGCAAGCATTTGCCAATTATTATACCTACCTATACATTTTGGGGACCTTGGACCAACTCAGTATGTGTTACTAGGACTTCCAATCGCACAGCTTACATTCAATTTCGGTATTTTTGCGATTCGTAATTTTTAAACCCGGTAAATGCCGGATCCCGCATATAGAAATTAATGTTAAATAAATCAAACCAACTCGCTAAAAGAAGCTAACAACGGTGGACGGTTTTTTTAATTGGAGAACTTTCATACAAAGAGTCATTCCGTAGTGGATATTGAAGATCGAAGCAATTATTCAATAATTTCTCAAGAAGTTACGAATGCATTCCGTAGAAATTCATCTTTTCAGTCATACCAACTCTTATGTACTTCCATTAATTTTGTATTGTTTTGAGTAGGGAAATATTTCGTTATCTTCATTAGCTCTGGCATCGGATTATACGGTGATTCCGCAGCGTAACTACAGACAGCTGAATGGAAATAGTATTGACTGAAGTCGATTGAAGACCAACTCAACAGTAAATTCTCCACCCAAAATAACTAATTGAATTGGGGAGATTATATCAATGAACTTTCCAGTCTACTATTTCAGAAACGGGGGTAACTGAGTACAGAAGACTCATGAATTGAAACCATTGAAAATGGTCCTGTGGGACGAACTAGAAGATAGTAGCTTAAAAAATAGAAGCAGCTGCAAAAAGAACTAGTTTCCTTCGAGATATGCTCCACTTAATTGGCAGGTACTACTAAAAAGCAAAATGCGAAGGTCAATTTCGGGTTGTACCCACTGGGTTCCAGTTCAAGCCTGTTCCCACTAATTTTGTTAGCGGTATTGCACGTTTCGTGGAATTCAAAGGAACTCCAAAAGGTTTTCTATCAGAACTCACCAGAAAATTATAGGGCCGTTCTATTTTTCCCGATAAGGTGCACTCACAGAGGAATGGCTTGAAGGTGTCGTCACTAGAACTCTTGGTTTTTCGTCAGTAATTACGCCAAAAATTTGTATTTTTAATTTGGCTACGAAATGTAGCCCGAATTTCGAAACTCCCACTAATTGTTATATCAAGTGAAGACCCAATATAAAATCAATTAATTCTCACAATTCTATTTTTTTTTTTTTGAGCAGTGTAAATATTTCTTATGACCGCATTATAACCAAAACTTACCTCCTCTTCCATTATGCTGCTATCAGCATGCTGCACTCCATCCGATTTTGGTCTACGGCTTCGTTCTCTACCATTGGCTTGTGTTTTTTGTCTTCTTTGAGTATTTTGTGGTCTAATAAAATATAAAAAAAAAAAATACAAAATAAAAATGTGATGCAATTTTCCACAAATACATTTTGTCTTTCTCTATAAATTTCCCTTTTAAAGTTAAAAAGAATATCTTCGAAGAACAACAACTCAGCAGCAACAAAAGAGCATAAACATAGCCAACGGGGAGAGTAAAAGTTAAAACAAAAATCTAAAATATTCTCTCTATAAATAAATTAATCCCAAAACACGATATCTGTAGATATATTTTTTCATATTCCTTCCATGAGAGTATCTGTATCTCTTTTCTGTATAAATAGCAGAACAAGTAGTGAACTTCAACTATTCACAAGAAAACTCACATTGTAATCCAATATTCTAGTTTACAGTTGGAAAAAAGGAAAAAAAAATAGAATAATGCCAAAATCTTGCTAAAAAAACAACTGAACAGAGACAAGAAAATTGAACTCTTAAATTGGATTAAGCTAAAAGAGAGATGAGAAGATACAGATACGTCATCTCTGGATATCGAATTATGTCTTTCGTGTAACTCTGCTGCTGCTGCTTCTGTTCCTGCTGATACCATTACTTATAGAGAAAGGTATCGCCTTAATGCAACTTACCCCACGTCAGATGTCATGTCGGCAGAGGTGAGAGGTTCAGTGCCACTTCTTTCCCGGACCAGACGGTCTGCAATGAACAAAGAGAGAGAGAGGAAGGAATCAAAAATACGATGAACATTGCACATCATCTGCAGTAACAGTACAGCTGCCATAGGCGTCTTCAGTAACATTCTCAAGGAGGGTGCGGTGATTCAATTCGAATATTGAACCCACCTCCTCCCTTTTGCAAATGCCATTGGAAACGTCTATATTAATTCACTGCACAACTACTCACAATTGTAATAATCAAAAGTTGCATTGCAACCACAACCAACACCCTCAACCTACCTGATTCATGTTTCTCATAATCCTCCGGTTGGGTTCCGGGCTTCGCTTTAACTTCGATATTAATCTCAGCAGTGCTCAGTCCCGCATGACACGAATACACTCCGGCATCCCGGAATGTAATATCCAATACCCGCAGGGCGCCTTTCTTCGAGACTTTGAACTTCCTCGATTTGGCCAGTGGCTTGTGGTCCTTTGTCCAGCGTATTTTCGTTCGATTGTACCTCTTTACGGGACACTTGATTTTCACTTGTGTGCCGAAAAACACCACCGCCGCTCCGCCAACTTTCAATGTGATTTTATTCTTCTTCGGGTCATGCTGGATGTGTGTGCTATTGTTGATGGAAATTATGGGCTTTGGGTCTTCGGGGGGGCATGGCTTTACGTTACATGGCTTCTTATCGGCCGGCTTGGCACTCGGACACATCGATTCGGGACGCTCGATTTTGTGCTCCTGTGCCATTATTTGCTTGCACTCGACCTTGCGTTCCTTGATGCCGTAGCCGCATGTGTGCGAGCACTTTGACCATTCGCCCACTTCCCAGCGCACCGGACAATCGAGGACATTGCAATACTGTCGGTCGGCTGGCGGTGGCTGGGGACACATACTATTCGGCACGACCATTGTGTTCTCGCCACCCCGTGTCACTTCGTGAATGCATTGCACTTCCCGGGTCTTGATGCCGATGCCACATGACTTTGAGCAGGGCGTGTAGTCGGAGTAGTTCCATCGGGGTGGACACGGACGGTCGTTGCATGTTCGCACCCGGGCTTCTGGTTTTGTTTCGGGTGAGCAGAGGAATGGCGACACCACCCGTCCGTTGTCTTCTCGGACGCAATTAATGATAAGCTCCTCGACGCCACCCAGGCAGGAGGCGCTGCAGCTAGTGTAGCCTTGTTCACGCCAAACATATGTTTTGCCCGGCTCGGATACGCCAACTTTTATCGAATCCCGAGGGTATTGTTCGTCATAGCCGTGCGAGGGTAGCATGCATGGCTCCTCGACGCATCTCTCCACTTCATCGTGCGGTTTGGGGCCTTCGCAGAGGCTGTCATTCACAGTGGCAATAGTTCGGCTGTATTCGAGGAAGATCTTGCATTTGTAGGGGCGACGACGAATGCCTTCGCCGCAGGTTACGCTACATGCTGACCATTCTGTGTCCTTGATGAATCTGCAATATAAAGAGATAAAAAATAAAGAGTATGTGTATGAGAGAGAGAGGAGACACAGTTGTTGGTTGGGAAAATGTTTGAAAGTTTCTATTTTTTTTTTTGGGTTTTGGAATTTTGATGATTCTAATGGTTCGGGTGTGGTATAGCTATTGTATAACCGCGGGAGGGGAGGGGGGCATTTTTGTTGCGTGTGACAAATGTCTTGTAATCCAATTGAGGGTGACTGGCGAGGGCAAGGGTGAGATTTGAATGGTGTTGTTTTGGAACATCCAATCAAATTGACGGCACTATGCGATTTATCATCATATTCACTGAGCCGTATATTTTGTTGGGGTAAAATTGATGAAGCACATTGAGGCACGAATATTGATATATCCGAGAAAGGAGGACATGTCCATTCAGTTTTTATTATTTTTTTTTTAGAAAGGTATAATGCCGTTTCAATAGCTGAAGAGTGAACACCTTTGGTGGAGTTTTTTTCTTCTTTTTTTTTTTTTTGTTTGAGGAGGTTTTGTGAAATATGAAGACTTTGGTTTGATAGGAAATTGGTTATGTGTGTGTGTCTGGGCTATAAGGGAGCTTAGGGGTGTATGGAATTAAAATTCAAAACTCGAACGCACGTACTTGGCATTATTTCACATCAAAATTGCTTTGTTAAAGTTTTGAGTTATTAAAAATTTGTATGGGATGGAAGATGCGAAATACTCTAGAATTTAAGTTAGTGAAAACCAATGCCATCTTTAACATCCGGGTGATGTTAGGAGGACATACTTCAACCAGAAACTGTTTCAGATCACTTAAAATTTGATAAGTTCCGTATTGGCTCTGGAGGAAGACCTCCTATGATCTGGCATGTGCCCCTGTCCAGCCCTTATGGAAAAGCTCACCGATACTAGTGAATCGTTCCGTATGAAACAGAGACAATACCTTACTTTAAGCCCTTTTATACTAGGACTTAGATTGAATTTTTATGTTCGGTGTTATAAAAGAGAGCAAATGGACTTAGTGTTCGTTGGTTGCTCAATAAGAAAATCAGGTGAAAACATTAATTTCAAGTATAGTTTTTGCTTAAGGTCAATGCGGTGACCAAAGCGTACGTACCCTTTTAGTTCCTAATAATAATGTTCCTTATGCAGTTGTAAAAGACTGCAGTCAATTGGTAATGCAGTCAATTGACTATAATTTTAACTGCAAGTTAGTACTGCTACTAAGTACTTTAACTGCAATATTAGCAATTAGCAGTAAGAACAAAAAATACTGACTTAATGATGAGTTAATGAGAGCAGTTAATTGACTTAAAGTAATTGCAGTGTTTTTTGACTGGTTTAGTCAATAGTATTTTAGTTTTTTTTTCAAAAATTTATTGACACTGGTCCTAACACTTTTGAGAGCATTTCCAACTCTTTTGAGCGAAACTTTGTTGTAACGGTAAATAACAAAAAAAAATCTTCTGAAAAATTGAGTATTTATTAAAACAAAGCAATTATCATTGAATTCGGCAAATTTTTGAGACACGGCGATGGCGGTGGCAAAAATCCAAAGATTAACACATAAATTATTGTCTATTTAGGAGAGTATTTTTCAATAATTTTTTTTTTTTTAATTTAAAAAAATGATTTGTAGTTTGTACCAAAATATGTGCACATATCCGAATGTTTAAGATTTCATTTTCCAAAATGTCCTGCCACGATTTTTTCGTTGTGTACTTCTGCTCATTTGAGATCAGTCATACTCATCATTTTTTTTTGTTTTGTTTTTTTTAGGGCATTAAATTGCTTAAAGTGATTTCTAAAGTGATTATTGCCAGGGACGGATCCAAGAATTTTAAGGGTGATGGGGTCACGCTCTTAAAAACTTCTATAAATGATTCAAATATGTAGAATTCAGCTGGTTAAACATGATATGATATTTTGTTATAAAACGGGAGAGAAGTTGGGGGTGGAACTTATAAGCCCCCCCCCCCTACTTCCCCTCAACTGTGGATTCGGCCATGTAAGGTACAGAATTGATGTTTACTAAAGGAAATCAGTAATTCGTTTATAATCCTATGTTTTCATTTTTGCCAATCAGTTTTCGTCACTTCGAGTGTTTTGGGCGGAGATTTTTGGACAGTCTTTTGGAGCTGTCACTTAAGTCGAAATTTGGTTTAAAAAAAAACTGCACTTGACAAATTCTATAGCTCAGATGTCAAATTTATTAACAGATATTATATTTGGCAATACATAAATGGAATAACTTGAATGTTGGTCCAGTAAAATTACTGCCGTATTTGGTGTAGAGTTTTTGCTATAAAAGCATACGGGTGGCCTGAGTAAGATTATGTCCCTTAGCAATGCGATTTTCAGTTAGAATAGAAACTTCCTATTAAAAACCAACTATATGGTCCTCTAGAGACTTATTTCCGTAGTTTGGACTTAACCGAAGAATGATTATTATACTCGTCTGAACTTAAGTTTTTGCATTTTAATCTAACCAATTATGCCATATGCTCAAGAGCAAAGCTATTAAAGTGTGCCCGCGAAGGAGTAGCCCTAAATTGCACCACCCAAAGGACATCACCGTGAACCAGAGTTGTAAAAATGCAGTCTTTTCGGTACTGGAGTTAATTGACTAAAAAAAAAAACTTCTTAAGTCTTTTAACTTACAAAAGTACTTTGACTGTGTAAGATTACAGTCAGCAGTCAGTACTAAAATACTGACTGAACATTTAATGAAAGCAGTTCATTGACTAAACTAGTCAAAAAACACTGCAATTACTTTAAGTGGTTGAAGTATCTGCTCTTAACATCACCCGCTTATTAAAGATGGCCTTGGTTTTCAGGAACTTAAACCCTCCCCTTAAATTCTAGAGTATTTCGGATCTTCATAAAAAAAATGCTTTGAAAATTTTACATCCCATACAAATTTTTAATAACTCAAAACTTTAATAAAGCAATTTTGAGGCGAAATAATGCCAAGTACGTGCCACCGAGCTATGAATTTTAATTCGATACAGCCCTAAGCTCCCTGGGTGTTTTTTTTTTACGATTTCTGTCTAAAGTGGACCTCGTTGCGAAAAAGTTTAAAGAAAGATTTGTAGGTGGTAAAAAGATCTACAACTTTTGTTGAGATAATTTTTGCATAACCTCGAATTATTTTGAAAAATGCCAAAAACTAATATTTTTGTTTTTTTAATATTTCTCTTTTTCAAAAGTAGTAAAATTTGGTTTCAATAACTACTAGATATGCCATTTCTTACGTTAGTCTTTACGTCTGTAAAATGTCTAAAAACGTCTCGAGTGTGTTTGTCCAGAGATTTTTTTTTTTTGAAAAAGGGCTCCCAATCGAAAAATTCGGGAATTTTCCTAAGACTAACGGAAAAATGAAAAAAAGCTATTTTTCGATTGAGAGCTCTTTTTCCAAAAAAAAAAAAAAATTCGTTCCCGAGAGGGTCGTTATGTTATTTTTTTGAAAATCGTTTTTTTTTATGGCCCCGTAGAACTCCAAATATTAGCAGTTTAGCTGTCTGCAAAGTTCAGGATCATAACTTCTTTTGTGCATTTTTCTTCCCTCTTCTTCTTTTTTTTTAACTCAACATTTTCAATACAAATCTAGCTTATTATAGCCTTGAAAATGAAGAACAAGTATGTTCGAATCAGTTGTGCAAAGCTCAAAACGGATTTAGGTTATTTGTGTGGTGAGAATTAATTTGAGTTGAGTTGTTTTGAGTTGAGTTTATTTAAATTGAGTTGTTTTGAGTTGAGTTGAGTTGATTTGAGTTGAGTTAAATAGAGTTGAGTAGAGTTGAGTAGAGTTGAGTTGATTTGAGTTGAAATGAGTTGACTTAAAGTAAGCTAGTAAGTGAGTTGACTTAAGTCTAGATTAAAACCACACTAAACACAGATAAAACAACTTAGAACAAAAACCAGAATCCTTTTTTTCCAGTTGAAAAATGACTCGTAACAAATAATTGCTTGTTCCTTTCAATGTTTTTTCTATCCTTGTCTTAAAAATCATATTGAGTGATATTTTGAGTGTACACCCATACATCATATGAATTGGAACAATATAATCATAAATTCATAACCTGCTTAAAGATATCAAATCAATTTTTCTTGACCCTGACAACAAACCAATTTATTCGATCCTTCTCTAATACCTCATATAAACAAGGTATATGGTCCTACTTATTTATGAATGTAGGAGTAGGTATTAAGTATTTTTTTTGTCCATCTTTTTTTTTTTTTTTTTTTGTTTATTTTTTATTCATAAGTCAGTAAATAAATCCTCAGAATACCACATAAAAATAAACAAACAAAAGAAATAGAATAATGGCATTAAGAAATACAAACAAAACAACAACAAAAACAGGATAATAACTAACGACAAGTTCATTTTCAATAGGCATTAGAAGGTTGTTTTTTTTGGGGTGCTGCCTGTGTCTATTGATTACAACGTTGTCCTTTTTTTTTCAACTAGTGACAACAGCAAATCGAAAAAAAGAGCCACGAAGGCATTGAAAAAAGTACACCTAACTCTCCCCAAAAGTTGCCACAACATTCGTCCTGCCTGAACAAACTGGACACACAAGTCCAAGTTTAATTTCGGTGCTGGCAATGAATGATGAATGGTATGGTTGCTACTAGCAGTGGGGAAATCAATAAAATTACAATTTAAATGTTTCTCTCCATAATAATACCTTGTAGGCTACAGAGAGAGAGTGAGACAGAGTGACTCTGAATAATTAATAACAAAAACCATTTGAAAAAAAAAATACAAGCATTAGAGAATCAACGTCCTCCTGTCCGTTTTTTTTTGGTTTAACTTTAAGGACATTTCAATGAAACACAAAAACAAAAAAAAATACAAATTGCCAGATAAAAAAAACAACATGTTCGAAGTTTGGTTTGGCTTTAATTGAATTTGAGTTTCTTCTTACTCGAATGTGTGTGTGTTTCCATTCAACTAAGCTGCCAATCTAACATCCCTGTCTGTAGTGTATACTGAAGTAGTTAAGGGTACGAAAAAACCAATAAAAAATACACTAATCGAATTCGAAAGGTGGGTTCTTGGGGATCTTCCCTAAAGCCACTTCAAGTACCTACCTCGAAACTACCTGTCTGTAGTACCTATCTATAGAGAGTTGATTAAGTGGTGGGATAAGGCGTATAAGGTGTGAGATGTTGGGTGTGAGTGGGGTGTGAAGTGAAGTGTGAACAAGAGTGGTTCAATTTCTTCTATCTTGTTTTTTTTTTTTTTTTTTTTTTTATTCAACACCCATCGTTCTGCACATTCACACTGTGACCAAGAACTCTATGTAAAGACTCTAGAGGTAGTATCTAATATAGGGGAGCTAATTAAACTTTGCCCAAAGACACACTCGCTCTCGCTCTCGATATGGTTCTGGTGTTGGTTTCAGTTCCGTTTCAAACTGTTATACTGGTACATTTTATCCTTCCGACACTATAACTTAGTTTCACTATGAGGGTATAGAGTGTGTTTTTTGGGGAAGATTGTCTATACTCCCTCCTACTTCCCAACATGACTCACTCTCAGACTGTCGACTTGGTATTGAATTTACCACCTGAGCTATGCTTTACGGACTGTAACGACCCGTATTATAATATTACTGGCAGAGTGTATCTACTCTACTAGGTAGAAGTTGGTTCTATCTCTTCATAGCTTAAATACAATGTTAATGTTTCACTTGATTAGGCGATGAGCACCATGATAGAACCGACCAACACGACCCTCCTAAGGTATTGAGATGTTATTCCGATAGGCACTGATAATCACAATTGGATCTGTTATATCCTCCCCCACATATTCTCCTTCTATACACTCTGATGATGCCGTATTACATAGTCTTTTGTGGTAAATAAATCACAGCATATAGTTGGTGTTTACTTTCTATGAAATGTATAGTGGTAGGCAAAGTTTCATGGGTATAAGGGTGAAAAGTCTGACAAATCCGTCTCGGACATACAAGTGACAACTTACGCATTTAAGCTTAAGCTGTGTAGAATACCTATACATCTATACCTTACTACTTACTATGTCAAAAAAAAAGAGATACAATTTCGTGATAATCCTTAAGCCTGTCGAATGTAATTGGATCCTCAAGTGCAAATACTGGAACTGGGGAATCAGTTGAAAAAGGCAACACGCGTCCACAATTGCTTGACAGATGTGTATGATTACACTTACAGTGGGGTCGCAAAGTAAGAGGCTATAGTAAACAAAATTTATTTTTTAACAGTAACGGTTGAAAATGCTATATTGACTGACTAATCTTTTATTTCTGGAATCCCAGAAAAAACTTACTGATTTTTATGAATTTTTTTGTACTAATAACAAAACATATTAAGTGCTCCTTCTGGCGACTCCCTAGAAAATTTAAAAAACTCCTTGCATTATAAAAGGTATCAAGTACCAGATAACTAGGTTATGACCTTATGCTTGGGTTGATCTTTTTAATCAAAGCAGGTGGATGAAGTGTTTATTTTGAATAACAACTTACGGAAGTGACTTTTGTAACCCATTGGTACTGGAAAGAGGAAGTCTGTTCTTACAAAGAATTTTTCTAGCTCCCTAGTCCGTTCCTAGCTATCTAGTTCCTTTTAAGAGGCATAAGGCCTCCACTACTTCCTAAGCGCCATCGTGTATAGTTTCTGGAAATATACCTCAGTTCTCTGCAACTCTTCTCCTGCTGTTCAGATATTCTATCGACTCTCTTGCCATAAATGTACTTGTCTACTGATCCGATCCTTTACCTACCTGAATGAGTTGGTTCCACTGCTTCGCTTAGCTTTCAATGCAATCGTTGCTTTTTCGACTCCTACGCGCCATCCTGTATAGTTTTCGGAAACATACCTCAGTTTTCTTTAACTCTTCCCTAGCTGTGCCGATTCCCTTTTGCCATTTGTTCCCCTTCCCCCCCCCCCCCCCTCTGGGTCCTCTTCCAGCCTACGTGAGTGGGTTTCACTGCATCACTTGGCCAGCAATGCAATCGTTGCGTTTTCGTTGTCTTTTTGAAGAGTACGTCTTCGTAAAGTACTCTCTTAAGATTTATTGACCAATTCTTCCATGAAGTTCCCCATTTGATATACGATTAGGCCAAAAAATCCTTGAGATATTTCGTAGAAGCTTTCTTGTAACAGTAGATATGATTTTCCAAGGGCTACAGTCATAAAATAGAACGGATTTTACATTACCAGCATTCCGAACGCAGTCTCGAACCTTTTTAATACGGCTATCGATGTCTTATTCAGTTTCTCCTAAAACTCTCAAGATATTAAAAATCTTCTACTTTTTCAAGCGGTTGTTCTTAAGAACACTTAGTCATTGGCGCAATTCAAATGTTTTAATTGGGATGTCAGAGTGCATAGAATTCTTCCATTTTCTTTTTAACAGGGCTACGTGAAGCACATCACTCAGCAGATATCACTAACAAGAATAGTATCAGCGATAGTATACAACCATGCCTGACTCCAAATTGTTTAAAGTTCTCTCTATGAGTTGATTCAGTAGGCCATTCGATGTCGCTGGAGCTGCTTGCAAGAGCTCTTCCGGAATACTGTCGAGTCCTACCGCCTTTTTGTTCTTTAGTGTTTTTATCGTATTACTTGTGCCTTATCTTTTGGAAGGCATTCGGTGCTTCGGACGAGTTATTAAGTATCGGGTGCGCATCCCAGTCAAACATATGGTTAAAGATCGAAGTGAACGGTCCTCATCCGAATGAAGCAGAGAACCACCAAGATCTTTCAGAGTAATGTTTAGAGCTTTGTACATGTACATCTGTGATCTCCTGAGTGGTCTGTTAAACAGTTATGCTGTCGCATCGATTTGTGGCCACTTCTACTGTGTCCGCTTTTTCAGTTAATGCGTTGATGGTTGTTACGCTGGTCACGTCACTCAAGAAGCTGCGATGCGTGATTTAAGTTATTTTCTTTCATCGGTCCAGCCCAGGTTTCTGTGGATAGCCAAGAAATATCGCTGTTCCTTGTGTCTGATCAACCAACTCCGATTATGAAAACATTTTTAAAAGCAAACTAGTGGTTTTCCATTGAAATAGAATCAGCGCTGCTGATTGTTATTTGTCGTCGGGAAAAATGGTACGCTAGTTGTTGGCGCACTGAAGGATCTTTTAGCTTGTCAGTATTAAAACTGTGGATTTCGGTAGTAACTTTGACGTAATGGTAAGTGCGATAGACTATCACGCTTGAGTTCTGGGTTCGATTATGCGACCTATGTCAACTTGATTATTTCAGAGATACTGCCTCTTGCGAGGAGTACTAGTTGTGAAGAAAAGTGCATCTCAGTTATTCGTTCAGAACTGGCAGAAAATTCTTCAATCAAGCACACAGAAAATGGCTGAGAGTGTCAGTCACTAGGCCCAGGTTCTTCGTCAGCTAGTCGTGCTGTAAAAATGTATTTATTTATTCGGGTACCTATTTGCTTCAGATATCCGAACTGCAGCTGTGGGAAATATTACGGTAGCTATCATCAGATGGTGGAATAAGGTATTCAGCTAGTTGTAAAGAGTCTCTTCAGGATCAGAGGTATTCGTTGGGGCGTACCACTGTAAAATGGTGGCGATGCGAGCTACCTATTGTCAGAAATTTTGCTTTCAGTCTGTCAAGAAATTATTCTATTGAGTTTTGGTAAGCCCAACAACTGTTTCTCGGACACTTCCCACACTGAAAGAACAAGTCGATTGCGGCAAACGAAAAAATTACTCAAACGACTTTTCCGTTTACTATAAACTTTTTCGGTTTCGTTTGCAGAAAATTGGTTAATTCTTTTGGGGCAAACATTTTTTGCGAACTATTAATAACAAAAAGTTGAGCGTATCACCTATGATTTAAGCGGCTACGGATTGTATAGTTTCTGATTGGCGTAGAATGCATATAAATAAAAGGAGAAAACGAATCGATTTTTTGTTTTTTCGATAGAAATTTTTTAACTTCAACTTCTTTTGCAGCAAACTCTTAAATTCGTTTCGGTGAAACAATTTATGAGAACAAATAAATAAAAAAAAAGTATTAACTTTCCAGCAAACGATTTTCATTCAATTTAAAGGACATTCATTAGCCGCAAAGGAAAACAGAAATATTATTTCTCTGAGTGATGGAATAGATACTAGAGTTTTTGAGCGTAATACGGTACCACTGCATCACAGAAATAAAGGTATTAAAAACATTTATTGAAAAAGTATTCTGAAAATCCGATACCCAATAAAATAAATTCTCAAACTTATTTCTTTCTTTGCAAGACACACTGTCGAAAGGAAAAAGTCATTCGATACAAAGAAGAAAATGACCACAAAATTTTATACAAAAAAAAAAAAAGAAAATAACAAATTGTCTTTCCACACTTACGTTGGATCCGATGAGGGATGTTCTGGTTCACTGCTTCCGCCACCAACACCACCACCACCCCCAATAAGGGACTCAGCTCTTGGGGGAAGTTCTTCATGATGAAGTCGATTCGATTGCTGATGGGCGTAAATTGGTTGATCGTTGTATGATACCTGTTCAGAGTCTTCTACATCCTCCACCTCTTCCCCGCCATCACCGTCTTCTTCATCGGCTGCTTCTTCTTCATCTTCATCGCTTTTACTAACTTCATCCGGACTTTGTTCCTAAAGAATATAAATACATTTTTTTTGTGTGTTTGAAAAAAAATTGATTCAATTAAATAAGATCCCAAAGTTTGTCACATAAGAATAATATAATTTATTTATAAGAAACAAAAAAAAAAGTATAGAGACGTCAAAAAACACCAATGATTATATTTTTCTTTTGTATCACAATCAACAAGCGATAGAATTTCAACAAAATAGAAAAGAAAAAGAAAAAATGAAAAGATAGCAACACTTATAGAATACCAGTGATGACACTTTATCGAAACATTGAAACAAAAAAAAGAAAGTTAAACGAAAGTAATAAAGAAGTTTAAGGAAAAGGAGTTTTTTTTTTGGTTATTTTTCTTAAAGAGGAGTGACTCACATCCATTTCTTGGTCACCGTTGCACGACAACCCAGTGGTGCATTGTTCAGCTCCTGGAGGTTTTGTTTGTGGATCGCATTTCGCACTTAAACTACCATCTGCGGACTTGCATTCGACACCACGCATTTGGATTCCATGTCCGCAAGTTACCGAACACTAAAAAATGCATTAATACATCACAAAAAAAGAAAAGAACACAAACAAAAAAAAAAAAACAAACACACAGAGAAAAATAGTAGAAGATAAAAGTAAAAACACACAGAAGAAAGTGTAAAGATAGTAAAAAAAAAAAACAGTAAAGGAAAACTAAAAGCTGAACATAAAAGTGATGCATACTTTTAGGAGACAAGGATATCCTTCAAATACAAACATTATAGTTTTTCGTTTTTATGATGGCGGTGCATTGTAAATAAAAAAAATCCATGCATTCCATATGTTTGGAAATAAGTTGAAGGGATGGAACTCAACACACACCCCTGCCTCGTTCCAAATATCCATTTCAAGCTCACTTCCCCCTACTCTTTTGCAAAGTTCCCCAACAAAAGTAAACAAACTCTAAATGACAACAAAGTATAAACCGGCGGAAAGTGGAATTTGTGGTTTTGAAGATTACGTCAACGAACGTTTCGAAAAATCTTCCAAATATGTAACATGATTCGTTCTTATCCTGGGGAGATTGGAAAAGGGGATATGGTCGATTTAAAGACTCATCTTCTCTTGTTCTTTTGACAACAACAACAAAAAAAATTGAATAAGGACGACCATTGATGATATAGCTTTCTGGGTGGGGATGTGATGGGTGGCCATGTCGTATAAATGTAATTTCAAGTCCTTTCTTTTACTTCGACTCGTGAACATTGAATTAATTTTTGAAGTTTTCTAACTTTGAGAAAGGGAACAAAAAATGAAACAAAAAAATAAAAAAAAAAAAATATGAAAGAAAGAAACACATAAATGGATATAGTTTTAGCTTTGAGATTGCATAACAGAGTAGGAGAAGAGTAGCAGTAGCATCAGCAGCAAACAAGAGGACTCCGCGTTGAATGAACTATTAAAATAGATTTTTTTCTCATTTTTTTTTTTTATTATTTTGAAAACGAAATGAACAATATTTTAGAAGGACTTTGACACAACATAAAAATACAAATTTAAAATAGAACGAGAACGGATAGAGAGCAGTGTAGTATGTTTAAGATTTCGAGGAATTTTCCTTTGATTTTGTTTTTTTTTTTTTTTATTTTATTTTAGAAGTGGATGCATTTTAATTTAAAATATTTTCCATGATAGTGTTTTGAGTTTACTAGATATCCTGATATTCTTTGAAAATTGAAAATGTTTTAAATTTCAAATTGAAGAAATTTAAAAATAAAGAATTTGGGTAAATGTAAACAAATTCTTGTGATTTTTTTGTTGCAAATTCTAACTTTAACTTTTATGTAATTTTTTTAAATCAGATAACTTAACGAAGAACTTTAAAAGAAAATGTGGATATTTATTTCATAAAAATAAATAAATAATTGCTCTTAAAAAATTCTACACAAAAAAAAACCTACAAATTGAAAATAAATAAAATACACGACTGGGTCGCACGTACTTGCTCTTGTAGAAAAAGTTACTATGTATGCAGCCTTTTTAATTAAAAATTTGTAAATTCGGTTTTAGAAAAAAAAAAAATTGAAAATCGTTAGAGCCGTTTTTCAAAAAAACTATTTTTTCTATATAAAATTTTGCAAGGACTTTTATAAAAAAGAAATTGATTGAGTCATGAAGGAGAAAATCAGAATTTAAAAAAACCGTGAAAAAATGGTTTTCATTTATAGATAGACCTTATTTAAAGAAATAACCATGATTTTTTTAATCAAAATCGTAGGCACCGTTTTTGAGAAAAATGAGTTTTTCTAAATCCGGTATATGACAGGTACCGTTATTTTTGGTCAAAAAAAATTCAAAAAACGTCTGGGGATAGTCTCCAAAAAACGCCAAATACCAAGTTTGAAGTAAATCGACCCATCCGTTTAGACTGCGGTCCCTGATACATGCAAACCACTTTTTTCTCATTCTCTATCATCTTAATGTCATGTTTGATTGTTATCTCAACTTTGTTTTTTGTACGAACGCATAACTTGATATATCGTACCTATATCGCAAGTAAAAATCTTTCAAATTGAATGTAAAAAATCAAGTAGAGCTAGCTTTGTTGTCTCGAGATTAGGAAAAACGGGTTTTCATGATTGCAAAATTTTGTATTGCGAGATTTAGAATGTAAGGTTTTGATTTTGATCCTATAATTTTTTGTTTGCCAATCTTACACTTTTTTTTTGAATCTCGAAAAACGAAATCTAGCAATTCTCTCTTCATAATCTCGCAATTACATTTCGCATTGAAAAATTTGACAATTTTCTACCGAAATCTTGCAAATCAAAATCTCACATATTAAAATCTCGTAAATTTAAATCTGGCAGTAAAAATCGCTGATTGCGAGATTTTAGAAAATTCTACACTTAAAAAAAAATCCTACAAATTGAAAATAAAAAAATCAAGTGTAGGTAGCTTATGAAAAACGGGTTATTCTGATTGCGAGATTTAGAATGCAAATTAGGGGTAAAAGTAAACACGTAATCTAGTGTTACCTAGAGATTTTTTAAATGTACACATATTTCGAGTAATTTTTCTCCACAAAAGTAAAGTTTAAATGCAACCTCCGAAGAACCTTCTAACCCGTGACTGACGGTGAGTGCTTTCGAAAAAGTGGTGAGAGTTCTAAAAAGATTTATGTAGGTAAGTCACGTAAAAATGATTTTTTTTTTAATTTGGTAAAAATTCAAATAATGAGGTTTTTGAAAAGTAGTTTAGGCTATGCTGTGTTCTAAAAAATAACTTAAAAATGCATTCGTATCTTAGGGTATGAGGAACTACCTTGCGTTTGGAAGATATTGTATTTAAAATGGTGGTCTATATTGAAAATATCGGTTATTTACCTATTAGGTATCATTAAATGGTAAATGCTATCAAAATGAAGTTTTTTTTATTTTTTTAAGGCAATTTTAAGCGATTTAATCCAGTCAAAATGTCGTTTTTCTTCCAGGAAAACCTTTTTGAATACAATTTTATTGAGCTGTAACTTCCAAACGCCTCCGCCGGACTGCAAGAATTTGTTAATTTTTCATCTGCTAGGAGGTAATAACTATGTTTTTATGATCACGAAATCCAAAACCTTATAGTCTACATTTTAATTTAACCACCAAATTATTTCATAGCCTTTCGCATTTTCGTTAGTTTTGAGGCAAATTGAAGGCGAAGACTTGGAAGCTAATGTGATTGGTTCGATTTTTCGTTTGACATTATTTCTCGACGCCTTGGAGTAACTAAGAGTCTGAATACATCGTTTTTAGAAAGATGTGTGTGTTTGTGTGTGTATTTACGTTCGTGGCTTTTTTTTTCGTTCACCAAATCTCGAGAACGAATCAAGATATTAACTTTGGATGAATTTTATTTACAACTTAAAACCTCAAATAATGCAGAAAGCAGTTTCAAGAAAAATTAATAATAATAGTCTAATAAACTTATCAAAAAAGAACCGAAATATCTCAAAAAAAAAATTTTAAAAACTCGAACAAAATAACCCTCCGTCCGTCGTCTTGATTTTTAGATCTGTAGTTACTTAGGGCACCTAGTTTCTAGGGGAAAAGTTACCAGTGTGGCTCGCACCCAACAATTTTTTTTTTGTTTTTTTTGTGACTAAGTTTAAACATATTCTTTTACTCATCAAACTTACCTTACACAAAATAATTCTATCAAGAAAAACTACTTGATGAAATTAATTAATTTTACGTTCCACAACATGTATTTAGTAACAAAGTTTATTTAATGGCAAATTTTTTTCCACGAATTTTCAAATTTGTACACAAAGAATGCTGCTGGAAACTAACAAAAAACATTTTACTACCCTAAATTGTATAGAAAGCTTTCCGTTACAAATAATAAGAAGGACTACGCATAAATCATCTTACTGTCTTAAATTTTGAATTGAAAATATACATATTTAATTTTTTTACTGATTTTTTTATAGAAATAAAAGCGTCTAAAACAAGAGATTTGAGACATATTTACTCGATTTCAAATCAAAAGATACGTTCCACAATAGTTTAGACTTCATTAAATGAACCAAGAATCTAATCCAGAGCACTGAATACTCAAATTAAGTCAAGCACTGATTCAAAGATACGTTCCACAATAGTTTTGACTTCATTAAATGTACCTAGAGTCTATTTTAGAGCACTAAGTACTCAAATTAATTCAAGCAAATTAATTGATTGATCTTTTAAATAACTGTGGAATATTAATTGAAAATATTACATCAACATCTATCTAACTCATATGGTGAAATAATAAAATTTCTAATTTTATATTCAAAAATATTTAAAATTTGCAAATAAACTCAAATGTTTGCCAAAGTTTATTCCAGAAATTTTCAGATTTTTCTATTTAAAGACAACATGATGGAAAGATGATATTACAATCTTACGTTCCACAACATGTAATTGATAACAAAATCAATTGATTGTTAAACTTTCTTCCATAAATCTACAGATTTTTCACTAAAAAATATTTCACTACCCAAAATTTTTAAATGTATTCCCTTATATGATACACAAGTAGTAGGTATTACTAACGGCTCTCTTAAATTTCAAACAAATTCGATTTTTCTTCGAAATGATCTATTAGAAGTGAAAGTATATCTTAAAATGACCCCCAACTAATACACTTTACTGTATACTATTGCTCATTTTTTTCCCTGGAAGTAAATAAAATGCAACCATAAAATATAGACAGACTAGTAGACACTCCAAAATCCTATACCTGTCCTACAGTTGTTCGTTGTATCTTCTATAGGTACAAACAACATTAAAAGTGATGTCTATAGGTACCTGAAGAACATCCTGAAAACCAATAAAATTTTAAAACTCATGTACGTCCTTCCTTGGAGCAACTAAACCTATAGAGGTACCTAGATGGAGGTTGTTTTATCTTACAATAAGCACCAAACTATAAACTGTTCAAGGCGAGACTCTATACAACTAGGTACTCCTCAACTACCTACAACAATAATTTTGTTTTTGTTTTTTCGTGCTGCCATCACTTCAACAATTTTTTGTCTTGTATCCGCGTTTTGCAAATGAAAAAAAAGTACTCCAAATGAACATCCTATACTCATTTGTGTACAAGTACCTACATCCAAGATTCCAACCAGTATAAATGTAGGTACCTCTAACCTTATAACAACGCCAAAAACTACAACAACAAACAAAATGAAAATAAAAATAAAAATGAAAAAAAAAAAAAACCAAACAAACAAAATAAAAACTGAATTACTGTTAAATTAGGTTCTGAAAAATCACGTGCCGTGTGCGCTGAAATAACGAACTGCGAAAGGCTTTCTTTTCAAAAGGATCTCTTCTTCCAACACAGCACACACACACCTTCACTTCCCAAGGCCCACCCGTCGTCGTCGTCGTTGTAGCTCGTCGTCGACCGCCCAGTTTCAATCTCATAAACATCTTACTATCATGTTTACTTTGTTTTTATTTTCACTTGTTCATGTCTGTCTGTGTGCCATGACGACAGAGAGCTGTACATCCGCTTGTTTGCTGCTACCAAACCCAGAATCCAAGAATCCACCCAACTTCTTTCTCAAGCCCGCTTTAGAAACCCATTCCTGCCTCTCCAAGGATATAAAAAGGAAGGAATATGAGAAAATTCTAAGAAACATTTACTTTTCATGAACGCGCGAGCGAACATGTGCCCCGTGAATGTGCACTTAAGGCACATCCGCACATCCTACGGAATTGGAGCTTCTACTTTCTCGTTTTTAGTTTTACAGTTTTCCAAGAAAAGTGCGGTTCGAGCCCCCATCCCCCTCCCATCATCGTCCCATGTCCCATCCTGGTCTCTCCAGACACAAAGCCTGATGTGCATGCCATGCAGTGCAATATGCTCTACCATCCACAACCATCATCATGGGTGTGCAAACACTTTATACTTTATAGCAACCAAAAACTTAATAAAGATCTACACACATTCAAAGAGATGGAAGGCGGTAAAGAACGACGACTACGAACAAAAAAAAAACAAAAAAAGGAGAAGAGAAGGAGAAGAGAAGAGAAGAGAATAAAAAGAAGATGATTCTCGAAACTTACCCCAGACCATTCCTCGACCTCCCATTTGGGGCACTCCTGTACCATGCAAGATTCTTGAGTTGGGGGCTTCGGTGTTCGGCATACGATGTCTGGAACCTGTTGGGAAAACGACAATGGCATTTTTGTATTCAAAGAGATAGAGAAGAGAGTGCATAGTGCAATTAAGTAAATAGTAAGGTAACTGCGGGATGGATAAAGGATATAGGATGGGACAGTTTTTGTAGGATGGATGTACGATGTAGCTCACCCTAGTTTTAATGCCATTTGTTTCCTCTGCACACACAATCATTCGTTCTCGATAACCAGGTCCGCATAGACGACTACACGGGCTCCATTCATCAGCTACCCATCTTTAAAGAGAGAAAGAGAACAAAAGTTAGAAAGATGTCGAACTTAAGAAAAAAAAAAAAAAAACGTTTTTTTTTTTAAACAAAAAGAAAATGAAAACTGACATGAGAATTATGTAAAACATCTAGAATGACTCGATGTGCCAGTCGGGTATTATAGTCCTCTTTTCGTTGTACCCTCAACACCTCACGATGCGGCGTAACGACAACGACGGACGTCCTCCTTATACGATTCCTCTCCTCCAATCTACCAATTTTATCTGTACTCGTTACCTTAGTTATCATTATCGAGAATTCTCCATCCAAGTAGTGTCTCCTCTTCAATTGCGATGGAAAAGTGGATTTGCGAGATAAGCCGAGTAAATATTCTTTCAAGGCAATATGTTTGACAAGAAATATGCAAGTCGTGGAAAAAGTTGTAAAACGTTTGCTTAGCTGAATATTTTGAAACATAATCTAAGAAATTTAATACGTTCCACAACTTTTTGTCGTGAGCGATATAAGTCTGTTTTTGATCTCTCGAGAGGTGAAAAACAAATACGTTCCACAAAATATTCAATACATTTTATAGCATGCAATCGAAAGAGGACACAAATACGTTCCACAACACATTAAATACATTTTAGAACATGCAATCGGGAAGAGTGAAAAACGTTATTGAACAACTTGAAATTTGATTGAATGTGAAAAGGAAATATGTACTTGATTTTGCAACAAATTGTGTGGAACACATGATGTTTATTTTTTTTTAAAGTATAATATTTATCCTCAAAACAAGAGCGAAGAAATCTTTGTCAAAAAATTAAACTATAATTTCACATTTAAGTCAAGTACTCATTTCTCGTGAAGCAAAAATTGAACGCGTTCCACACCATGAAAAGGGATATTTTGCCACTTTTTTAAGGATGGAATGCAAGGTTTTTCCCAAGTGCCATATTAAAACTTTAAATTTACCAATCAAACAATTTTAACCCGCAAACTATTTTATAACCATTTTGCTTTACATTCCACAGCTTTTATTTCGAGTTAAAATAGTTTGATTGACAAATTTAAATATTTGACATTCATCCTTATGATTTTTACTTTGCCATCATAACCTAAGAAAGTGATAAAATGATCCATTAGATGTTTTGGAACGCATTCACTCTTCATTTCGTGAGAGGTGTGAACTAAGCTTAAGGCCAGGAAAAGCTTGTGGAGCAAAATAATTTGTCATTTCACTCGAGGAAAATGCTGCCCCGGCATTTCTTCAACAAAAATAATTTTTTTTCGAGTGAAATGACAAATTATTTCGCTCCACAAACATTTCCTTGCCTTAAGTCTAGTTCTCACCTCTCACGAAATGAAAATTGAATGAATTTGAAATATTATTTTTAAGTTTCTGTAAGGTTTTTTCTCACCAATAAAGCCTAGTACTCAGTTCAGGTGGAAATAAATTTTTCATACAAAATCGTCTACGTGAAATTATTTGCAATACATTCCACAGCTTCTATTGGAAGCTAAAATGGTTTTATTGGTAAATGTAAAGTTTGAAAATGATACCATTGGATATTTCCCTTGTGGTCACATTTTCAAATATTGATAAAATGGTCCAACATGATGATGTGGAACTTGTTTAATTTTAATTTCACGAGAGGTGAGTACTAGGCTTAAAGCGAGGAAATATTTGTGGAACTAATGAATATTTCATTTACTTGAGAAAAATGGTTGATTTAGAAATTTTGGGGCAATATTTTATGTGGGAAATAAAAACTGTGGAATGTAAAGCAACTGTGCAATGTAAAACAATCTTAAATTACAATAAAAGTTCTTTGAATCAAAAATATTAAGCTTGCTTAAGTTATATAAGCTTATTTCCCTATGGATCATATCTCCAGATAGGTGATACTTTGGGCCGTTAAAAGGTGTGGAACGCGTTGGCCTAACGAGAGAATATGTGTGGAACGTGTTCGTAAATTTTAATTATATATTTTCTATTCGCAGTCATTTAAATCCAAATATTTAAAAGTAAATGAGGAATTATTTGTGGAACGTATTCGTTTTTTGTCTTACATTTTGTCTTCGAACCACATGAAGTGAAATTGAAAAAAAAACTATGAGGGAATAAAATACACGACAAATACAATTTTTATTCCAAATTTTATATTTTTAAATTTTACCATGGAACCCCTGTTCTTTTGCAACATACTGTTCCTTGTAGGTAGAAATAAAAAAGAGGTCTGGTTTAAGAGTGTACTTACTTAGGCGGACAGGTATGAGTGTTGCAGAGTACCACAGATGGTTCGGGTCGATTAGTTGCACTGCACAGGGAGTCTTCGACTTCGACACCAGTAACACGATTTCTGCATGTTGGTCGGGACATCTTGTATCCTTTTTTTTTTGTTCGTTAAGTTCCATTGAATAAAATAAATAGAAAAGAAGAAATGAAAAAGAAAAGACATTATTATACAATTTTTTTTTTCTACTTTTCGAAATTTCTACAATTTTATTCTACACGACAATGGGTGAGGGTGGGTAAATTCTCGAAGAAGATATAATATATCGATTGATCAATTCCGTTTTTGGAACCTATAATTTCTTATTTCCAATACGACAAAAAAGTACAAAAAAAAAAAAGAAAAGACATTTGGAATATAACGACAGTCAAATCTATATAAGTTCCAACATAGTAAAGCAAGAAGATGGGGACTATTTCCATGTTATATTCCATGTTACCAAAGCAACCAATACCAAGACCACGAGGAACAAACCAAGACGCTAAATTGTAGCTAAAGTGGAAATCCTTACATTTATATTGTATTTTTTTCCGCTAAAGCTTTTGTTTTTTTTTCTCTTTTCTGGTGGAATTTCTCATTTTTATTGTGTGGGACAGCACGTTTAATCGATTAGCAGCAAGAGACGCTATAGTTAAGGGGGTGGCTGTGGTTCTTTAAAAGAGGTCGAGTAGGGAGACACACAGCCTGCAATGTCCCATCTGAAAATTGTCTTTATAGCTTATATCGTTTTAGCCCCATTACATACTGTTTTGAGCAATGTGGAACAGTGTGGATCCTATTGACTTGTGAGTGCTATTATATGACTTTTTTTCGCTTACTAGAACCAAGAGACCAGGACTTCGATTGAAATGGAGGAGTGAAATCTCTTATTGGTTCGATTGGGATAGGGAGAGGGAAAGGGATAGAGAAAGAGAGAGGGAGAGGTAGAAAAAAAAGAGTCAAAGAACAAATAAACTTGGCAATATTGGTGGCATGTTGTTAAGGGATTACCAAATGGGTGGTAAATTGCTATCAATACCACTACCGCCAACGCCACCGATGCTATAGCTTTAGTGGTACTTGACATTTTCTCCTAGATCCTCTGTTTGGCAGCATTTTTTCCATCCGATATTTGGTATTTGGATCATCGATATAGACACAGAAGTCAGGAGAAAAAAAAAGCAAAATAAAAAAACCACTGCAAATGGTTGGTAATGGTATCATCGCTCTGTTAAAGAAGTGGTGGTGGTGGAGTTTCAGATTCAGAGTTCAATTCTGTGATATAGATGATGGAAGACAGCTTAAGCAAATATACATCTAGAGGGAGGAGAATTAAGTAAATGTAAAGTAGATATGCATGAAATCTGATGAAGATTGTATGTGACAGCTTAGTGGATTTATATATTTTTCTTTTTTTTAAATATGACTTTTACGTTATTTGTATTCTTTTTTTTTAAATTGTTTCTCATAAGCCAATCTCTATCTAACCAAGAGTTCATTAGTCGAGTTTTTTTTGGGGTAAAATGTCTTAAAAAATAGAAAAAACAACCTTTTCAATCTTAAATGGTAGGTATGAATTTAAAAGAGGCTTTGCATGACATAGAAATATTGGATAAATGAAAAGGACTCCCCCCCCCCCAAGAATGCTTTTTTTTATTTTTTTTGACCTTGTATGCCAAGCAAAAATATGAAGAAGGTATAAGGTTTTGTAACAGTAGCCATGTTATATTTCTAAATCTTCTGACATTAAGTATATGGATTGTAAAACATTTTTTTTTTAAATGACACCACATCCTCTCCATCTCTACATTTCTGTGTTTTATTTTTTGTCATTCAAAAAGGGAACCAAAAAAAAAAAGGTATCATCTCTGTGATGATGTATTTTCTTTATTTCTTTATTTATTTACAAGCATTAGCCTTGAAATTTATAAGGATTTAAGAGAAGGCCAAGAAGAATGAGTTCAGTTTTGTTTTTCTTTTGAGTAAGGGTATCAAAGAAAATGTAGATTGAGAGAAGAAGGGTTATCGAAAACTTGGAATTGGTTATCTCTACAAAGGTGGAGAGTTTTTTTTTTTTTTTTTTAATTTTTCTTAAGTGAAGAATGATAAAGGTATTTATCAAGGGGTTTGAAAATCTTATATATGCTTCAACGCTTGTGCATTTTGTAAGCTTTTTTAAATTTAAATTTTGTTCAATAGACTTTCGAATATAAAAATATATCTTGTATGTCTAAAAGGGTGTTAAAAAGAAATTTCAAATGATATTTACTAAGCTGACCAGATTTGTTTATGTAAATAAAAAATGCAATCAAGCGAAAAATTAGACCTGGACACATATTATGTACCTATCTAAAAATAAAATGAATTAATAGAGTAAACTTTGCAGTGAAATTGAAGAAATTTACATTCCGAAACTCTTTATTTTGAAGATTCCAGACATTTCTTATTTGAATTTAGCGTTGTCTTCAAGTTAAATCTGCTGAAACTTGTTTTATGGACTGAAATACGTTGTGGAACGTATTCACAAAAGGTAAGTACTAAAATTGAAGAGTTTACAACATTGTAGAACTTAATCGTTTTAATTTTTCGTTATTATGTCTGATACCCATCGAATAAGTTCCACAACATATATTGACTAGTTGGTCGTGCAAATCGATAAAGACAAAGGACGCGCGTTTGTCTAAAAATTAAACGACTTTAATTCGAAACAGAGGCAGCAAGATTTAAACCTACAAAATACCTGCAAACGATTTTCTTTGAATTTCCATTTCCACTCGAATTGAGTAGATTCTATAGCTGAGTAAATAGATTGAGTGAAAATTAAATATTCATAGAAAAGCGATTGCATAAAAATTAAATTATATTTTTAAATATATTTTGATTTTTTCCATACTATAACTTACGGTCTAAATTTGATTACAAAAATGTTGGGAAGAGTAAGAGGACTTCCTTAGAAATTGAATATATAGGCTAAAGGACTTTGTGGAACGCGTTTATTTTAAATTTTACAAAAGTTTATAACAAGAACTAAGAATTATGAGCATTGTTCTATTCAGAGCATAGTAAATATTGTGGAACGTAAAAGTAAAAACAGCTTTTGATTTCGCTTACAATGAGTTATAATATTTTGACTAAGTAATCATATTTAACTTTAATAATCCCTCATCAATGGTCATGTAATATTTAACAGGGAAATAAATACTGCTCACACCATTTTTTGCTTAAAATCTAGTACTCACCTCTCGTGAAATGAAAATTGAACAAGTTCCACATCATATGTTGGACCATTTTATCAATATTTGAAAATGTGACTGCAAAGTAAAAATCCTAGGGTGTCATTTTCAAACCTTACATTCACCAATCAATCAATTTTAGCTTGCAATACAGGCTGTGGAATGTAATTTTGCTTTACATTTTTCGATTTCACGTAGAAGATTTTATATTAAATTTTTTCCCCCCCCCCCGAACTGAGAACTGGGCTTAATGTGTCGATTTCTTCACTATCATAGTAAATATACTGAGTTCGAATGGAAGTGAAATTTTCATGCAAAATCGACTGCGTGAAATATTTTTTCTTCAAATTATATAGATTCTATAGATTCTATAAAGCAGAGAGTACGGAAAGCATGTATCGCGAGCTTGGGGAAATATCTGATCCAGCTGCTGATGCCAACCAGGCTCTCCAGGAACTGCGACATGCTAAGCTGAACAAGGGTGCAGCCATCTTCAAAATTGCCGCACAAAGGAGAAGGAATGCCCAGGAAATTCGCTCACCAAAGTTCATTAACGATGCTCAAGGCCTACTACTTGTAAATGACGACAAAATTCTTCACAGGTGGCGACAGTATTGTGACGAACTCCTAAATGAACAATTTCCCAGGATATACTTTCCAACAGCCGAACCTAATTTAGAAGAAGTACCCGACCTTACAGTCGAAGAAGTTAGCGTGGCGGTGAAAAACTCCAAGAAAGGAAAGGCGATTGGTCCAGACGAAATACCCTCTGAGTTCTGGAAGAAGATGGGAGACATTGGGTGTAAATGGCTTACGATTCTCATCTCCAAACTCATAAGCGGTGACCAAATGCCAAATCAGTGGAGGGAAAGTTTCCTTCTCCCAATCTACAAAGGAAAGGGGGACACACGAAACTGTGATAACTACCGATCGATTAAGCTGATGTCACACACCATGAAGATCGTAGAGCGGATTTTGGACGGCCGACTGCGAAAAATAATACGGCTGTCTGATGACCAGTGCGGGTTTGTCTCGGGTAAATCAACCACAGATGCCATACAGAGTTTAAGAATCCGAATGGAAAAACACCGTGATTCCTCAAGGGATTTGCATATTGTGCTAGTTGATTTCGAAAAGGCATTCGATAGACAACCACGAGATCTGATATGGGTGTCCTTGAGACAGCGAGGGGTTCCGGAAACCTACGTGCGGATGATCATGGACATGTACGAGGAAGTAAAAACGAAGGTAAAATGCCCCGCAGGAGTCACCGAAGAGTTCCCAATCAAAGTCGGTGTGCACCAGGGAAGCGTCCTGAGTCCTTTGCTCTTTATCACAGTCCTTGACTTTCTGCTTGAAGGAAAAGTGACGGATCCGAAAGTGAATCAGTTATTCTTTGCTGATGATGGAGCCATCATAAGTGAAGATCCAACATCCTTGCAACGAGCACTTGATGTGTGGGTGGATGTTCTGGAGGGAAGTGGGTACCGGATAAGCGCGAAAAAGACAGAATATCTCTGCTGTCCATTTTCTGACCCAGACGGCCCTATTCCGGACATTTACCTGAATGGAACAACACTTCCCAAGTGCGAAAAGTTCAAATATCTTGGATCTATGATCAACAACCAAGCTTCTTGTGATGACGACATCAACCACCGAATAAGTGTAGGGTGGATGAAGTGGCGCGAAAACTCTGCCATCTTCTGTGACCGAAAAATGCCCCCTAAACTGAAAGGAAAGCTCTATACTGCAGTTGTTCGCCCAGCACTTACATACGGTTCACAATGTTGGACAATGTACAGAACGTATGAGAATAAGCTGACAGCAGCTGAGATGAAGATGCTTCGTATGACAGCAGGAGTAACAAAGCTTGATCGAATCAGAAGCAAGAAAATCCGAGGAAGCCTTCACGTCAAAAACACCATCTTGGATAAAATACAGCATGACCGTTTAAGCTGGTACTGTCATGTACAAAGACGAAACCCTGAGAACCCAGTTCAAAAGGCGATCGCTTACGACGTTCCAATGCAATCGCGAAGAAGAGGCAGGCCCAAGAACTCATGGAGAAGACAAATGCAACGACAACTGCATTCAGTTGGCCTTAGACATGGAACAATTCAAAATCGAGAAGCCTGCCGACGTTTCCTGAGGTCAACCCGGCGAACCCCACATGCGGAGCCGTAGTGTGAAGCAGTAGAGTGGGAGAGTTGTGACCCCATCCGAGATCATGACTATCGTCGATAATGGAGAAGAAGAAGATTCTAATTCAACCTAAACTTGTTTGATTGACAAATTTAAAGTATGGACAAACATCGAAAACTAGTCAAATTCCACAGAACATAGTTTGGAACGCATTCAATATCATTTACAAGAGGTGCGTATTAAATTAAACCTTGCACTCACCTCTCGTAAAATGGAAATTGAATGCGTTCCACATCATATTTTAGGTCATTTTCCAATTTTTGAGTATTTGACCGTAAAGAAAAAAATCCTAAGGTGCCACGTTCATGCTTTACAATTACCAATTAAACAATTTTAGCTTGATATAGAAGCTGTGGAATGTAAAGTAAAATATGTCAAATTTTGTATGAAAATTTCATTTTCACCCTGAGTATTAGGCTTCACATTTGAATAACCTGAGGGATTTTTTTAAACGATTCTACTTTAAATAATTAAGTCTATTACACAGTTCGGGTGGACATGAAATTTTCATACAAAAATCGTCTGCGTGAAATTTGTTAATTAAGAATCCACAAATTCTATTTCTAGTTAAAATTGTTTGATTGGTAAATGTAAAGTTTTGACAAGACGGTTTAGAATTTCTATCTTGCAGTCACATCCTCACATAAAGGTTAAATGGCCCATATCTGTATGTGGAACGTATTCACTATTCAGCTTTAATTTCATCAGAGGTGAGTTCTAGTTCTAGGCTTAAGTCTGAAAGGTTGTGTATTTCACATAGAATTTTTTTGTGGAACGTAACATTTTGTTTTCTTAAAGCACCACTGCAATGTGAAAAATGCTTTGCATTACTCTTATACAAAAGCTGACACCTAGTAAATGCAAAATGAATGCATTCCACAACAGTATACATGCCCTAATCTTCACTATTAACCTGCGATTATAAAAAAATTAGACTACAAAATAGTTGTTTTCGCAGATTGTCCAGTATAAGGTTATATATTTCGCGTGATTTTTTTATTGTTTTACATTCCGCAGCTTTTATTTTGAATTAAAGTTTCTCGACTGGCAAATATCAAGTTTTGATATGCTACCTTAGAATATTTCCCTTTTGCGGTCATATTCTCACATAGTAGTAGGATTGTAAAAACCATGTTGTGCAACGCATTTAATTTTTTTTTTTGCACGAGAGTGGAAAGACAAGACAAGCAAGACTTTAGTGAACATAATACATGTAAATAGAAAATTGTTTGAAAACTTTCATTTTACGTTCCACATCTATTCATTTGCAAAATAAAGTTCTCTTTTAAGCCTAGTAATACCCATTTCTCGTGAATTGAAAATTGAATGCGTTCCACATCAGGTTTTGGGCCATTCAAACAATTTTAATTTAAAATTCAAGCTGTGGAATGTAAAGCAACAAATTTCACGAAAACGGTTTTCTATGAAAATATTATTTCCACATAAACTGAGTACTAGGCTTTAGATAAAATATATAATGGTTTTGTTTTTCGCATCCAGTGGCATGATCAGAAATTGATAGTTGTGGCCGTAATATATTGTGGAACGCATTAATAGTTTCTTTTTAAGAAAGTTGAGTATCTATTTAAGTTGGATATACTAAAAAAAAGCTTTAAAATGAACATAATTCAAATTTCATAAGCTTCAATATACGAAAAACTTTTCATCAAAAATATAGTACCTAAAGAAAAATTCAGAACAGCAAAAAAAAAAAAAAAACATACAGAATCAGTTCAGTTTTCATAAATGTTACTTCATTGAAAACAACCCACAGTGCATGGTCTGTGCTTAATATCCTTCTTTTTGTTTTATATTTTTATTTTTATTTGATATATTGAATTTCCTTCTGAAGCTCAAAAATGTATACAAGTTGAAATTCGATCCTTTTACACGAATATAGCCGCGAGGTTATTTAAACAACAGCTACTCGCATTTGCTATACCAACCAATTCCGACCATTCAAAACCCAAACCCCTGATAATATTATTTATGGGACTTTATGTAAAGCTATTGACTTCTGACTCTCTCGTATAAATTCTTACCTACGACGAGTGAATTCTAAACAAAACGATTCTCATCGTCATAAAAAATCTAAAAATATAATATTTTCCTTGCAAAGATAGGGTGAGAATGGGTAAGAAGGGATACAATTTGGATTACACTTGTACATCTCAAACCAGTACCCTCCGTGTTGGGGGAGGTAAGGTAGGTATATTATTGTACCCTCGACGAATATCAGATATATGGGTCGTATTTAAAGGTATTCGTTTTATCGGTGGTGTTTGTGCTGAACAATAATGACCTTCGAATGGTAAATACAATGCGTGTGTTTAGTATAAAGAGGGTTTAATAAGTCGTCGGCATGTTTTGATAAGTTGCTGATATGTTAAATAGGAGTTGAATTTTCATGAAATACCTCGGCATGGTGCACTCACTATCCATTAAAGTATGTAACTCACTAATGTGTACTTGCTTGTCCTTCTTGTTAGAGGTTTTATTCACTTTGTTTTGGTATAAGTAGGCACTGGTGGGAGGATTATAGTTGAAGGTGTGATTAAGTGTTTTTGTTTCTTTTCTTTCTGATGATTAATTACATTTGAATGTTGAAAGGTTTGTAATGAATGATCAAGCTAGCGACCATTAATTAGAAATGAAAACATCATTAAATCCACCTTTTCTATATAGTTCGATATTTTACCTACTTACAAAGTTTTTTATTTGGGGCATGTAGAGTACCTATAATGATTCTAAATCAATAAAACAAAATCAAGCTAAACAAGTCGAGAAGTTTTAATGATAAAAGGCCATGTATAAAAGTATGGCCTACTTTTAAGCTATATAATTGGGTTGATAGGTCTGAAAGTATAAAGACAAAGTCTATTAAATAAATTATTGAATTGCATTTTCTGAACACTTCCCAATTTGTATCAATTACAGGTAAACTGTTATTAAAACAATTGCAAGAGTTTGAAAATAAAAATTCAAAGATTGTTGGTATTGATGGTGTTTACAGAATTGGATCCACAGTTACTTTTCTTACTCTAAAGTTGCTAGAAATGCTCAAATTAAATTTCAAAGCTTAAGCCTAGTGTACTCATCTCTTTTGAAATTCAAATAAACGCTTTTCGTTTGCATGAAATTTTTTGCTTTACATTCCACAGCTTCTAATTCTAATAGATTGATTTGAATGTACTACCTTAGTGATAAAATGGCCTTTTACATGTTGTGGAACGTATTTAATTTTTATTTTACCGAAGGCAAGTACTAGGCTCATATTTGCCGATCAAACAATTTTAAGACTAGTAATCAGTTCGGGTGATAGTGAAATTTTTATAGAAAATCATCTGCGTTAAAGTTTTTGATTTAAATTTCACAAATTGTATTTCAAGCAAAGATTGTATGATTGGTTTTGACATGTCACCTTTGGATATTTCCATTGTGGTCTCTTAAAAAGTGGCCATATCGGTAATTGGTGGCCAAAAATATGGTGTGGAACGTGATAAATCTTCATTTTACGACCGGTAAGTACTATAGGCTTTAACCCAGTGGAACCTATTACCACAAAAACTAGGCACTAAATGGCACTTTTAGAAATCTGCTGATGAATCGATCTTAAATCAATAGTTTTATTTAATATGCCACGAGTTCTATTATGAAAAATAAAATTGTATTATTTCCTCATATCTGACGACAAAAAAAAATTACATATACATTCCACAGAAAAATATTGACTCAGAATGGAAGTAAAATCAATAGTTTTACGTTCAACACGAAGACACGACGTTCCACAAGAAAATACGAAGTTTCAGAGCGTATAATTTGAAAACAGAGTTATTGATATCTACAAAAAATAGGCGTTAAATCAAGAAATTTGATGTTCCACAGAAAAATTGTATGGTCGAATGTGATATAAACGATTTTCTATTAAAATTTTAACGTGAATTCAATCAATTATAAAGAAGGACGAGTATTTTTAAGGCCGTGAGAACCATAGTGTACTAACTGATTTTTCACTTTTTTTATGAAGACAAAAAACTGATGTTTACATCAGCAGAATTCAGTTCTTTTTGAAAAAGTTTTGTTCATGATATTTCAAAAAAAAAAACTGTTCCAAGAGAAATCGATTTTCTTGGCCACAAATTATAGTTTTCGGCTTATGAAAAAAAGTGCAAAAATCAGTTAGGCCTGATTTGTAAATACAAGTCTGTTAGATGTGATATCATGTTCCGAAAATCGAAAAATTGAAAATATTATATTTCTTGTGGAATCAATTTTTTTTTACTAGCATAGGCCTATAACTTAATGTTGTCAAATAAAATGTACTGAAATTATGTCAAAATTTATTTTAATTAAATATAAAATAACCACTTGATCTTAAACTTTCCATTTTAATCAACCCAGAGAGTTTAGGTAAGAATTCGAATAAATACAACATTACGTTCCACAACATGTAATAAGCATACAAATTGATGTTTTCAGAATGTAAGAATTTTCTACGCAATTAAGATCATTTTTGTTTGTACCTGATAGCAGAAAATATGAAGAAAAAAGAGTTTTAAAAATATTGTAGAGCGAATTACTATTCTCATTAGAGTCAAAAACGTATTGAAACTAAAATATAGCAAAAAATTCATGCAGACAATTTTGTATGAAAATATCATTTCCATCTGAACTGAGCACTAGGCTAAGGCTGATTGCACACTAATATTTAATTATTGACCAAAATTGTATAACTAAATAAACTTGAACAGCATTGTGGATCGTATTGCTATATGCTTAGGCACTGGAAAAAATACGAGACATCCTCTACCAAAATCCTATCCAAATCAATTTTACATCAAATTGCCATGAGAGGGGGTAAAAACAAATTAACTATCTAATATATGGCACCCTTCAAAAAATAAACAAAGAAATCGAATTCATCCACAACCAACCACACAACCTATAGGAGTTTATATTTGTTTTTTTTTTTTGACAAAACTGACTTCGTCACACAACTAACTATTGACTCTATTGACAGAGTCCACACACTAAAAATATCGAAGGTTGCCACAGATCATCATATCGTTCCGTTCGAGCTGTGTGTGATAACAGATGAACACGAACCATACCAACTCCTTTTGGCCATAAAAACAAAACAAAAACTATCTATATGTATATTTTTTCCTTCGATTTGTTATTTTTTTTTGCATGTCAACAAGCTACTTACCCCCTCCGCAGGTGACTGAACACAGTGACATCGGTGCCGTCTCCCAATGATAGAGTGGTTGTGAACATGATTTCCCATCACCCCCACACACTCCACACGCGTCGATCTTTTTCGTTGAACCAATCTTTAGGTCACAGCCAACTCGCTATAAGAAGAAGAAGAAAAAATAAAAAAATTAGAAAACAAAAAAAAAATACAGAAAATAAGGAAAATAAAAATAAAATTGGAATAAATATCGAAAAATGATGAAGGATAACACTCGACGACACAAAAAAAAAAAAGTTATGTTGAACATTCTGAGAGTTTGTTTTTCGACGAACCTCAAGCAAAACAAGCGAAAAACATTTTGAATAAATAAAGTGTTTTCGAAATATACATATACTTTTTTTTTTTTGTTTTATGTTGTATTTCTATTTTGTTTTTGCATTTTACCAAGCGAGTAATACACAATTCCATTGAGTAGAGTCAAGAGGGTAACAAATAATTTATCACAATATAGCGCAGGTTAGCTGAAAAATTATTCTCCGCTGAACATGAAATAGATGAATTGCTTCGCACAACGCTCTCAATAATATATTGAAATAAGGGAGGGGAAGGGGTGGTGGGGAGAAACATCATTCTCTTTTACAAATATATAAACGAAAAAAAAAAAAAAAAAACGAACCACCGACAATGTATACGAGATAAAGAACAGCAGCCCGCGTTGGGCGCCATTTAGTAGGATGTAGTGAGTATATCCTCAAATATGCGACGACCATTTTTGACGAAAGTGCCTTTGTTTTTCCGGAGACATGTTGTCATTATTTAAATTCCTGTTCAAAGTAATGAATAACTTTGGCGGAATTATTTGGAAAATTGTGGTTTGATTTATGCGCGTCATTGTACACAGCCGTGTACAGTAGCGCTATACCAACTGTACCTACTACTACTTTTGGATTTACCTTTTGGCATAAATAAATCGATTGATATATTCCTATATAGGTCTACTCTAGATTTAGGATTTTGGTTGTGGAACTTGGGGGTGGTAATGAGCATTTTTTGTGTTGATTTTTTTTTTGTTCGTTTCGTTCTGTTTTTTTTTTTTTGGTAAGTTTGACGAAAAAAGTCGTCCGTCGTGCAAAGTCCTCGAAATAAATGAGACCTAATCACGACATCGTTTTTTTCTCTGAGCGATGTCGGGAAGAGACTTGTTTTATTTGTTCATGTTTTTTTTTTCATTTAAAAGCCACAGACATTATTTTTCAAGACATTTTTTTTGTATTTTTGGAAACGGCCTACGGGGATTGTAAGGATGTGGGATGTTAACGATTATGTTGCGTTAGGCGATTTGCCGCAGAAGAATGTAAATTAAAATTCAGGTTAGGGGTATTTGCTTCTTTATTTTTTTTTTTTCGATTTTGTTTTGTTTAACTTTTTCCACATTTGTATACAAAATAAAAAAAAAAAAAAAAACTATACGAGTGTGTATTTCTTTTTTTTTTTTTTGAGAGACACGAGAGTCTGCTAACAAGGTATTAGACTTGTAAATGAGTTAAATACTTTTTCTGTTTTAATGTTTATCCAATCGTTTGTTGTTTTTCTTTAAGAATTATTTTTTTCTTTTATTTTCTTGGTTGTTAAAGAACGAATAAGCCCTTGGGGAGTATCGTTATAGGAACAATTTTTTAAAGATTCATTATTTTTTGTTTGCTGTTTTTTTTTTTTTTTTGTTGAGATGATGGAAGATATTTGACACCAAAGTTGTTGTTAAATTAGCAAGGGACAACTCTTATAAAAGATACAAATTTACATTGAAGAAAAAATAGTGAAAATCAAACAAGAAGTATGGGTAGTGTATTAATGAAAACAGATGTTGTGACAAAGAGTTAAGCCTTGAAGGTCGCGACAGGTAACATGAGCATCAAAAGTTTCCATTTGCTTATCTGATTTTTTTTTTTTTATTTATTTTTGTATTATGTATTTTTGATAAAATTAATTGATTTACTTAATTAAATGACAGAGAGCAGTTGTTGTTGTTGTTTTGATACTCATGAATAATTAAATTGAATTATTTTAAAGTATTCAGAATTTTAATTATTCAATTCTGTTAAATTTTTTGTGATTGAATGTTAAAATAAAAATAGTCCAAGGCAATAAATAAAAGAAGTAATTTTTCAAACTGAAATGTCAATCAATTTTAAAATGTTGGCATTTAGGTATTACAAGTAGAAGAAGAGAAGAGTTCGATTGAAAAAAAAAAATTATGCTTAATAGGGTAGACCCTATATTAGGGTTTTTTTTTTGAATGTTGATTTTTTTCGACACGTTAAGCAAAATTCTGTTGAAACTACCCAACACGAAAACGGTATTTCAAAAATTCCGTAACACCCCCAAAATCTGGAGTTAGGAGTAAAAAACGTTTTTTTTACTTTCAATTATTGCAAAAAATCTTGCTTCGTCAAATTTGTACCCATTTTAGGTTTTTTTTTTTTGGAAATAAGACCTAGTGTCTTTTTTTCAACAAAAAACATTCGGTGCGGTTTAACCCCCACACAGTATAAGCTGAACAACTTTAAAAATTTCATTTTGTCGTCATTTACCCAACTTCAACGCCAATTAAAAGCATTTAAATCGGTTGAAAATTGGCTAAGAAAACGATTTCAAACCAGATACATGAATTCGAACGTTTGGATACCAGAAAAAATTGGTTCAAACCAAACCACATGTTTTTTTTTTTAAATTGTTGGCACAAATTATCACTTAATAGCTAAAATTATTGTGAATAAAATTAGTAACCTCACCACTTGGCAACTGGCTAGCGACCGGGCTAGTTGGAGAGGTTTGTGGGTTGAAGCCTGGATTGTGAATGACATCTAGAAAATCTCTCTGACGGTTTTCCAATTTTTTCTTTAGGACCGTTAAGTTCGTTAATTTTTTTTTTAATGGCGCCAATAGGACAGAAAAGTCAGTAAATTTTCTAACTAACTACCTTACAGAAATCTCTGTGAAATAAGACACTATTTTGCATCAACTTTAACTTAATAGCTTTTTCAGTTAAACGGATATTAACAGTAAAAGTTGAAACAAATATAAGCAGGATACATAGTATATGAAAAGAGAAACATAAATTGTACACCCATAGATTGGTGGGAAAGTGGTGACTGGACGAAAAAGTGTGGTGGGTGTCCAAAATCGTGTTTTCTACAATTTCT
Source organism: Meliscaeva auricollis (assembly GCA_948107695.1). Lineage (NCBI taxonomy): Eukaryota > Metazoa > Arthropoda > Insecta > Diptera > Syrphidae > Meliscaeva > Meliscaeva auricollis. The sequence goes on along the minus strand of OX403616.1, from coordinate 11,181,007 downwards.
ATAAAAAGTATACCTTCTATCGAAAAAAATTTAAGGCAAAAACTGTAGGTAGTAAAAAGATCTACATTTTTTGTTCAGAAAATTTTTTTATATAACCTCAAAAATATTGTGAAAATGCCAAAAACAATTTTTTTTGTTTTTTTATTTTTATCTCTTTCAAAAAAAAATTATATTTTGATGAAACTTGGTTTTAACGTAAATTGCTATGTCTTCTACTTATGCAATTTTTTTTTTGAAGGAAAATATTAATAGGTATTATGTGCTTTTGATGAACTAATTTTGAAAAAGAGCCTAATTTGCAATAAAAAAAAAGATGACGAAAAATGTTTGTTTTTGAAAATTTTCAAATAGATTCCTTTTGGTTAAATGCCCTTTTTTAAGATTAAGTAAGAAAACAATACAGTTATTGCGAAAAACACTGTCAAAAATTGAAGAAAATAAATAACGCATTTTAAATGTCGATTTTTATCTAAATGACACTAATATCAGACAACGAGGAGTGGTCATAGAAACAAAAGAAAATTTTTGCAAAAGAGTGTTATACTTTTTGAACTCGAATCTAGTATCAGAACTGCTCTATCATGCAAAGTTTTTGTGGTATCCAATTTTGAACTTCCCAAAAATACTGTTTTGTCATGTTTTTGTGAGCCTGAATAATAAATTTCAATTTAAAAAAAAATAGGAGTAGTTTTCAGCGCATCGAACATTTTGCTAAAAATATACTAGTCTTGTTTCTGAAAAATATTTTGATGAAACTTACCTTTGAAATTCAATATTCCGAACTCAGCCGGAAAATGGCACTACTAGCTCACAAAAACCCAAGCACTACAGTGACTGACACTCTCAACCATTTTCTGTGTACGTGAAGTTTGCAGTAAAGTAGAAAATTATTAGTTACAAAAAAAATTAAAAATATTACCTTAGTTTGACCTAACTTGAGTCTTTACGTAAAGGTTCAATTGTTTTTTACTTAATTAAAGGTGTTGTTTCTAATTTTTTGTTTTCCTATTGTGAAAACTTTTGCTATCCCTACTTTCCAATCTTACAGAAATCTTTCAAAAAAAAAAAGAAAAACCATCAGGAGTTCTAGAACTTTTGATTAAAAGTTGAAAAATATGTTCAAAACACTTTTCCTCGAGAACTAAATTCGCCAAAACTATTGAAAAACACTATGAGGACCTCAAAAACTCTTAGTTTGCAACCAAAAACATCAATTAACTTAAAGAACTAAATCAAATCCATTAGGAAATTTTGAATTAATATCTCAGACGTTACTGCATTACAGAAAGCAGTGCCCGATCAAGGTCAAAGAGCCTATAATATAACCAAGTAAATTTTTTTCGCAGTATTTGTAGGAATAAATTATTTTTTAATCAATTTATTAACCTTAAACTCAGCTTGGTTATATGCAAAAATACTTCTATAAAATTTCAATAAAAACAACAATTTTGATGCCATATTTACAAGGTGAACCCCAAACACAATTCGATAAACTCAAAAAAAAAGTTGTTACATTGTCCTTAATCTTCTGAGACCACATCCTGTAGATAATTATTACCAACAAATAACTAGAGCACTCGAAAGTTACTATCTACTTTTAGAACTCAACTCTTCTGTTCTTTAATAAAGTTCTTTAAACCTTCAATATGCAAAAAAAAAAACAGGATTACTCCTTGTAAAGTCCTTAAAAAGAAAATAAAACAGCTTTTAAAACTTAATTAAAATCGATTAACTTGTAAATACTTAAAGATAAATCTGTGCTGCAAGAACACCTACCTACCTTCCTACATGCTGCATAATGCTTTTCTCTCATACAACAACAACAACAACAAAAAACCTCTGCAAAGTCATTTTTCTCTCTCTCTCGGAGTTAATTTACATAACACACATTATCCATTAAATTTTAAAGTAATTGATAATTAAAAACCAAAAAAAAAATGTAAAAAAAAAATCCTGTAATTTATTCTCCACAATGCGAATTAACTTATTTATACCACGCCAATCAACCTTCCGCATAAAAGGTCCAGAGAATAAAAAAAAAATTAAATAAAAAAAAAATAATTACAAAAAAAAAAACACTTTTTATCTCGCTCACCTGACATTTGCCCTGGATGCACATATCAAGACTTCCGGCACGACACCGAGTTCCATCTTGTACTCTGCCTGACAGCTGCACAATGACACTCGGCTCATCATAGTGTTCCGACTCATCTGGGCCAGTGACACCGCCACCATCAACCTCTGGCAGTGAAACGTCATCAGAAAGATGTGCAGGTCTCCCTCTATTTTTTTTTTTTTATTTTGTTTTTTTACATCCCAGCAGCCACAAAAAAGCGAGAAACAAAAGAAACAAAAAAAAAAGATTGGAGAAAGAGAAAAGATGAAAAAAAAAAAACAAACAAACCCATTTTACATTAAATGAATAAAGCCATTCAGTTAACGAGTCAAAGAGTGTATAACTGTGAATATTTTATAACAACACACAAGCAAACAAAACCAGGACACTGAATAAACGAAGCGCGAGCGGTGAAAGTTCCAAAAGGATTGCACGCTTCGTCCTTAATGTTGGTAAGGTAGGTGCATATACCACAGCTTACATGTTACCAAACCCAACAGGAGCAGAATCAGAAGCACTCTCTTGCTTGTTACAGGAGCTGGAGCAATGTAGGCCAATTGTAGCGCTGAAGGAACAGTACCTACGTGGAGCGATGCGGTGGCGCTTGAATGTTTCAAGGCAACAGGATATGGCATGCAACATCCGTAGCCGAAGTTGTAGCGTGCTGTTTACTCCACTTCAAGTCCATACCAGCAGCCATACCTACCTACCTGGCTCTTGTTAGTGAACAATGCAATTCGCTCTCTCTTACCCGGGACAGGTCGCTACTTAACAAAAAGAAAATTCGCCATGAGCCTTCTGCTGCATTTAAAACGGGATGTTGTTGATGACTTTTACTCCATATTCCTCCACACTGTTGTAGCAGTCCACACGGGATCCCTTTTGCTCTTCTGCCACAGGCCGATACAATGTAATTACCGCACTTTACTCGTAGGTACATTCGAAGAGTTCAACAAAGCGAGAGAGAGAGAGAGAGAGAGAGAAACGTTTTTTGTTTATAGAGTGTCCGCAGTTTTGCACTTTGCGTGAAACTTTCCGCGGTAATTTACCGTGTGTTTTATTTAAGCCTCATTTGTTGTTTTCTTTTATTTTTTTTTTGTGTTTGCTTCTTTTAACTTTAATTTCTGATCCACTTACCTGCATGTTAAAGCACACGGCTCTACGTAATCATAGTGCGTTGTCCACGTATACAATGTACCATCGTACGGTACATCATTGTAAGCGGCACACTGATGGGCCCGGAAGTCCTGCTGCTCGGGACATGGCTGCATGTTGCATATTCTAAAGCGTGTCGTGTCGCCCTTGCAGCCATTTGGATTGTGACATCGTCTAATTTGTTGGGCCACACCGCCATCGCACGTTCGGGAACAAGTCGACCAATCCGACCAGCCGGACCAGCCACCGGAGCCGCCTTTGGCGCGTTTTTGCTGCAACATACACTGGATTAATACATTTTCAGTTGTTTGGAGGTCACCTTTAGTCGGTGGCGCGGCGGCCGTTCGACATCGTCTTACTTCGAGTTCGTTCTCTAATTCGACATCTGTGTGCCATGTGTTGTCAAATGCTTGACTAACATTAAGTTTCTTTGCAATCGATCCATATTCGAGAAAGATCGTTAACTGTTAAAGAGAAATAACAAATATGAAGGAAAGTTAAAAAAATTTATTTTTTTAGAAAAGTAAAAATAGGTAAGAATTGTGATAATTTTGAGAAAAAAGAGAACAGTTTAGTAGTGTTTTGCTAAGGACGCACTCGGTTTTAATGGAGGTGTAACATTCGCTCTACGGCAACAAGGTGAGGGTTTTTCAGTAAAAAGCAAATCTGAGGTACTAAACGTGTTCTTTTTTAATAACGTGGGACGCATTATACCATTATTTGCCTGTATGCGAGAGTAATTTATCAATTTTGTCCAGTATTCCCACGGCTTGAGTACCCATTACCTACCGAACTTTATCTGCATTGATTGTATTTCAATCAATTGTGAAGACTTCAATGATTTTTACATAGAAAGTGTGAATCTGGATCAGAATTATGGAAGATCAAAATAATTTTCCCTAGGCTAACCCACAAGTTGAGGGGCGCAGTGTTCCCAATATATATACGATAGTTAGTGACCATAATTTGATAGTAGTACAAATCGTTTGGAGATCATAAGCAAACATTCCAAAACCCAAGATTAATAAGGCACCAACAAATAAGGATTTCTTAAAGAATGAGAATAATCAGCAGTAAAAAAACTGCCATAATTGGGAAGAAGAAGTGCTTGGCTCTCCAAAGAAACTTGGACAAGGATTGACGAAAGAAAACAACTTAAATTTTGGTTTACAAAATAATAAACGAATAAATAAACGAATAAGCCGAAGAAGCAGAATAGAGGAATGACAATTAATACCAAGCTTTGAAGACCATGTTATACTTTACTTTCGCTGTAAACCAAGTATTTCCAGCGCATCTTATGTTTAATAACAATTTCCAGCAAAAATATCGTAGTACCCTTAGTGTTAGTGCGATGGGTCATTCGCCGAAAGTTTGGGTTCGATTCTAAACTGCCTCTTGAGCGGAATTGACAAAACCTCTTAGAGTACTGGTTGTCACGTAAAGTGTATCTCAATTAGTCGTTCGGAACTGACAGAGAATTTTAGGTCGCTTCCATTTCTGCAAAGTACATGCTCACACTAAATGGGTAAGAGAGTCTGTCACTGGGCCTTGGATCTTCGTAAGCTAGTCTTACCGTAAAATGTATTCAATAATATTTTGCTAAAAATCCTAAATATATATCGCATTCCCCAGAGAAGAGCTTCCTTCCCCGATCAAAGAATTGAAGATAAAGATTAACGCGGAGGTACTGCAACCAACTGCAGCCCAACTTCTTGCATTGATAGGCTAGTCCCATTATGCCTTGCCATGTTCTTTCTTATGCTACTGAACTATTTCAACCACAAAAGTATTTCGTAAGATTGTTAGATGTCCCTTTGTGGCTTGTGCCATAACGAAGATCGGATATTTTGAGAAAACTTATCGTCGGTATATGAGAAGATTTTATCGCAAGAGACTGCAAGTGACCGCGATTTAGTTGACCGGGTCTCCCTTAATTTATTGAAGACACCAAGACGGACAAAGTCTATAAAAAAAATCCAAATGGATAGCGTTGCAAAGGAAGATCTCGTTTGAAGTGAGAAACACAAGTTAAGAACGACCTCTATCAGGAAAAATTAGAGCTCCAAGACCACAATCTCAGATACCGTAACTCTTATGATTTAGTCAGAAGTTTGACATTACAATGATATGGTCATTGACGGCCCATCACACAGACAGCTGATATCTTCTAACTTCCATTTAATAACGCTGAGACTAAAAAACAATTTGTCTAACAAAATCCATCATATAAAAAATCACCCGTCTATATGACGGACCGCTGCACTGGCTTAAGTAACAGCTTCCCTTCAGAACTGTAGACCCAGAACAGAAGCGAATTCGTGAAGCCCGCACAACGGGCCCTTTGCTAGCAAGGCGGCTTGGATAACATTAACCAGCTTAGTTCATTTACCTGAAGACAGCTAATCCAGGTTCTAGCTGGCTGGAAAATCTTGTTGGTTGAGGCTGAAAAAAAGACCTTGAACTTTTAATAAAGAAGAAGACCTCGAATCTTCAATACAGAATTATATTATGCTTCAGCCAATTTTGTTTAAAACTATGAACATGTCAAAAAACAAGGCTTTGACCCATTTTTTTCCATAAACAGATCACTGTTTTACCCGGCGGCGGCGTATAAGTTCATTTAATTATCAGTGAAAAAATATAAAAGGTGGTTGACAATTGAGCATATAAAAGCTGGGGATAGGCCTCTGTCTCGCATACTCCGAAATAATAAAAACTTAAAATTTGATAACAAAAAAAAAAATGCTACTTAAAAGAATTCTTCATTGAAGAACAAAGAAAAGGTTCAGGGACCTACGCATCAAAGCACAAAAATAATGCCTTTTCCAGACGTTTTTATAAGATGTGCTGCCTCAAGGCCATGTAGGTAGTTTAAGTTCCACAAAAAAAAAAAAAAGGAAAATTACACCCACCTTTTCACTCTATATGGTACCTATATATCCTTTTTCTCCTAAAATACTGAGCTTCTACGAATAATTGTATCACAGTGTCATATGTCTAACCTCACGTAAAACATTTAAATAAGTGATTCATGTCAATTGCGGGCTGTCGCCTATGCTATACAATAAAAACACATTAACATTTCAACATTTTTGTGTACATAAATATAATGTACTGCTTCTTCTTCTTCATCTTCTTCTTCTTCATCTTCTTCAATCTAAAGGATCTTAAAATACTATGAAGGTAAAAGGTACAGGCACACAGACATGACACACGCTTCAGAAAGGTTACCAAGCTGACCGATCGATGATGCAATGGGAAGGGTCGACATGTATTCTTGAGTGTTTGGTCCTGCGAAGAATATTTGTGACCGACAACCAAAAAGGATATAAACAACATTGCGAGCAAAATAAACTTCGAATGAGAGAGCAGTGTAGCAGCGCTTTTGCCGAAGCCCTATCCATCCATACATCCATTTAATATAACACAGGTAGGTATCCTGCGTAGGACGTATAAAAAAGGACATTGTGTTTGTGTAGAAGTGTGTGATGTGTTTGTTTGCTTTTTCTATTCAACCTGAATATCCATTTACAAGGGGACTCACTTTATCGGTACACAACAGGCAGTAAACAAAAATAGAGATTCTGTACATAACCTTAATTATTTATTTATGAGATGAAACCGTTTCAATAATTCACCTTTTAGAAATGTAGAAAAGCCATTGAGGTACGGTAAAATACAGGTACATAGCATTCATACAGAAAATAGAGAGACAGACACAAAACAGAAGGCCTATAATACAAAAAAAAAACAAGAAGAATTGAAGAAGAGTGGGAGAAGAAACAACAACAAAAAAAAGTTACTTGAAACGAAAGCCCAAACAAAAGTACCCTTGATGAGGGATGAAAATGGGTCTGACATTATTTTGTCATTAATCTATGTGATTCGGAGTGTATATAGCAGTCGAAGCAAGGGATTACCTTAAAGTGCGTCCGCCTTATTCCGCCTTCCCAAAATGTCAGTCATCACATTACCCAAACCTTATTCTGTTTCTGCTGCTGTCTTATGCCAAGCCAAGGAAGCAGAGCTACTCCCTGAAACTGAAACGGATAAAGGGTGTAAATCTAAATCTCGTTCCGCCACAACAAATTCAACAAACCTGTGTTAGGAACTGTCAGTCTGTATCCAAGTCTATAGAAAAACGTCTACTATGCCCAACCCCCGGGAATAGCTATGGAAGATGGTAATGTCAATTCTATTTTTTTTATCCCCCCCCCCCCTATTTCCCCCTTCAATTATACTGTCTCTTGCTATTTTTGGATACGCATCGGCTTTGATTTTTAATCTTATCTCGCTTGCTTGCTTTGAAATTTATTGATCGGAAATGTAAACGTTATGAATTTATTATCCAATTCGTCCAACCGATATGCTGATGGAGAAAGGGCGTGGGGGTAGGAGATGAAATTTGATACCCTACTTTGCCTATACCCTACTTCAATATGTAGGACGAAGACGACAACGATGACGATGTTGGCAATGGGGGTTTATGGGAATAGAGAAATATAGGGTGGGCTCTTTAACTGGATTTGTCTGACTTAAAAGTCGCTTAAGAGCTTGATAAAAAACTTAAACGATACTTTGAAGACAGTTAAACATAGATGAATGGTTGAGAGAAAGAAAGAGAGAGAAAAATATGTGGACTGTTCTACGGTTTCTTTACAGCTTATTGATCCCAAGAAGACGTCCGTCGTTGCCCGGGCGCCACTTTACTTATCTTTTTTATTTTTTTTTTGATATTTTTTGCCCAAACTGTTCTTGAACTTTTAAACATTGTAAAGAGCCTTAGCAGTGCATGGCTTGTTTCGGTATATTATCTTACTAATCCCGTTCAAACGACTTGAGGATTGGATGAACCTCAAACAATGTTGCATACTTTCTTGGGTTCCCTGTTAACTTTCAATTTGTAAAAATATGGAACATGAACTGCTTCATTGTGGTTGGAATTGGTAAAGGTATAGTTCACCTGCCATGCCTTGCATGAATATTTATTTAGAGCGCACTTTTGCATGTTGTTGGGTCATTAAGTCCTGGCGTTGTGTTTTGCTCCAAGGAAATTGAAATAAATGTCAACTGTCGAATGGAACACAAAGCTCGGGAAGTATTTACTTTTTGTTAAATTAAACTCTGTTGTTTGTTTGTATACCTAGAAGAGTATATCCACAAGAGTGAAGAAGGGTTGTGCAAAAAAAAAAAAAGCACACAGTGTGGAAGCCTCGAAACACGAAAAGCATATAATAAAAATTCAAGTTGAATTTCTTGGCTATACATAGGTATAGCTTATACTTTTAGGAGTGTGCGATTGTAATGATTGTTATCAGAAACTTTCTTGCAACGCAATCAAATGGGAATCATGTCACTTTGAAGAGAAACACCTTTTATCAAAAAAATGGGGTTAAGTTGGCGAAACTAATGGACACATTTTGTGTATTAAAGTGACCTTTGTTTTGTGGCAAGAGTGTTAGTCGTTTCCTTCTCAAGGTTAACAAGTGGCTCAGGAAAATACATTATTATTTTTACTTCTTAAATAAACGCAGTACTTGCTTATTTTGATAGAGGCTGGGGGGCTTAAGGGACAATGAATTGTGTGCTGGGTAATTAATTGGAATTAGAAAGCGACTTAAATAGTTGGTATGGTTGTGTATTTTGTTCCTTCTTTCGGTGGTGTTAAGACAAATGTAAAGTAGTTTTAGTTCGATGTACATACTTTGTTGCTTGTTGTTAGGCGTTATTGTGTCACTTTTAGACAATTTAGACTTTTAGGTTTTATTTCTTCTAAAAAAAGAGTCCTATGTTATCACCAGGGACCTCACTAGTACCTACTGACCTACCAGAGCTATTGCCTGCCGTTTCTAAGTGCTACCAGGGCCCCACTAGTACCTGCTGATCTACCAGAGCTATAACCTGCCGTTTCTAAGTGCCGCAAGGGGTCTCAATAATACCTGCAGATCTACCAGAGCTGTTGCCTGCCGGTTTTTTAGTGACACCAGAGGACTTAATAGTACCTACTGACCTACCAGAGCTGTTGCCTGCCGTTTCTTAGTAATACAAGAGGTTGCATGATAAGGCGTCACCTTGTCTTCGACCTTTCTCAACATCAAACGGTTCAGCGGTGTTCTTACCGACTTTGACGGTGCAGCGAAATTTCTTCATTGTCATACTGCACAAGCAGACGAGTTTGGCAGGAATGCCGAGATATGACATGGATCTGTATAACTCGTCTCTATTCACGCTATCATACGCTATATTAAAATCGATGAAGAATTCCCGGTTTTTTTCAAAATCTGTCGAGTGTGAACATTTGATCGACTGTTGACTTGCCTGGCCTAAGACCACACTGTTAGGGGCCAATCAGATCGTTGACAAGATGTTTTAGGCGATCACACAGTATCGACTTTTAAGAGGCTAATTCCTCTGTAGTTCGTAAATGTCAGAGCGTCTCCTTTTTTGTAGATGGGGGTGTGTCTACTACTATATACCGCCTCTTATATCGGCAGGTTTCTGTTCTGGCCTTGTAACCTTGGGTAGATCTTCTTAACGTTTGGTAGAATTTTCGAACATCTCCTCTGTCGGTACAATCCTCACTAGACTCGACTTCCCGCTTCTCGTGCTCTCTCTTTTCCTTCCTGAAAAGTAGGCGTTCCTCACTTCTGTTTTGCTCGTAGTGCTCTCGGGCTGCTCACTCAGCGGCTCTGGTTCTTGTTTGCAGCATTGCCTGATAACCCTCGTTCTTAGCTGCATGCGCCAGCCGGCATTCTTCGGCAAACCATGAGTTTTGTTGTGGTCGCCTTGTGAAACCCAGCACATCAGTGGTGGCTCTACTGATGGCTTGTTGACAATGTCTCCACGGGTCGTCTATGCTTGCTGCATGTGGCTGGCTGGCCAAGAGATTAAGAGAAATGCGGTCAACAAAAGTTTTGGCGGTTTCTTGCGATTTGAGTTTCGCGACATCAACATTTTTCACAGCATCTGCTCGGCGTTGTGGCGTCATAGATATCCGCATCCGTACTCGAGACACTACCAAGTAGCTCCTCGAAACGTTCGTACATCTAAGATACTGGAAGCATGTCTGGCGTCAATTGCGATGTGATCAATTTGGTTGGCAGTTTTTTGATCACATGACCGCCATGACCCCTTGTGTATATTGAGGTGTGGGAATTGGGTGCTCGCTTTGGTGACATTTCGCCCTTCCGCAAAGACAATCATTCTGAGTCCGTTATTGGACGTTTCGGCATCCTTGCCAAATCTGGCGTTGTAGTCGCCAAGAATAATCTTGACGTGCGTCGTACTTGGGGCACTTATCGTTCGTGCGCTGGAGGAGGTCGTAAGACTCGTCAATAATTGGGTTATACTTCTGTTCGTGGGGGACGTGAACATAGATCAGCATCAAGTTCTGAAGTTTTGGCTTCATGCGGATTGTGACCAGGCACTCGTTTACCGCGTGAAAGCCCAAGACATCCTGCCTAACCCTTCCTCTAATCACAAAACGGCACCCAAACAGCCGCTGACTCTGCTTTTTGAAGCACTTCCCATGGTAGAATTAGTAGCGACATTCTATTCCACTTCGACCTGTCAACCATGGAAGGCCCTTCTGCAGAAACAAGTCCAGCGACGGTGACTATAGAAGTCACCGTAAGCCCCTCCGCCACTACAAGGTTTACCCCCATGGAGGTGGTAAGGTACTTAAGCAGGCCTTAAAACCTAATTTTTCTAAATAGTTTCCAACAAATTACCATTTTGACCATTTTGACAATCATAAACACTGTCATTAACTCAAATGGGCTACACAACACAATAATGACAAATTAGTAACAGATTTCACCAAAACCCAAAGTGTTACCAATAAAATCCAACAAATTTCCTCATTTAAGTCATATATGACAGAAACACAAAATTCTCTTACTCATTTGTATTTTTATCTAATGTGTGTACCATCACATTGTTAGAACCACAATAGAATCCTGGAATTTCATGCTGTGGCTGTTTTATATTAAATAACCCAGAAGGGTTAATTACTATCGACAACAACAACAACAACAACAACTGTCTGGGTAAAACCCTCTTAACCCATGAACCTGAAAACATCAGCAACAGTTTTTATCTTTAGGGTCAAAAAGACATCCGTTCAATCAAATTGGTCGAAAACATTTATATTTTACCACAAAATAAAAAGGATACACTTGTCGAAATGTCTCCTAAAAGCTATTGTTACAAAGTAAAAAAAAAGGAGCCTTCATCACACTTCAGTGGGCCTAACAAACAAAAATCTAAATTAATTAGAATTGTTGGCTCATTATTTCTGGCCAAATGATTAATTATCCGTAGCGTCGTCTCGGTCGTTGCCTTTATTCACTTTCACAAAGTCCTGAATTGCCTTAAGGGTACACTTCAAGTTTATGGTAAAGGATCTCGCCTTCTACAATATTTTGAACAAATAACAGCCAAAAACTTAGGTAACTTCCAAAACTGACATTACAAAACTTTCCCCTACATAGGTACTTTTACCCCCTCACTTCTACACCCGCAAGGGCTGATGGCTTTTTGGAAAATTAATTTATCATTTTTGAAAAATTAGCTTTATCTGGGAGACTGAAAATAGAAAATTCTTGGCAGCTTGTTCTACTTTATTAGATTCGTCTTGTCATTATAAGCGCCCTTTAATCGAAAAGACGCTTACCGCCTTAGCTGGGGTTTATTGAAAAAAATAATCGTTTTTTAATTGGAATTTTCAAAATCCACACACAAAACACAACCCAAACACAGCGAAATAATTTTCTTTTTTCCTTAATTCTGTGAATATAGATTATGCAGCTTTTTATCCTATTACGTCGTGTTTGACTGAAACCCCCGACTAAACATATTATAAATGCTTATCCTAGGGTATAACAAAAGCACAAGATGCAAGCAATGGAATGGCTCAAGGATACAAAAAAAAAAAAAAAAAACAAAAAAAGGATAAACGCTCTTAGGAAGGATGATTCGAGAATGAAAATTCCACAATAAAACTTGGTCCTGGCTGGGTATCTGTAAATAATTAGTATGCCTTGCTTACCATCATGCGACATTAGGTCTGGAGAAATTTTTTTTTTTTGTGTTGTGTATGTTTGTGTACTTCACATAATCTTGTATAGGTAAGTGTATAATCTGAATCACATTCTGGGAATATAAACTCAAGCAATCAGACTGAAGGACTCTACATTATTATATGGCAACACCATTTCTGTAGATCTCCTTCTCTGGTGTTTTGTGTAACTATCCATGCCATACCAACCCCATTTGGCATTTTATTCCTTCCATTTCTTCCATAATACAGCCGCAGACCAATTGAGTATGACCAGTGCATTACAGTAATATATATTTAAGAGGGCTACTTTTGCTCCTCTTTGCCTCTCTTGATGGTGATGGTGATGGTATGTGTGTATTTTCATTTCGTTTTGGTCCTTTGCCTCTGCACCAATTACCTAATCACGGAAAATGACCCACTCTACCATTATAACAGAGAGCACTTTGCCACAGGAGACATCATATCCCTCCGATTGGGAAGAAAAAGGGCAAAAAATACTATAAAATAGAAAACAATTTTGGAGGAGGCAGCACAGTTGTATAGTAACGTCATCGAGTATATAGTAGTTGTTGGAAAAGTAACAGAAACAAAACACAAGTGTATGTTAAAAATCGCTTACTTACACAAGGGCTGAGGGCTGTGTCCAGCTAGTGACAGGGTGTATCAGCAAAAATTTATAAAAAATAATATAAATTTTATAAGAGCGCTACAAAAGTTTTTTTTTTAAATAAAACAAAAACGTTTTTGGATATCAATGAAATTCTTTATTCCTGTGAAAGTACGTTCGATGCCATTCGATTTCTTTTGCATGGCCACCACGGGTACGCTTGCAGAAGTCCAGACGTTGAACCCAATTTTCGACGGTTTTCAAGCATGAATCGGCCGATACTGCTGCAATTTCACGTTCGATATTAGTACGAAGTTCATCAATGGTCGCTAGCTTGTTGGCATAGACCATAGACTTGACGTAGTCCCACAGGAAATAGTCTAAAGGCGTCAAATCGCACGACGGAGGCTGCCAAGCGACTGGACCATTTCGTGAGATAACACGTTCTCCAAACTTGGTTTCCAATAAATTGATTGGGACATCCCCTGTGTGGCTTCTGGCGCCGTCCTGTTGGAACCACATGTCCTCCAAGTCCATATCATCCAATTGGGACCAAAAATATTCTGTTATCATTGAACTTTAGCGATCCCCATTCACTTTAAAGTGCCGGTCTTGATCATCACAGAAGAAGTACGGCCCAAGGGACAGGGACGCTACAAAAGTAGAGCGACAGGGACAGCAAACGACGCCATATTTCTTGCCACTCTTTTGACATTTCTCTTCAGGAAGATTTGCTATTTGATGAGCCAACAAGGAGTCGAAATTATTAAAATTTACTACCGAAATTTGGAAAAGTGGCCTAAACGTAAAGAGCGCTCCGTCCAATTTATGGTCGTCATAATCGTCCTAGCAGATCAACAATTGAGCGTCTAGTGGAAAAATTTGAATCCTCAGGCACAGTACAAAATATTCCCGTGCCAGTGAGACAAAGAAGTGCCCGAAGTGTCGAGAAAATTGCTGCTGCTGAGGCTTCAGTTGCAGAAACCCCGAATGTGTCTCTCACACGTCGCTCTCAAGCATTGGGCATCTCTGTGACGTCATTGTGGTGAATTTTGCTCGAAGATCTTGGCCTACATCCTTACAAGATTAAATTGACGCAAGAACTGAAGCCGCTTAACCACCAGAAGCGTCGCGTCGTATGTTCTTGAATTGGGCTGAGCAACAACTTGAAAATGATTCGGATTTTCATCGAAAAATCATCTTCAGCGATGAGGCTCATTTCTGGCTGAATGGCTTCGTCAGGCAGCAATCCACACGTACTCCATAAGTCATCATTGCATCTCGAAAAAATTATGGTTTGGTTGGTTTATGGCCCGGCGGCGTCATTGGGCCGTACTTCTTCTGTGATGATCAAGACCGGCACGTTACTGTGAATGGGGATCGCTACAGTTCAATGATAACCGATTATTTTTGGCCCCAATTGGATGATATGGACTTGGAGGACATGTGGTTCCAACAGTTTGGAGAACGTTTTATCTCACGAAATGGTCCAGTCACTTGGCCGCCTCTGTCGTGCGATTTGACGCCGTTAGACTATTTCCTGTGGGGCTACGTCAAGTCTATGGCCTATGAAAAAAGCCAACGATGAGCTTCGTACGAATATCGAACGTGAAATTGCAGCAGTACCTATCGGCAGATTTATGCTTGAAAACCGTCGAAAATTGAGTTCAGCGTCTGGACTTCTGCAAGCGTACCCGTGGTGGCCATGCAAAAGAAATCGAATGGCATCGAACGTACTTTCACATTAATAAAGAATTTCATTGATATCCAAAAACGTTTTATTTCAAAAATTTGTAGCGCTCTTATTGAAAACCCCTTTACACTAATTTTTAATTTAAAATTTTAGCTAGCTATTCTTATGAAAATGAACAAAATTCAAAATTGTTTAAACTCGCTTTATCATAAAGATGATGTATTTGACCAGTAAAATTTTAAATTTTTAAAAGTATTAACTATAAAATTTCGGTCATGCATTAGGATTCTCTGATACTCGGAATATTGTGCCATTCTATATTTTTAATGATTGTCTCGGTTAAATAATAATTAATGGCCTTGGAGCCAAAAATCATTATTGTACCATAAGTTGGGTTAAACCATTTTGTATGTTTTATTTTATTTTTAAAAAATCTATTAAAAATGAAGATTGATTGGTCATAATCGTTTGAAAGCAATAGCCATGGAGAATGTAGAGTAAACTTTATAATGAGAGAGTATAAAATTAATTGTTGGTAAAATTAACACTTTTCTTGTAAATAATAAAAGAATAAATAAGTACACGATAATTCATCATTTGTAAGAAAATGTTTCTGTGAATTTTAAAGGTTAAAACAAAATAAATTAAAGTTGCAATGCAATAATTATAATAATAATAGATTGTTGGCTAAATTACACATTTTTTAAATATAAATTTTGACTCAAATTTAAAAGCGAAAAAGTATTTTTGTTGGAAGACAATAATTACGGGTTATTAATGAATGCATCTTTTACGTCTCTAGTTAAAGTAATAAATGGCATCTTAAACGTGCACACATTTAGAGGAGCTTGCGTCAGCTCCGACGTAATTTTGGCAGTCGATTCAACAAAAAAGTAACTTCGAACTCACTAGTAAATTTTTCGGGTGCAAAACGTGAGTATTGCAATTCAACCTGAATTTTGCGTAATAAATTATTAATTTGAGTTCATAATATAATTTGAGGTTCTGAACGTAATTTTTTGAGTTTTCATGAGCAACTATTTCGCATGGGTCGCTAAATCGCTGGACCACCAATCCCACCATCCAATACATATTTTTTTCTCAGTGATGCCCGGTGTCGTAAAACCCTCAAGCCCCACATTTTTCAATGTGTAATTGAAAAACTATACTAAGTTCTTTCTGATGAATTCGTTTTTGTTTGAAAATAGCTCCAATTTCAGCCGTTTTTATTTCTTTGGAAACTCATCTCACTCCCATAAAGCATACTTGGCACCCACAAAAAAATCACTGACTTAGTATTACCATTTTATTGCTAGCAGCATTACTCCGCAAATCATTCCATCAGTGACACCCTGTATTCATGTTAAAAGTGTATTATCCTCTCTCTCATATCCCACCAGACGAGACCAATGTCCACTCAAAGGACCATGCCCGTTGTCCGTACATAAATACATTTTATTCGGATTGTTAATCCACTCGACTGAGTTTGTAGTATGCATTATTCACAGTGAAACTGCCCAACTACTCGTATACTGTTGCTGCTGTGTGTTGCTTCTGCTACTCGCCACTGGCAGTCTGCTGAAATTCTGTTTTTTTTTCTCCCTCTCTCTCTCTGTATGTGTGTGGGTAAATGACGACACTCTTGAACCAGAGGAGATGTATAAAAGTATGCAAGTGGATTTTATGAGACTACAAGGATTTTATATTTTTTTTTGTTAAATTTTATTCCAAACTATGTCTTTCTCCTGTCCACTCAAATCGAATGACAAATTGAAAATGCCCACTTTCGTCACCACTCTGAACTCGCCTCTTCGTTTTCATCCTTTTTTTTGATTTTTTTTTTACATTTCTTTTGCATTTCCACATTGATCTACGGCCTAAAGCAGAAAACAGAATATAACTGCAAAAGGATTTGACATAACGGACGGGATAAGAGTCTTTTTTTTTGACTCAACGATTATTCCTTGTTAGGAAATTCTGCTACTGTGCAACCAAAATCCTTTAAAAAAAAAGAAAACTGACTTTTTAATGTGTATGGACTTTGGAAAAATCGGTTAAATTGCAGAGACGACGATTATGAGAGGGGCTGGACTGGAGGCATGAGCCCCCCTTACTATAAAGACTAAACATTTTGGTTTTATTTAATAGAAAAAAGAACTTTTGTACTGAGACATTAAAAATTCTAACACATTAACAAAACCATAAGGCCCCCCTCTCCCCCCCCCCCCCTCATTATTAACCCACAATTTTCTTATGCAAAATTTTGTTTAATTAGTAATTTTTTATGAACAATGACCTCAACTAAATTTGTGTTCAAAATTTATTAAGAAAAACTTACTTACTTAGCTTTAGAAAATTTAGTTAAACAAATGGGAAGGGGTATTGTTGGTCTAGTTTTTTCAAAATGTTACCAAAATCTTTACAAAAAGTGGCATTAACTGGAATAAGACCTAAGTTTCACAGAGACCCAAAGGTGTGTCCGAAAGGGAGGAGGAAATTCAGTCATTGATGCAGGAACACAACAATTTGGGTGGAGGAGGGGGGGGGGGGTTGGTTAGGCTCGAGTATCTGAGCACCCTCTTAATCTCTAAGAAAAAGTTTCAGTGAATTATGTAAGTTATGATGAAATCACTTTAAATGTAGCATGATTTTGGAGGCTTGGGTGGGGCTTGAGCCCCCTGAGCCCCTCCTCAATACACCACTGTTGATGCAGAACTCTTTGTCAATCTTTAATTTAAAATTAAATACGAAGAGTTTTATGAAACTATGTAAGAATTTTGTCCGCGAATATAAATTTTCTACGTATTGTATGTAAAACTTTGGGGAGGGGCGAGAGACTATTGATTCTATTTATGGATTAAAACTTTTATAGCACCACTGTTTTTTTTTTTTTTTCTTGAACTCTTTACAAAAAGTGATTTCTTTATGCATAGGAAACCATAAGCTGGATAAGTTGTAAATGAGGAAGGGGGCGTGGGGGGTTCAGGGGGTTGAAGTTACTTTTATTCATGGCACAGGGATTTATTTTACCTTCAATTTACTCCTTTATACAACAATTTATACGAAATACTGCACAAATTCTGTCTGAAAATTTCAATATCTTTCCCATCCATGTTACAAAAAAATATTGAGGAGGGGGAGAGGGTTGTTGATTTATTTCTGGCATAAGATTCTTGTAAAATGTTATTTTCAAAGCTCTCACTGAAACGGTTTTCTTCGTGCATCATCATCATCATCGGCTCGACAACCGGGGTCCGGTCCTGGCCTCTTTCAACAATTCTCTCCACCTATCCCGGTCTCGAGCCAACGCCATCCAGTTGCGCACCCCACGGCTTTGGGCGTCCTGGTCTACGCCATCTCTCCAGCGCAAGCATGGTCTACCACGCTGCCGTCTACCATAGAATGTACCGCAAAAGACTTTCCGAGCAGGTTCCTCTTCGCTCATACGAGCTAGGTGCCCTCCCCACCGGAGTCTACCGAGCTTAATTTTTGTCACTATGTCTGCTTCAAGGTAGATTGCGTACAACTCATGATTGTACCGTCTCCGGAATCATCCTTCCTCACATATGGGGCCAACAATTCTCCGTAAGACTTTCCTCTCGAACGCGGCTAAGAGGTCACAGTGCCTTTTGCTAAGCATCCAAGACTCGGATCCATACATGAGTACTGGCAGCACCATGGTTTTGTACAGCAGCAGTTTTGAAGTTATGGTTAGATTTCTGGATTTGAATAGCTTTGACAGACTGTAGTAGGCTCTGTTGGATTTGAGAAGCCGCCCGCGCATTTCTTCTTCTATGTTGTTATCGGCTGCTACTGTTGACCCAAGGTATTTAAAGGATTGCACCACTTCAAATTCGTGCTCCGCTACCTTGATTGTTTGACCAAGTGTTCTTCTTGCATTCGACGCCACCATGTACTTTGTTTTACCTTCACTAATGTGCAGCCCCAGATTTTGTGCCGCCTACACGATCTGGATGAAGGAATCGTGTACAGCTTGTTCGGTTCTTCCGATGATGTCGATGTCGTCTGCGTAAGCCAGTATCTGGCTGGACCTGTTGACGATGGTCCCTTTTGTTGCCGTGCCAGAGTCACGGATTGCTTTCTCCAACGCCAGGTTGAAGAGGAGGCAGGCCAAACCATCCCCTTGTCGGAGTCCATTAAAGATGTTGATTGGTCTGGATAGCAATCCGGCTATTATAACTTGGCTTGTTACGTTGGTCATGGTCAACCTACATAGTCGTGTCAATTTATTTGGGATGCCGAATTCTCTCATGGCTTTGTAAAGTTCTACCCTGGCTATGCTATCATAGGCGGCTTTAAAGTCTATAAACAGATGGTATGTTGGGATGTTAAATTCTAGACATTTTTCCATCGCCTGCCTAAGGGTAAAAATCTGATCAGTTGTTGATTTGCCTGGAATGAAACTACACTGATAGTGTCAGATGATGGTTTTAGCGTATGGGGTTATCCGGTCTTGTAGGATAGAGGAGAGTATCTTATAGGCGGTACTCAACAAAGTGATACCTCTATAATTGCTGCACGTTGTGACATCCCCCTTCTTATGTATGGGGCATATGATACCTTTTCGCCAGTCTTCTGGCATTTCTTCATGCTCCCATACGTGCACTCTGATATTATGAATTGCTTGACGTAAGGCTGGCCCGCCGTGGTGGAATAATTCGGCTGGTATGCCATCGGCTCCCGGGGCTTTTTTTTTCTTGAGCCTTCCTATAGCCTTCTCAACGTCTTCTATGCTTGGTGGCGGTAGCATAGGGTGTTCATCTTGAAGTAGTGGAGCCTCCACTTCTGCTGTGAGCTGACCATTTAGCAATTCATTAAAGTACACTTCCCATCGCTCCAGTATGCTTTGTGGATCGGTGATCAGATTTCCCTCTCCGTCCTTGCAGTATGTGCAGCGTGGTGTGTACTGCGTCATGTTTCGGACGGAGTGGTAGAACTTCCGCGCCTGGTGCGGACCTCGCTCTCGGCTGCTCTCTATTTCTTCGTGCGCATAAATTAAAAATGGGTTTGGAGACGGGGGGGGGGGGGGGGGGGGGGCAGTTACACATTTACTCCTGGCTCAAAGCTCTTCTACTACGGTCAATGTATTCCATAACACAAAGACTGATTCCAAAACCAATACAAATTGCAACAAAATGCATTCCACTTTCTGAGAAAAAAAAAATAAAGAGGGGAGGGGTCATTCATTGGTTGGAAATTCTTATGTAATAACTGTCTCCAAGGTATTACAAGATAAATATATTCATGAAAACTGGTGCACATTACTTCATTACTTCACTCACGGGTTGAGTTCTTTAGGCATTCAATAATAATTAAGCAAGGGGGGGGGGAGGAGGAGTGGTTCTTTTTCTTCCAACACAATTGGATTTTACTATTATAAGTATCTACTTTTCCCAGAACTCTAAAAAAATTGTCTCCTAAGATTTTTTTCCTACCTATTTACTCCCATACCTATATTTGAAGAGATGCTAAAAAGGTGGAGAGGAGGGGGGGGGGTCGAATTATTGGTTGTGAAATTTTCACTCTTTTAATACGGTTACTAATTTATTCTATACGACAAATCCATACAAGTTTTGTTTTAAATTTTGAATTATCTTCCCCCTCCTTGAACAAAAATTTACATCCGCCTATGGCGAACTGCATCATTTGATAAAATTACTCGATTACTTTGGTATTTCTGTCACTTCATACTACATACTGTGGAGTAAGCGAATATAAAGAGCCTCACGTCATCAGAATAGAGTGCTAGGGCAGAAACGAATACAAAAAAAACATCCACCTCCTCCCCCCCCCCCCTCCAACTTCTTTTACTCCTCGAAAATCCAAATTCATTGATAAAAAAAAAGAAAAAGTAGACATCCCTTTGTCGAGCTGTCTGTGTGGAAAATCTGTAAATTGTTTGATGGACATTTAATATCACTAGCTGCTACTGCTTCTGCTGCTGGTTGCTCTTTGATAGGCTAAAACGTTTTGACATTATAAAAATAGTACAGGGATGTTATTTTTTTTTTTCTTTACTTTTTCGTGTATTTTTTTTACCAAAAAAAAATCCCTTAGACGACACAAAAGAATGGTGATGGCGATGGTGACTATTCTGGTTAAATCGAGAACAAACTAATGGATGCAGCGACAGGGGATATGATCCGGTTCCTTTGGCGAGGACGACACGAAAAAACAGTTGCAAATAATGTGATAGTCCATTCAATTGCCATAAAAGCTTTCACATTAAAAATTGATGAGAATGTAAGTGAATTGATTGATTCACCTTACCTCTCACTTTCTTTTCTTTTTTTTATTTTTGTGTTCGTTTGGCCCTCTTTTCTGGCTTCGTGTTTATACGAATGAGAATTCAGTTCCAGGTAAGGCTGGGAATTCAATGTATATTCAATGGAGAATCCTCTGAAATGACTTTGTGTGCGAGCACGAGAAATGAATACAAAGAAGTGCATAGGTTTAAATACAGTTTCCCCCAAATTAGCATTATTCTGTGTGTATGGAAATGACAGAAAGCAAAAAAACGAAAAATGGATGTACTTTGGGTTGGGCTGTCAATAATTCAGGATTAACTTTAAGTTTGACTTTAACATGGACCGAATGTGACAACGCAGCAGAAGTTTACCCACATACAATTTTTGTCATGAAAACATTTCGAGGTAATCATGGAGTTTTTTTTCGAGGGGATGTTATTTTTTGGTGCTACATTTCACAGTGCAATGAGCTTAATGGGATGCAGTTTTTTTTTGTTGTATGTCGACTTGAAAAAAAAAGTAATTAATTTTGTATGTGTTGGTATGCAAGTTAGGATATTTTGGGTAAATATACAACACAAAGTTCCATTCCCAAGTTTGAAGGAGAGTAAACTCTATAATATAGTCAGCTGGATAAGCCTTGAGGTGTTATTTTACCAAACCAAGCCATCCCAGCCAACAACTACTTCTAATACCATGAGATGAATTTTATATTTTGTGTTATTTTATTCCCCAACAACCAAAAATATCCCCCAGCTTCAACTCGAAGTGAAACTTTTGTTAGTTTTTTGTTGTTGTTTTATTTAGAATTCATTGTTGTTTTACACATGCAGTATATTTCGGCGTTGGTAGATTGTTTGTCCCTATTGTTCGTGTTTTTTGTTGGATTGCTTTGTATTTTGTTGATAGTTTTTTTTTTTTTTGAGCGACTTACCAATAGGATTGCTGTCCAGACGGAGGTTTTTCGGTCCATAATTTTTATCTGCATGTTCGGAGAATCATGGTTTATTCTGAAAAAAAAGATAAAAAAAACCAAAATTAAAGTAAGGACGTTCTCTGTAAAAGGAAACATCAATAAAAGCATTTTTTTTAACCACTTGTTTAGATTAGTTTGTAGACTTTTTCTGTTGCGATAAAATAAAAAGTGATTTCTGTTTTTAAGGTCTTTTTTTATTTTTGTTTAAATCAATGTAGGGTCTGTGAATGAATTACTAATAAAGATTCTACAACCTTTAATTTTTTTCATGTAAGGAACTTGAGACTTTTGGAGACTTTTGTTACTTTTGGGAGAAGAAATTCCTACTCTCATCTTCACGTAGCGAGTATCTATAGGAATTCAATTGAAGATTCAAGTTAAACAAGAGAGATTGTAGGGAATTTTTCATCTCTTTAGACCCAAAGGCCATAGTGAGAGAAAGAGAGAATGACTACAAGGACTGCGATCACCAACTCTTCAAACAAAATATGGACAACGATTTTTAGACCTTAGACTGCTAGATAGTAGGTATAGCTACGAGCGAGCGACAACCCGCCTAAAGAATAAATTTGATAAGAATAATATGCTTACCACCGTTGCCGTTTATCTGCTTTAGGGGCTAAATGGCCCCTTTTCTAAGCTCGGGCCCCAGGCTCCCTTTTTTTTCAAAAAAGACCAAAATCAGTTCCTTACTTAAATAAAAACAAAGCAAAATCTAAAAAATTTGGTGCCAAATTAGTAACTCGAATACAAATTATGAAAAAGAAAATTCTGTATGGAATAGTGAAAATCTCCGATAAGTATCATGGATTTCGCTGGTAAGTATAAGACATTTCATATCACCGATGTCTCCGATAAGTATCACTAATTCTTATACTAAATATCATGGTCTTCTCTGGCAAGTATCATGAATTTTTTCTTTAAGTATATTCTCCAATAAGTATCATAGATTTCTCCTGTAAGTATCACTTATTCAATTGGTAAATATCATGGATTTCTCTGGTAGGTATCATGAATTGCGCCTGACTTTTTGCTCAGAGTTTTTTCTTTAAGTATAAGTCGGATTTCTCTACTAAATATAACGAATTGATCCTCTTAGTATCACTAATTTTCTAGATAAAAATCATGGGTTTCTCTGGCAGGCAATCAGGAAATGCTTCTTCTCTTAAGTATCATTGAAATATCCAATAAGTATCATAGATCTTTTTGGTAACTATTATGCGTTACAGCGATAAGTATCATAAATTTATTTATTTCATATGCTGAGTTTCAGTTTTAAGTATTTCTTCATGGATTTCATGCATTTTCTAATACTCTTCAGTAAGTATCAATGGTTCCTCCCAAAAGTATCACATCTTTATCAGTTAAGTACAATGGATTTCTTCAGCAAGTACTACGCTATACTTCAAAAACTAAAACAGATTTTTTTCTGTATCACTGATATTTCAGGTAAGTATCAAAAATGTCTTCTATAAGTATCACTGATTTCTCCAATAAGTAGTATCACGGATCTCTCTGGTAAATATCACTAGTTAAATCGGTGAGCATCATGCGTTTCTGTGGCATGTATAACGGATTTTTCTGAATACGTATCACGGATTTTTCCGATAAATACCTCGAATTTCTCTACTAAATACCACGGATTGCTTCTCTAGGTATCACTGATTTTTCAGGTAGGCAAATATCATGGATTTCTCTGGTAGGTATCATGAATTGCGCCTACGCCTAAGTATTACTGATTTATCATGGATCTTTCTGGTAACTACCACACATTACAGCGATAAGTATCATGGATTTCTTCAGTTAATATCCTGAGTTTTGTGTGATAAGTATTAAGTATTTCTTCGCTAAGTATTACGTATTTCACACATTTTTTCAATATTCTTCAGTAAGTGCCAATTATTCTTCTGGTAAGTATCAAGTCTTTATCAGTTTAGTATCATGGATTTCTCTGGCAAGTATCACGGTATACTCCGGTAACTACAACGGATTTCTCCTGTTTGGTATAACTGATTTTTTTTAATGGAAATAGCATGAATTTCTCTGGTAGGTATCAGGAATTTCTTCTATTAGTATCACTGAATTCTCCAGTATACTATCACGGATCTTTCTGTAAGTATGTTCTGTAAGTATCACAGATTTTTCTACTAAATGTCATTGCCTTTTCCTGTAAGTATCACTGATTCTTCTGGTAAATATCATGGACTTTTTTGATAAGTATTTGGAATTTCTTCTTAAAGTATCAGTGTTTAAGTATATCGGATTTCTTTACAAAGCATCACGGATTACTAATCTAAATATCTATGAATTTTCAGGTAAGTATCATGGATTTCAATGGTAAGCATTCAGAGTACTTCAGTTACTACAAATGATTTCTTCTGTTTTGTATAACTGATAACTTTTAAGCAGGTATGAAGGAATTTCTAGGTTAGTATCGGTTGGTAACAATGAGGCTTATGTTTAAGCTGTTAGTAACAACCTGTACTAAACGCGGTCTTCTTTTTTTTTGAAGTTCTTTTGTGCAACTTGCGTGAGCTATTTACTCGCAAAGTGTAAAAATTATTGTTACCTTTGCCATGATTCATGATTCCATCCCCAAAAACCTTGCAGCAATGAAGAGCATAGCAATTAGAACTAGTGACAACAGTTTATCAAATGTTGCTATGAAAAACTGGTTTAGGCTTGATTTGCAAATATCTCCTAAGATTTCAGCTGAGATTTCCCAGTTTCAGCTGTTTTACCAGTTTCGGCTATGATCTGACAGTTCCACGTGTTATTTACCAGTTCCTGGTGTGGTATACCAGTATTGGTTATGATTCACCAGTTTCAGCTATTATTAACTGTTTTCGGGTGTAATTTACCAGTTTCAGAATTGATTAACTATTATGGCGTTCCTTTATCAATTATGGCTGAAGTTTACTAGTTTGAGCTATGATTCATCAATTTAAGCTATTATTTACACATTTCGGATATGGTTTACCAGCATCGACTGTGAATTATAAAAGTGTACTAGTTGTGGTTTAATAGTTTGGGCTTTGATTTTCATGTTTCAGCTGAAATTAACCAGTTTTTAGGGTGATCTTCCAGTTCTGTGATTTACAAGTTTTGGTTGTGATTTAGTACACTCAACTGTGATTTTAATGGTGTTTCAGCAATAAATTATCAGCTGCGGTTTTGAATAACTAGTTTTAGCTGTTGTTCACCAGCTTCGATTCTGATTTACTAAATTCCTATATGATTATTTTAAGCCTGTTAATTTCATTGTGTGCTTTGATTTACTATAGTTTTAGGCTTGATTTAATAGTTCCGCTTGTGATCAATCAGTTTTGGCTGTAACTTGCCAGCAACATAAATATTTTACGAGCTTTTATTTCAATAAAACCTTATTTTCACTAAAATATCCATAAATTGAACTTAAAGTTTCAAAATTACTACCTAGGTCCACCTCCCATTAAATTTATAACAATTTATTCCAGTACCCGACCTATAATCTAATTTCATTGTTTGCCTTCTGCTTCCATCTTAAAAATAAAAAAACAATATTTGTCTTCACTTTAACAAGAGCGCATAACCCTTTAATTAAATACCACAAAGCCTCATTTCAAAATTATCATAATGACATCAATCTGGAAGTAGGTACACACCATAACTCTTGATCCTCAAAAAAAAAATATATTATATAACCCAAAATAGGTACAATGTCTACAAAACTTCATAATAAAATTAAGAGCGCTCTCCAGAGCGCTCACCACCAGCATCAGCACCAGCAGCAGAAGCAGCATCAGTGTTCCACTATACAACACAGAATATGGAAGGTAGGTAAACAAGCAGGCAATGCATCACTCGACAACCCAACATTAACCCTCTTTCACATAATTTCAAAAGTCTTCCTCCGATGGATGAGGATGATGATGGGCATGGGATGGGAGAAAGGATGACAACAAGGAACATCAAAAGACAATATTTTTCTCCTCTTGGGCACCCTTCTCAACTATTAATTCTTCTATATTATAGTTTGTCGTCATTCTTGACGCTACTGCTGAAGCTGATGGCGTCTCTAAAGTTCACTTTAACTATAACAGAATACTGTCTTTTAGATGAGAATGATGGTGTGATGATGGTGAATTGGGTTCCGTTCTTCGTCGTCGTCGTCGTCGGTGGTTGGTTGGTACTTCGTCAAGTGTTTACCTGGTCCTTGTCATAGACGTGTCCTTACACTTATAATCGTGTTTGCTCCTTTAGCTGAACTTTGCCATCCTCTCATTTTATAGATACTACATCTTTGCATAGATATACCTTCGTGACTGCTGTTTTAAAGGACAAAGATATGGAACACATAGTTGGTACCGAAAACGGGCTTATAAATTCCAATAAATCAAAAAAGGACTGACTGCCAAGTGCCAAAGGCATGGCAAATGCTCTCACAAGCAGATTTTTAAATGCCTTTTCACTCTTTTTAGATGATAAGAGTGTGAAATGTTAAACGCTCCCTTCCCCCCAACATCGTCATCCTCTCTTCATCATCATCATTGCATGCATACACCCGCGACTCCAAGGACGACAAATAAATAATAAAAAAAAATCCATTCATCCAAATCCCGTCACTCCGAGGACGAGCCAGGAAGGCAAAAACAAAAAGAAAAAAAAAAAACACAAAAGAAAGGACAAAATGGTATGTAAGGGAAAAAATCTTAAAATATTTTTTTTTTTAAAGAGGCACATGCTCAAAATCCTACACAGAAGTGTCCCCAAACGAGCTAGAGAGCTAGAGAGTCGCCTAAATACAATGCATAGCTCGATGGAGAAATATAAGTAAAACAAAAATGTGCCATCAAAATTGTCATAATAATATTTATTGTTGGCAAATATACTTTAGTAAAAATATTATATTTACCCTGGCTA
The DNA here is from genome assembly GCA_948107695.1 of Meliscaeva auricollis. Classification (NCBI taxonomy): domain Eukaryota; kingdom Metazoa; phylum Arthropoda; class Insecta; order Diptera; family Syrphidae; genus Meliscaeva; species Meliscaeva auricollis. Next base: position 11,154,225 of record OX403616.1, on the reverse strand, counting down.
ATTGTGGAAATTAATTAATATCAAATGTGCTTATTTAGGACCATTTTGCATCACCAAGGAATGGTAACATGGTAGAGTTTTTTTGTACAGTGAGTTGCAAATTGAAAATTGTATAAATATTTTAAGTCAAATGAGAAAGGGATGCGAATGTTAACAACCACCTTTCACTCTTTTAGCAGCACAATGCTTCTCTGAACAGATAAAGTATGCATACATTTTTTAACAAGAATTAAACTTCCCAAGTTTTAATACTTAATCAGAGTAAAAAATTAAACACTCACAGGATATTTGTTTGATCGTATATGGAGTTTTACAAAAGTGTAGGTTCCACAACTTTTTTTTCAACTAAAATTGTTTCTTTTTGTACTCACGGGGTTTTCTTTCCATCCTCATACTTGGAAATTAGTAGTATTACCGCTGTAACATTTGTGGAACGTATTCGTTTTTCTTTTCATTTTTTTAAAAACCTAACAAAAAAAAAAGAAAATAACAAGTTTTTGTTCTTAATTAATTGAAATGTTCTGAAAAGACATTCTTAAGAAAGTCTTAAAGCTTTGTTTTACATTTCATGTAGTGAAAAATTAATGCGTTCCACACCGTATTACGGCCCATACAAAATAGTTTCTGGGATACGAAACGAATCGAGGTGAAAAAAAAACTAAGGTTAAAGTAATATGAGTAATCTCAACATTGTTTAATCAAAGAACATTAATTTATTCAAATAAAAGGGTCTGTGGAATGTTAAGTTAAAAATTTCACGTAAACAATGTTATATGAATTTTTCATGTTCAAATAAATTGAAAGCGTTCCACACCATTTTTTGGTCTATTTAACAACTTTGTGAAGGGAAAATGCTAAAAGTGCCTAACATAAGAAATATTTATAAATCAAACAATTTTTGTTCGAAATAATGGCTGTGGAATCTAAATCAAAAAATTTCACACAGACAATTTTGTATAGAAAAATCATTTTCATATTTTACAACCATTTGTTGGCAACACTTTCAATCAAGTTAAAGCAATTTGTTAAAAGGAATCTGAAATATTTGTACAAAATTGATTCCATGAAATTGTCAATTTTCATCCTTACATTCCACAACGTGTATTTCAAATAAATCTTCTGATCGAAGACTGTAAAATTTGTTCATTTATTAGCTTAGTCTATGTCTTATCCTTAGAAACATGTATTATGAGCAGTAATACGTTGTGGAACGCAAAGGTATGTTTTTCATTACACGGAAGGATACTTTAGTGACCCTTTTTGGGAAAATACTAATGTTAGTTCCAGGTTTCATAAAATTCAAAATTAATGCGACCCACAAAAGATTGTAAAAAACAATTTGTAACATTAAATTCAACAAAAAAGTTAAAGAAATCTCAAAAAATAGAAAGAATTCGCTGTTATGGAGGTATTTCCTCTTTTTTTTTTTTTTGAATTTTGTCAGTAGAACCTACTATGGTAACGAAAAAAGCTAAAATACTGAGTATAAAATTGATATGTTAGAATAAATTTGTTTTTTCTTCGACATAAAAACTGTGGAATGTAGCCAATAATTAAGGAAACTTATACTATGCTTTGTAATTAATGTTGTCCCACATTTTGTCCACGCTAATGCATGTATACAACTGCTGAACACTTTAACCCATACTTGTGATCCATATGCTACAATGGCCCTTGTGACAGCATTAAATAGTTCGATTTTTGAGCAAAGTTTTACATTATTGTTTGCTATGAAATTCGACCACGTTAAGTTCAGACTTTGTCTGACCAACTTTGTCCTCTCAATAAAATGTTCGTTCAAGCCCAAACCAGAGGTCAACCATACACCGAGACGATTTCAATCGGTTCATTATTATTAACATCCAATGTTCCTGTGCCTCTTTTCCGAAATACAATAATCTTTGACTTTTCGAGATTGATTATGAGGTTCCAGAGTCTACAACATTCGGCGATTTTGTCTACCATTGCATGTAGAAAGTTAACATTATCTGTCATTACCACAATGTCTTCAGCGTACGTTAATAAGCATATCAGACTTTTTTGACATTTCTCTTCAGTGAGGTTTGCCATTTCATGATAGAAAGAAATACGAGCCAACAACGAGTCGAAATTCTTAAAATTTACTACCGAAATTCGGAGTCAATGGCCTCAACGTTAAGAGCGCTACGTCCAATTTATGGTCGTCATAATTGTCCTAGCAGATCAACAATTGAGTGTATAGTGGAAAAATTTGAATCCTCAGGCACAGTACAAAATGTTCTCCTACAGTGAGACAAAGAAGTGCCCGTAGTGTCGAGAATATTGCTGCCGCTGAGGCTTCGGTTGCAGAAAGCCCAAATGTGTCACTCACACGTCGTTCTCAAGAGTTGGGCATCTTTGTGACGTCGCTGTGGCGAATTTTGCCAAAAGATCTTGGCCTACATCCTTACAAGATTAACTTGACGCAAGAACTGAAGCCGCTTGACCACCAGAAGCGTCGTATGTTCGTGAATTGGGCTGAGCAACAACTTGAAAATGATTCGGATTTTCATCGAAAAATCATCTTCAGCGATTAGGCTCATTTCTGGCTGAATGGCTTCGTCAATAAACAAAATATGCGGTATTGGTCAGGCAGCAATCCACACGTACTCCATGAGTCATCATTGCATCCCGAAAAAAATTACGGTTTAGTGTGGTTTATGAGCCGGCGGCGTCGTTTCCGTTCAATGATAACCGAATATTTTTGGCCCAATTGGATGATATGGACTTGGAGGACATGTGGTTCCAACAGGACGCACCATAAGCCACACAGCGAATGTCACAATCAATTTATTGGAAACCAAGTTTGGAGAACGTGTTATCTCACGTGCGATTTGACGCCTTTAGACTATTTCCTGTGAGGCTACGTCAAGTCTATGGTCGAAGCCAATGACGATTGCAGCAGGGACGTGAAATTGCAGCAGTATCGGCCGATTTATGCTTGAAAACCGTCGAAAATTGGGTTCAGCGTCTGGACTTCTGCAAGCGTGCCCGTGGTGGCCATGCAAAAGAAATCGAGTTCCGTACCTAATGGCATCGAACGTACTTTCAGAGGAATAAGGAATTTCATTGATATACAAAACCGTTTTTGTTTTATTTACTACTTTTGTAGCGCTTTTATTGAATTCTATTGAAGGATTTTTCCAAAATGTCTGAGGCTGAATCTGGTGCATTTGTGAAGAATTCATAATTCACTGGTGCCTTGTTGTATATATTTCGTGCTATCTAGAAACTATCGTATTTCCGATCATGTGATGATTCCATCTAATAATGAATTACTTCTGCAAGAAGTTACATTTTCTATCAGTTCGAGTGGAAATGAAATCTTTATACAAAAACGTCTGCGTGAAATCTTTTGCTTTACATTCCACATCTTCTTTTGCAAGCTAAAATTGTTTGACTGGTAGATGTAAGGTTTAAAAATGACAACTTAAGATTTTTCCTCTGCGGTCCTATTTTCAAATATTGATAAAAAAAAGGCTCAATATAATGATGTGGAACTTGTTGAATTTTCATTTCACCAAAGGTGGCTTGAAAAAAGTAAAATATACATAAATGTAATGAAAATCAAAAATTCACATTAATTTAGCAACTCACTGTATATGTTCCACATTTTTCATCTTACGCTTACATGATGACTGACGTACCGACGATGACAAAGACGATGTTTTATGAAAAGAAAAGAAAACACCCACCTTTGTTGGGGTAACATATACAGCAGTACACACAGAGGGCTTGATATTATCAGGTGCTTCAACTTGAAGCTTTCATTCGTTATTTTATATTTTTCTCTTCTTAACTTTGTGATATGCCTTCTATTTTCTTTTTTCTTCTACACATAAATCTATTGGCTAAGAAAAAAAAAAAAAAGAAACTTTTAGTAAGATAGACGTATGACAGATTCAAATCTTCAACTTTTTCACTTTTTCACACAAAATCTTTATTTGACAAGGCAGGCTAAGCACCAGAAGGGGGTACGTGTGTAATTTTATAAATAAGTTAAAGGTAAAGAGTATGTTGGTAAGGTGTTTTGGTTCATCCCTATTTTTCTACCACACACACACTCACTGTGCTTGTCACTTGACATGAGAGATGCAAATGAAAACAAATGAAAATGTTTATAAATAACTCTAATTTGTCACTCGGATGTAAAAGAAAAATGAAAAAAATACAAAAATACAAATAAAATAAAATAAAATAAGACAGGTGGTGGAGGAGAAGTGATAAAATTAAATATTCCACATATCCTTGGCTTGAAGAGAAAAAAAAAATGTTAAGTAGAAAAAAGATACTCTTGTACAGGGATAAAGCAAAAGACCTTTTTTTATATGTGGTTCTCCTTAGAGCCTTAGACATAATATGGGTCGGGAATAGTGGAACGAAAGGTGGAGTAGGTTTTTTTTTATTAAACAGCGTCAGAGAAAAAATTATTATCATTTCAAGTTTAAATGTCGCAAGGTGGTAAAAAAAATGAATAGAAATGTCAAGAGTTGTTGATGTAAAGGTTTAAAGAAAAAATGTCAAAATGTTATCACCTGTATTTGATGTTTAGAAATAAACAAACAAAATAAGGAATGATTGATTGCCAAATATGTATACAAAAGAATCACCTTCCTAAAAATTCTAAATCACAGTGCTACCAAATCTGGTTGATGGTTATGCATTCGATAACACACAAAAAAGTCAATTGATTCTAAATAAAGCTTGCAGGCCTTAACTATAGTTTGGGAAGTGACTTTAGCGTTGGTTCCTACTCCTAATGGATATTCAAGTCAGAATATTAATTTATTTTGTCTTAAGGGTTGAAAGAGTTCCCAACTGGAGTCTTATAACGTAGAGTATATCAACACTACCTATCAATCACTTTCGATTGTTCAATAGGAGCTGGAAACTAGACTACCAGCCCGTCTTAAAGACGTGTTTAGTCTGTTTTTAGCATTTCTAAGAACTACCCTTTCTAAATAGTTCTCAGGCAATAATTTGACTAAATTTAACGACACGGGTCCACAAACTTAAAAACAATATTCCAAGATGGCGTAATTCTAAAAGATTTGTGGGAAAATTTAACTGACTAACTTAAAGAAGAAATTGCCTACAAACTCTTGTTAAATTTTTACCTTTTTTTGTTGTATTGGATTAGTTTCATTGTTGACAGTGACAAAATGTGTTATAATATAGCTCATTACATTTTGTGGAACGCATTCAATTTTCATTCCACGAGAAGCTAGTAGGTCTACTAATCTTTAACACATATTACTGAATTCAAGTGGAAATGAAATTTTCACATAAGAATTCGTTTGCGTAAAATTTATAGCATTCCATTCCACATGGCATCAATTTGAAATTCATAGTTTTTGATTGAAAATTTTCCCTTTGAGTCATATTTACTCAGAAATGTAATGCCTTGTGGAATGCATTTATTATTCATTTTACGAGAATTGATTACTATAGGTACTTTAAAGCTTAAGCCTAGTACTCACTGCTCGTTAAATGAAAATTGAATGCGTTCCATACTGTGATATAGGTCATTTTATCACTTTTGCAAGATATGACGGTAAAGGAAAAATATCAAGGTGCCTAACAAAACTTTGCATACACCAATCAAACAATTTTACCTTGAAGTAGAAGCTGTGGAATGTAAAGCAAAAAAAAATTTCAAGCAGACGATTTTGTATGAAAATTTTAATAGGCTTCAAGTCTAAAACTTAGTTCGAGTGAAAATAAAATTCGTCTAAGTGAAATATTTTGTTATGCATTCCACAGCTTCTATTTCAAGCAAAAATTGTTTGATTGGTAAATTTAAATTTTTGACATGACATCTTGTTATTTTTTTCGTTGCGGTCAATAAGTGGTTATATCACCCATATCATGGTGTGGAATGTGTTTAATTTTCATTTCACGAGAGGTGAACACTAGGCTTAAAAAAAATTAATTAAATACGTTCCACAATGCTGAACATCCTTCTGTTCAGCTCACAAAAATGTCTGCCGAATACAATTTACTCAACCAGAATTAATAGGTTTTAAATTTTAAATAATTTCACGATGAAAATCATATATGAATGCGTTCCACACTTTTATTACTCATATGCTTATATGTACCACAAGGAAAAGTTAAATGAAAATGAAAAGTGAATACGTTTCACAATCTTACTCAACACAACATTATGAATCTCCCAAAGGGCTAAAAAAAACACAACCAAAAAGTTATTCAATTATTTTGAATTTAAATCCAAAATAAAAGCTGTGGAACGTATTGCTTTGATGTTTCTTTTAAAACATATCAACAATACTGGTCTGCAACGAAAATCACCTGCAAAACAAACTATACTTTTCTAAAGGATTTTGGCATGCTGAACCGGAATCTAAAGTCAGACGTTTTCGAGATATGCTAATATGAAGATGTCAAAAACCCCGTTTTTTGGTACATTTAACGTCGAATTTCTTTGCTGGTATATAATTTATTAAAATTATTAATTGGATGTGAATGAATTGCATTTCATCTGTTAAAATGATTTTAAATCATTTAAAAATTCGCTTTCGGCGCAAAGATATTGTAAAGTGAAATTTAAAATTTGTCCAAAATACTCTCTTTAGTCTAATTTAAGCGTTTTTAGAGGTGAGACGTAATGAAGTAATAATTTTCAATGGCTAAGTTTATGTTGGCTGTAATTTCCACCAAAATTTATCACGGGAAAAGTGCTTTTGGTGCATAATCCAAAATATGAAAATTTTCTCGCTAAAACCGTTTATGCACAACAAATGTAGATAAAATTACCAAATTTATTTTTTTGATCATTTTTTTGTACGACTTCTGGATTCTTCACAAAAAAAAAATTTTGAAAAATCCGTAAAAATCAGTCCTTTTGCAAAGCACAAAATATCCTTTTCTTATTGTTTTTTTTTCTGATTACTGCCTTCTTTATGTCATAATTAACCTGGCCAGTATCAAGAGTATAGAAATTTCATACTTTTTCTAAATTAGATGTTTTTTTTGCAGTGTACATTTAAAAAACTACGGAGTTCTTAAATTTTTGGTGATTTTGTTAAAATAACGGTTTAAAATGTGACTATAAATTGATGAATACAAAAAAATCTGGTTTTGATCTTAGCTTAAGCTAAGTGGAATGGATTGTCTACATTTCAGCCAAATCGGTTCAATAGTGTTGAATATATCCTAGGTCACCCGAATCTTAGAGAGCTCGTTTCTACAAAACAATCACAAATGCGTTCCACATCGTCCTCCGATGTGTGCATACTTAGGAATAAATTTAATAAATAATAAATTTAATAAATAAATAAATAATAATTATTTATAAAATAAGACTAAATACGTTCCACAATCTCGTTCAACACAATATATGCAATTTTCCAAATTGTAAAGTTAGGCAAAATAAAAAATCATAGTGAAAAAATTTAAAATATTTCAGTATTTTGTTTTCCATTTCAAAATAGAAGTTGTGGAACGTAAGGCTGAAAACCTTCATATTAATATTTCTCTTAAAACAATTCAATAATTTTGTGATTTCTTGAAATGCTGTGTTGCTTTGCAAATCCCTACAAAAGAAAGTTCTTTCATCTATACAAAGCACTGTGAACAACTCTCATGAAATCAATAATGAATGAGTTCCATATGATCACCACATTATCTTTTCACCTTGTGGACATTTTGGGAATTGCTTTTGCTATGGAAAGTAAAAAAAAAATGAATAAAAAAAAAATACTGAATACGTTCCACAATTAATAGTTTACGATTTTTATACTTCCACAAAGTGTGATCGTAACATAAATAAAGAAATGTGACCGAATAATTTAGAATATATGAAAAAAATAATTATTTCGAAATTCATAGTTAACCATGTGGAATGTAAGACTATAACCCTCAGGAAAGAAAAATTAGTTCAATTTCATTATTATTATTATTGTTTAGGTAAATGCTGAAATGTAATTAACATTAAATTTAATACTAATAAGGTAATTTCATGTTAACGAGCAAGAAAAGTATATTCCAAAAAAAAAACTTAATTTAAGCTCCAAACTTAACCATTTCAACTTATATAATAAGCATTGCCAAAACACTTCCGAAAAATTAAGAAAAAAAAAAAAAAAAAAAACTAAGTTCATTGAGAAAATAAACGACTTACAAACATTCAGTGGCTATAAAATTAAATCTCCTTCACCAAAATATACAAAATTATATAAATATATTTTTGGTTCTCTTACTTATTAGCACTCTAAGAGTTCACACGCCATTTCGAAATAATGTCTAAATCAAAAAAAAAAAAAAAAAAAATAAACCCAAACTGAAAAAGTTCACATGTAAAAATCTCATTCATAACTATGAAAATTCAAGTTATGAACCCGCACTGAATTGCGGCTCATTATATTTAGTTTGACGCGGTAACGGTGATGGTGGCGCACTAAAACTCTGTTAATCCATTTGAAATAATGGCCAAACCGGATGTGGTAATGCGATTCTATGCCATAATGTCACTCTTTTGCTACTTTTTTTTCAGTCCAAATGATTTTCCCAAATCACTGTTTTTCCTTATATAGGTTATTGCTATAATTTTCTATACCTACTCTACCCTAGAAAAACAAAAATTAAATAATCCTCATGACGAGGGTTTTAATAATATGAACGAGAGGAAGTTTTTGGATACAAGAAAAAAAAATAATGAAAAAGTTCTTAGGCAAGAAAACCCATTATAAGTGTCCTTGATTATATATAAAGCTTTCTGGTCCCTAATCCCCTCGCTGCGCCGCGCCGCCTGTTCGCGCTCGTTTTCTCTATTTCTCTTATAGTCGCATCTAAAAAAATGTGTCTCAAGTCTCAGAAAATGCGCCTTCAGAGATAAACCTTATTCTTCTGCTTCATTTTTTTTTCCTCAGCCATATTCCATTGACCCTGGATGATGGGAAGTACATTTATTTATGTGCAAACACACGTATTTTAGCACTGTAGACTCATACTTATCCTGAAGGCACGTTTTTTTTTCATATTTTCATGTCCTTTACTCCAAGCCATACCAAGACCAACCATATCACACCTCATGCGACACAACTCAACCAAATTACAAACCGAATAGACTTTGTGGGTGAGGGTTTCTTTGACTCAATGCGGCGTCGTCATCAGCACCGGCCAGCAATGGGAGGAAAGAGGAAGCAGACATATAAAGCAGTGGGTAGGAAACATTCACTAATTAAGGATAACGCTTGGTCACTAATTATATGACCATATTTTATGACAGACTGTTGGCAAATTTGTTTGGCAACAATTTCAAAGTCACACCTATGGCAAATTCAAGAGTAGACATCCATTCCATACCATATTAGTATAATATTAAGACCACTGGTTGGTGGATATATAGACAGGACACACACCGCAAACAAGTCAGGTAATGTCAGGATTAATTCGCTATGGGATATACGAGACATTATAATAAACACCAACGTGCAGAGAAGCAGAAAACATCGACCGCCTTCGGCTTCCTCCTCCATTTTCATTAATCTCTGTATATGTCCTTGACGAATATAAACATTATAGATACAGCAAGCTAGAGAACCAGTGCCAGATTGTTATGAATAAGAGCAAACAACAACTGTATTTGGGCGCTTTACTATACATTATAGAGTTCTCAAAATAATTAAAAAAAAACATTTTTGTTTTTACTACGGAAGCGTCTATAGTTTTAAGATTATTTGATATCAAAGTTTTCAAAAAAATAATTTTTGGTTTAAAAAGAAAAACTTTCAAATTTGTTTTTTTTTTTTTTTTTTGTTGAAAAATCAATTTTTCGAAAAAGGGCATATTTTTTATTAATTTTTGGTTTAAGGTGTTCATTTTCATAAAAATGGCATATCAAAGCTTTTTTACTTGCGATATAGGTACCACACAGGATGTCCCGAAATCACCGCCGCAGAAGAAAACCATGGGTTCCTGAGGTCGAAAAATTTTAGAGGTAATTTGCTCGTTCTCGCTCCGTTTTCGTTTTATAACGGTTTTTATGATTTTTATTGGTTTTCCTTTTGACTGGCTCTAACGCTGCCAAACTACAACTGATTTTAACGCTATCTCTCCATAGAATGTACCACAAAAGACTTTCCGAGCAGGTTCCTCTTCGCTCATACGAGTTAGGTGCCCTGCCCACCGGAGTCTACCGAGCTTAATTTTTGTCACTATGTCTGCTTCAAGGTAGATTGCGTACAACTCATGATTGTACCGTCTCCGGAATCGTCCTTCCTCACATATGGGGCCAACAATTCTCCGTAAAACTTTTCTCTCGAACGCGGCTAAGAGGTCACAGTGCCTTTTGCTTAGCACCCAAGTCTCGGATCCATACATGACTACTGGCAGGACCATGGTCCTGTACAGCAGCAGTTTTGAAGTTATTGTTAGATTTCTGGATTTGAATAGCTTTGACAGACTGTAGTAGGCTCTGTTGGGTTTGAGAAGCCGGCCGCGTATTTCTTCTTCTATGTTGTTATCGGCTGCTACTGTTGACCCAAGGTATTTAAAGGATTGCACCACTTCAAATTCGTGCTCCGCTACCTTGATTGTTTGACCAACTATTCTTCTCGCATTCGACGCCACCATGTACTATGTTTTACCTTCACTAATGTACTTTTCTCAAACAAAAGTCAAAGGGTTTGATTTGATTGTCAGGAACAAAATAACTGTGCTATTTTAAATTTGTTAAAAAAAGGTTACGCATACGCCATAGTGACCAGTCAAGTAAAATTTCAAATGAAAATAAAACATCTTTATCTCTAATCAAATTATAAATTTATGCAAGTATGATTTCGTACGCATAAGATGCTTCAAGTCCCTATGAACTAATATCTGAAGCGAAAATAAGTAAGAGTTAGAGTGTGACTTTTTTTTAGCATCGATCAGGGTTACCGCTTGTTAAAATTTAATTTAATATAAGCAATTTACCGCCATGGTGTTTCACTTATTCAAGTGTTGATAATTTTATTGCCAAAATGGTATTAAAGTGTTGCCTAACCATAAGTGTACATGCCATAGGGTTACCGCATTTCAAAATGTTTCTAAAATTGAAAATTAATTAACATCATGTGACGTTGGAGATGCTTTTTAATGTCCCAATCTAGACAAAAGCTGCAATAGAACCAAATCTCAGAAAGCAAATAAGGGAAGGTTAAATGCCAATTTCGGGAGACACTTAATCCGTCCCTGTAAACACATATATACTACAGGTAGGTACCAGGACATCAAGAGGACTAATGAAATGATCAAACAGATTTATGTAATTGGACATTGCTATCACGCACGCAAATCAACGTTTCGATTTAATAGTTTCAATTTATGAATTATATGCGAGAAGTTATACAAGAGTATGTGTATTTCCCTCTCTAATATTAAAACAAAAGCTATAGCCATGACAAAAGTCTCCTGTTGAGGTAAATGTGTGAAGGTATAAGTTAGTAGCTGACCTGGTATAGTCTTAGAGAATAGAGTGTGGCAGTCATTAAATCATAGCAGGTGACATTTTCATGTAATTTGTCGCTGCCTCCAGACAAAATTTAGGTCGGACTTTATAAGAGTTATAAGCATATTCCGGATAACTGTGATTTAATTTTTTTATATACAAAAGCTCATTGTACTTGTGCCGGTTTTTCCGACTTTATTGTTTGGGACATCAAATAAGGAAACTTAAAATAAAAAGAAAAAATAAAACCAAAGAGAAATACGAGGTAATTCCTTTTATTCAAGAGCTTAAAGATTTATACATTAAAACGCAAAATCCCAAGCTAAAGCAAGCCAGGACCAGTCAGTCTTTCGGTTAGAGAAAACAGTCCCATAGAGAGAGAGAGAGAGTTTTGTTTTTTTTCTTCTATCTTCAAGTTATTGAGGTATGCTGGGGGTCTTGGGATACAGATTGTAGGATTGGTAATGGGAGGTTCTGGTGTAGTGTTGTGTTGTGCATACGTTTCATGTTTCCATAGTCTTTCTGAATGAAAGGATGTTGTTTTCGCAATCTAAATTCCAAACGGGTCTAGACCAGATACGAATCACACCTCTTAAATGATGGAGATTCTAACAGAGAACAGAGGGTATTGGGGAGTCTATATTTTTTGTTTTTTTTTTTTCACTCTGCTTTAAGCAAATACACAAGTGCGCTATACAAGGACTATTAGATAGGAGTACGATTGTACAATAGCTCAGAATACGGATGTTTGAGTGAATGCCTTCGACAAGAGAAAGCTATTTGAATTCACAATATAATAATTGTGGTCCTGTTGTAGTTGTCGTCTGGTCTGTAGTTTGTAAAATTTGGGCCAACAGAGGATGAGAGAAAGTGTTTTATCTACCTTTTAAGCTTTTAAAGCCATAAATGAGTCTTGAGTGTGGTGATAGTTAAAAAAAAATAAACTGAGCATTGTCCTTTAATATTGTGGCTAAAGGTTAGGGCACAATAAAAAAAGCATAAACTAATAATGGTTTATGAGAGGTATATGATTTTGCAAATGACAATAGAGTCCATTTTTTCGGAGAGATTGTATAAAAGCCAAAATCATAGAGGTGGAAAATTTGATGTCCAGATTTTGTTTTTAAATCAAAACTACATTAAATTTAAATTTACTTCGGACGTACCGGTTAATTTAATTGAGATGAGTCTCCGAATGTATTAAAATTTATTAATTCAATTTGTTTATTTAATCTAATATACCCGAAAAGTCATTTCGGGAACGCTTCCATAACTCAAAACTTGAAATTCAAGTGGCAAAAAAATAAAATAAATTCAGCTACATGTATTCTTGGCATTACTGAGAAATTTATCTCAATGTATAGTTACAGTGACAAAATATCAAATTTTTATTTATTTAACGTGCAGATGGCGTTAAAAATGGTCTTTCTGGAATGTCATGCAATTGGTTTATCGTTCCAAAAAATAGTTTTCTACATGAATAAATTTAATTAAAATGGTAATCCAAGTTCAATTTGATATATAAGGAGCATACATCAAATAATTTCATTCCGGGAACGCCTGCTTTGTGATGAGCTTAGATTAAAATTATAATTTTGAGTCAATATTATGATGTTAAATCGAGATCACTACAACAAAATCTCAAATATATTTGTTTTAATTTTGTTAGAAAGAAAATAAACGATAATAATGATCTACATTTTTCATTTTTTGGAACGCCATTTCGAGGAAAGCTTTTAGGCTATGAATGAGTTATACAGTATTGTCAAATCAAATCTGAATATTTGTGGCATTTTAAGTCAGAATCGAATGTGAATATGGCTTGAATATGGTGTATTATCATAAAGATAGTGAGAAAAAACATATGTATTTTAAAATAGTAGAAAAACTTATGTTTTTAAGGAATAAAACATAGACAAGCCCAAAGAATGTCATATTTGATTAATAAAGGCATAAAATAATGGAAAATTCTGATTGACATGATTTTACGACCACCACAGTCGTTTTGGAAATATATTCATTATTTTTCTAAGACGTTGTGGAACGTGTTCATTTTTCGTCTCCCAAAAAGTGAAAATTTTGATGATTTCATTGAAATAAAATAATATGGATGCAAAACCTAATGATGATAAGATTTTTGATTTTTTTTTTATAATTCGAGAGAAATTTGGCTCAATTGTGTACTGATGAGCAATCCTCGAAGTGCGAGAAGTTGAGAGGAGGAATGAAACTAGCTATTTCTTCAGAATACTGACTGTGAAAATAGCGATAAGACAAGGACAAGCATGATACATTACGTCGGTGCTCGAGAGGCGTAATTGTGTAAGTTATTAAACCGCCACCTATCATTTTCAGAGCTCTATTTTGTATTCTATCCAAGAAGTTCAAGTGGGTTATAGGAGCACCTGCCCATATGTGAGAATTGTACTCGAGCTTTTTACGAATAAACGCTTTACATATAGTAGCTAGATCAGAAGGGGAGGAAAATTTCTTGCATCTCCGGAGGAAACCTAAGCATTTCGCATCATTTTTGGCAATATCGAATATGTGTTTGTTCCACAAAAGGTGGTTTGTTACGCAAATACCGAGAATGGAAAGCTGTTCGGTTTCCTCGATGCAGTTGCCGCTCATAAATAGTGGCATGGGAAATCGGCAGCATTGTATTTTAAAAGCATGAAATTCTACACAGTCACTTACTTTTCAATCGACAATACTGTCGAGGTCAGAATTGAATGATTCTACGATATTTCGCCGTTGAAGTCCGACATTCGAAGAACATGGATGTGATTTAATAAAAGAATATGAAAAGCTGAGAGTACTATCATCAGGGTAACAATTTAGTGGATTAGATGTTTCAGACAGGAGATGATTTATAAAAAGAAAGAAGAGAGTCGGAGACAAGACGGAGCCCTGGGGCACACCAGCATTTTTATTTTTAAGGTTTCAGACTTGAATCCATCCAATACGACTTGTATTGAACGATGCGAAAGATAATTTTTAATCCAGCGAAGAAAGGATTCATCTACACCAATTACACACATTTTCGATATGAGAGCTTGATGCCAAACTCTATTAAACGCTTTTGAAATATCAAGTACAACAACCTTACTATCTCCACTGCTCGGTGAGATATACCACCAGATCACCAGTCGACCTATTGCTACGAAAACCGTTTTGCCGGTCATTAAGAAGTTTTCGTTCTTCGAGATATTTCTTGAGTTTGTAATTGATTATCGTTTCCATGACCTTGGAAAGAATTGGTCGATAGTTAGAGGGTGAAGAAAATTCGCTTTTATGTAAGGACTGTCTCGACAAATGCTGTTTTTCATCTACTCGGAAAGAGACCAGTATAAAGAGAGACCAGTATTATGGAAAATTTCATGAAAAGGATATGGTCCTGTAAGCGTGGTCTTTGCGGCCATTTGGCTGATATTGTGTTCCATTATTAACGGCATACCTTCCTCTTTATGATGAAATAAACATCCGATCATTTATCTCCAAAAATGCCATGAACACCTCTTGAGAACGATGGGAGGGATACTATCCGGACCAGCAGATTTCTGAATGTCAAGAACATTCAAAACTCTTGCCACTGTACGAAGGCGAAAAAAGATTCGTCCAATGAAATCAGTTACGCTCTCAACTATGGCAAGAGTCATGACACTTTTAGGCAACGTAGAGTTGGATGCAAACTGTTTTACGAGGAGGTTGGCCTTCTCCACAGGGCTGATGAAAGGAGTGCGTCATTGAAAACAATAGTTGGAACCAAAGACGACGTGGAATTTCGCATATTTTTACAAATGATCAAAAATGTTTACTACCTGAGGGACATTGTAGTGTTTTTCGCCTTAGTTTTTGGTCATGCAAAAATTTGAGAATAAGGGCTTTGCTGTTCTTCCTAGCTTCTTTAAACTTTTTCCGGTTCTCCTTGATGGGGTTGGCTTTATAACATCGGAAGCTTACTTCTCTAACCCTGATAGCCTCTATAGAGCTTGAATCAAACCATGCATTTTCTTTCGGTTTTATAGTTTTAGCCCTATTCGGGATAAAGTAAAGATTTAATACGTTCTACAATTTTCATCAAAGTCAAATAATCACATCTCGATATTTTACCACTTTCTGAGTATGCAACTAAAAGCAAAAAATTATAAGGCAACATGGTAAATTTTAACATTTGCTGATAAAAAAATTTTAACACAAATTAGATGCTGTGGATTGTAGGAATTAAAATTTTACGCGATCGAATTTGTATGCAAATTTTATTTCCTTGAACTAAGTTTCAAGCTTAAACCTCAAAATCACTAACAAAAAGATTAATTAGCACAATGAAAAAAATATCCGTAAACAAGAAGAAATCGAACTTACGTTCCACAATTTTTATTTCACTGAAGAAATAATTATAATCGGTTGAATAAATAAAAATGATCCACAATCTTTCTTAAATCTAATTTGCTACACTATATAAGCGACAGGATGTGATATTTATAAAATAACAGTAAATGATTTAATAAGTCCAACAAAAAAGGAGGCTAAACATGTTTGAAATTTACAATCTTACAATCCACAGCTTGTATTTCAAGAAATAAACTACGAATTGACAAAATTAAAAATAAAAACAAAAACCGTAGTATGTTTTCATACTTCCTTTCAAAAGGAATGTTGCAAACCACTACAAATGTTTGCTTTAAAAACTCATGACAAAAAATCCACAAGTCTCCAAATATAAAGAATATATCGACCAGTCAGTACTTCGATCAATAACCAATAAAACAAAACATACATTCGTAGATAGTCCGATTACCCTTTTCTGACATGAAACAATCAATTTTTATATTGAAAGGACATCCCTGACAAAAAGATATAAAATTGAATCTTAATCTCCAATCTGACACCTATAAACCGATTGCTTCTGGTATTTTGACTTGTGTGTCAAACTTAAACTATATCCCATCGATAACAAAACGACTGACGACGACGATAAAAATTCCATTCGTCTTTATTTCCAAACACACACTCGTATTCACGTTTTTTTTTTGATTCCAAATAAAATACTTACTTTTGCTCGTTTAGATATTTTGATGGAATGACACGAAAGCAATTACTATATAGTAGACGACAGATGGACGACCAAAAAGACCCACAAAACAGTATTTTTGTTAGTTTCGCTATTCTCTATCACAAAAATGGAACTTATCATGTAAAAACAATTTGTCAGCCTGTCATTCAGTGAGAGAGAGTTTACATTGAAGTCATTTATATATCACATCACAAGAATGGCAGAACGGAGAGGGCAGAGGACACTCGTCGTTTTCGGTTAAACTTCTGTCAGGAACAGAAGAAAATTAAAAAAAAAAAAAATACCTCCATTTAAGAATGGCCTACCAGTCACTGTCATAATTTGTCTCCTATAAATGTCACGTTTATATCATAAAAGTGACAGCAAAAACGTGTGCCGGATTGGAGAAGGACACAGAGGGGGTACCTATGTTTTGGGACTTTTGTTAAAAACACAAATCTATGTAATCACAAACAAAATGTAGGTATTTAGGTTAGAAGAGAATATATCGATGCTTCTTAATATCGATATTTGTCTATTAAATATGGTTTTAACCATAATCGATATTTTTTATTAATTATCAATTTTAGTGGGTAATGGAAGCATAGATTTTTTTCCGATACAAAAGCTTTGATATCGATACAAAAATTATCGATTCATTTTTTCTAATGAGCGCTTTTAAAATCAATATTGTTTTGGAATGTTTTTGAAGGACACGTACATTTTCTTTAATTTATTTAAAATAAGTGCCCCAAGTACGACGCACGTTAAAATAATTCTTGGTGACTACAACGCCAGATTTGGTAAGGAAGAGGTATATAGGTCGATAGTTGTAAAGCACAGTCTACATGTCGAAACGTCCAATAACGGACTCAGGATGATTGACATAAACGCACCAGCCTGACGAGTCTTCGAATCCAACCCTGATGGTGTACGCAGCAGAGAGAAACCACATAACAGGTGGCGCACACAAGTGGAGAACGACCTCAACCGACTTGGTGTGCGTAACTGGAGGCGGCTAGCTAAGGACAGAGCTGGCTGAAAAGGCATGTTGGTTGAGGCCGTAATCCATCCTGGATTGTAAGCGCCATCTTAAGTAAATAATTTTATTTTCATATGAACGCCCTCGAAATTAATATGGTTTTGGAATTTTTTTTAAGGAATTGTACATTTTCTTTAGTTTTTTTTCCCACATTCCTTAAATTTAGGATAAATATATCGATGCTTCCAAATATCGATATTTTTTTTATTAAATATCGTTTTGGCGGTGCATTGATATATATATTTTTATTTTATTATCAATTTCTAAACATAGATTTTTTGTTCGATATTTTACATTGATATCGATAACGATATTAATCGATATATTTTCTTCACATAACCGTCCATAATATGAATATTTCTTAAGGAATTTGTTGAAGGGATCGTACATTCTTTAATTTTCCTTCCCCCTCCCTTCATTGACACCTCTACTGCTTTAATACAGTGCCCCTTTACTAGGAAGGGAAACAAAAATACTTTTTCCCCCCAAAAGGAATTTATTTTTGTTCAGAAAATTATTTTTAGAGTTCTTTAAATTCTTCACTCCGCATTCAGCTAAGGAATTTTAAAGCACAAAAACAGAAATTAGTTGGAAAAAATTATTATGTCAACAAACGTGCACCCATTTGTCACCGAAAAAAAAAAATAAACAGAAAATACCTTTGAACTTGCCTCATCCTTATACACATCTGGTAATGCTGTGCCATCTAAATAGTGTCTATAATTGACCAGACAGACGTTCATAAAATTCCTTCCCTTTCACGATAAGATCTCTCTCATTCATTCTGTTTCTCTATTTCTTCGTAAAGTCGCCCCGGAGGAGGTAGAAAAGGTGTTCACAGAGGTAAGTCCTATCATACTATCAAAGCGCGTTATGATGTAATATCAATTACGAAAACGTTTTAATTCCTCAAACGATTGTTACCCAGACACACACACACACACACAAGGCTCCGTTAAGGAGCCATTAAGATATTTTCGTTCCCAAAGGCAGATAGAAATTTCCTTCTTCTCATTTTGTAAAATAAGTAAAACTAAACGAGATAAGAAGAGAAGAAGAAGAAAAAAAAACATTAAAAACTGGTAACTTGTCTAGAAAGAAGTCAATGAGGATATTTTAAGGACTAGGTACAACGACGATGACGATGATGATGATGATGTTGATGAGGATAACTACGACTTTAAGTTGTGTTCGAATTCGAAATCAGATTGATTGGATAACCGGAAGCAGAGGGAAAGACGGCGGATATACTAGAATAGAATAAAAAAAACATAGAAAGGATATTGCAGACGGAAAGGTATACATTATTCTCATCCTTCCATATCCTTTCAATATTTTTTCTTTGCTTGGATTTCTTCTTCATTCATTTCTTATAAATCATTAAAATCTTCCGCATTTGAATTCTTTACAATTGGAAATGTTGTTGTTGTTTTTTTTTAAATATTATTTGCATACAAATAATCCAAACATTAATAGTCCTTTAATTTTGTTCCTTCCTTCTCCCAAAACCACTCAATCACTGCTGTACCTCGTATACTCAACTCGGTTCCATATTCAAAGGATAATTTTCAAAATTCGAAAATGCTACGATAGCACATTCCTCTCTTTCATTTTCTTTTTTTTTAATTTTGCATCCCTCCTTGAATATTGTTGTTGTTGTTTGTTATCATTAGGTATTTAAATGAAAAAAAAAAATCAATGCATATTATCCTTGATGATTGGCAATCCGTTTAATTATTGAAAAGTCCTGTCCTGGGGGAGGTTTTTCTATCTTCTTATTTTGTATTTTTATCGTATTATTGGTTTAAATTCATGTGTTTGTGTTTTTGGAAGCGAAAGATAACAAACCCATAGAGCTTCATTTAAGGACATTATGTTGAAATATTCTTTATAATACGACACAGTAATTGGTACTTGGAAACAGCTTGAATGATATAATAATGTGAAGAAAAAGAAAGAAGTAAAATTTTGGTGAAAATATTTTCGCATCTTCTGAATGACCTTTAATCAGTAAATCTTTTCAGTTTAAGAATCTCAAGAATTTGGGGTCCCAGACGTTTTAACGTTTTAATTGTCACAACACTAAGGCGAATACCCTTAAAAAGAAAAAGGAAAAAAAAATAAACAAATTACCAAATAAATGATTATGTAAAAAATAAAGCTAAATTATTTTCTTTTATTATAAAATTAATTTATATTGATTAAAGTCATACCTTAAAAATAGATCCTATTAGTTAAAATTAAAAACACAGTCTCTCTAATCCCTTTATTGCTCGTACCTCAAGGAAGCTTCCTGGGTCCACTTCTTTTTATTCTGCCTATAAATGATGGTTACATCACTTTTATGCGTTCAAGTGAAGTTCTTATATTTGCTGATGTTATGAAGATTTTAAAGACAGTAGAATCTCTGTCGAAGGAGCACTCTCTCTTACAGGCCTATTTTAATACATACACACATTTTAATCAAAATCGTTAGAGCCGTTTTTGAGAACATTTAGTTTTTCCATACTGGTTGTTTGACAAGTAGTTACCGTTAATTTTGGTCCGAAAAATAAATATATATTATATCGTCGCCCTCATACCAGGGGGTTACTTACTTACTTACTTAGGCCCTCAGACCTTAAAAAGTCCGTTGTGATCCCCTTAAGGGGCATAGGGCCTCCATTACTCCAACGCCCCATCGTGTACGGTTTCTGGAAATATAACGTAGTTCTCTCCAACTCTTCCCCAGCTGTGCAGATTCACTTTCGACTGTCCTGCGCCATGTGCTTCTCGGCCGACCCGATCCTCTACCTGCCTGTGTGAGTGGGTTCCTTGGCCAGCAATGCAATCGTTGCCTTTTCGAAGCGTATGACCAATCCACTGCCACTTACATCTGCGAATAGTACTGTCAATGGATTCTTCACCCGTTCTTCTATGAAGTTCTTCAGATGTTTCGTAGATACCTATTCACGAACGATTGCAGCTTGTTTGTGACAGTTGTTGATTTTCCAAGTGCTGCACCCATACAGAAGCACTGATTCAACATTGGAGCGGAACAGTCTCAGCTTGGTCTTTATGTCTTTAAGCTTATAGCGTTGTTTCTCCATATTTTGGACATCATTCTGAAAGCAGCCTTTGCCTTTTTAATATAGATGTCGACGTGTTGTTAGGTTCCGCCTTTGGTAGAGACAAAACTCCCAAGATATTGAAAATCTTCTACTTTCTCTACTGGTTGTCCAGAAATATTGACTTGAACGGATGAGTTACTTCCGAGGCTAATCATTTTTGTTTTTGCCGTGTTAATTTTCAGCCCCACGATTTCTGCTTCTCCCTCCACCCTTGTTGTGATTTGATGGAGATCCATGATCCTATTAAAGAGTAAGCATACGTCGTCCGCGTAGTCCAGATGTTTTAGTTGGGATGTCAGACTCCATTGAATTCAACCATTTCCGTTTAACAGGGCTACACGCATCACATCACTTATCACTAACAGAAAAAGTATTGGCTACAGTATGCAACCCTGTCTGACTCCACATTGGACTTCGAATTCATCCGACAACCTTTCTCTATGTAAAAAATACCAGAAGGTTGAATGTGAAAAATTGAAAACTTGAGATTAATTAGATCACTGGTCAAAGTATTTTATTTAAATTCCCATAATAGAGAGCATCAATAAATTTTTTCTTACTACTAATCTTTCTATTCACCTCTTACAACAATTAACGCCTCTACTCACCACTCACTGCTAAAATTAAATTTGACATTTCATTTGAGTAATTTCAATTCTAATTACCTTGTGTCACATTACTTTTCTAAATTAGATTTAATAAAATGTCATGTTCACTCGACTATATAATTTTGATCAATTATAAACCAACATCTTTTCCTGTACAACAGGTAGCACACACTCACTCCTCACTTATTTGAACTGTCAAAGTTATTTTGAGTATTCTGGTGAATCTAAAGTTCATATGCATAAAATATTGGAGAAGAAGATTGTGTGTCTATCTTTAGGGCTTAGATTTGAAATTACTGACCACAACAAATATAAAAACAAGACTTTGAATTTTCCAATGTCAATGTTTTCATGTTCAGTTAACCTTAAACCGGAACTCAATTTCTAAACTCACCACTCTTTCCCTAACCCTTCTCTGTCGTTCAAAAACTAACATTTTCCAAAGTCAGAATGTCTAAATGCAATTTGCACAAAGCTAAAATGGTGCAACCAAAGAGAGTGTCCCCCTTTACTAATTAGCGGCTATTCCATTGGTTCACTCAATCAAGCCATCAAGAGAAGAACACAAAAAAACGTCACTTTGTCTGATTAGAATGTTAGTCAGTTTTGTTTTTTTTTTTTTTGTATCTGTATTTAGATTTCGTTGTTTTTTTTTTCTTTTTTTGTTTCTGTTGTAGTTTAATCTCTAATCAAAGTCATGATGATGATGGAAAGGTAGTGATAAGACTAAAAGAACCAATCAACTTAATTGATTTAATAGCAAAAACCTCATTCATCAAATATTCCATTTATATCAATATGTGTGTGTTCGCCGTGTGAATCTTTAGGCATATACAAAAATATATAAAACTATATTTATAAATATTTGTGTCTATATATTTGTGAATATACCTACATATGTGGAAATGTGAAAACCAAAAGTCAATTCATCATAAATACATCACACAATGGAATACAACTACTTCCCTTATGGTTTTGCCCTGCTGACTGACTTATGCGGTTGCAATTTAATGATAGAATCCTCAGGGAGGCTACCCTATGTTGAAGGAGGCATTAATACATAGATACATATATATATATGAGTCTTTCATAGCGTTCAAGTATGGTGACCATTTGGTTGAATATTCTACTGAAATCCTGAATTTGGCTAACAATCTACAAAGTGAATACGTTCCACAATATCCACTTTGACCTATACTTTTAAGAGATTGTTTTGTCAATTTGATTAAAGTTGTACAATGTCCACTACAAAATCGTGTACTGGACGTAAAAGTGACTACACACACTATCTCACAGGGTATATAAACAGATTTCAAAAATCAAAAATATCACGTTTTACATAGAGGAAGGTTGTCGGATGAATTCGAAGTCCATTGTGGAGTCAGACAGGGTTGCATACTGTCGCCAGTTCTTTTCTTTTTAGTGATAAGTGATGTGCTGTGTGCAGCCCTGTTAAACGGAAATGGTGGAATTCAATGGAGTCTGACATCCCAACTAAAACATCTGGACTACTCGGAAGACGTATGCTTACTCTCTCATAGGATCATGGATCTCCATCAAATGACAACAAATGTGGAGGGAGAAGCATAAATCGTGGGGCTGAAAATTAACACGGCAAAAACAAAAATGATCAGCCTCGGAAGTAGCCTCATCAGTTCAAGTCAATATTTCTGGACAACCAGTAGAGAAAGTAGAAGACTACCAAAGGCGGAACCGAACAAGATGTCGACAGCCGTATTAAAAAGGCAAAGGCTACTTTTGGAATGCTGTCCAAAATATGGAGAAATGACGCTATAAGCTTAAAGACCAAGCTGAGACTGTTTCCCTCCAATGTTGAATCCGTGCTTCTGTATGGGGTCAGCACTTGGAAAATCTTAGCAACTGTCACAAACAAGATGCAATCGTTCGTGAATAGGTGTCTACGAAACATCTTAAGGATTTTTTGGCCCAACCGTAATTCTAATGAAGAACTTCATAGAAGAACGGGTCAAGAATCCATAGACAGTACTATTCGCAGACGTAAGTGGCAGTGGATTGGTCATACGCTTCGAAAAGGCAACGATTGCATTGCTGGCCAAGCGATGCAATGGAACCCACTCACACAGGCAGGTAGAGGGTCGGGTAGGCCGAGAAACACATGGCGCAGGACAGTCGAAAATGGATCTGCAAAGCTGGGGAAGAGTTGGAGAGAACTACGTTATATTTCCAGAAACCGTACACGATGGCGCGTAGGAGTAATGGAGGCCCTATGTCCCTTAAGGGGATCACAACGGACTTTTTGAGGTCTGAGTACCTAAGTAAGTAAGTAAGTAAAAATCAGAAAATCATATAAAATAGTGTGAAGACAAAATATGGAAATACCTTCCACATCGTATCGTGAAATGTTTGACTTTTTAGGTTTGTTAATAAATATTTTTAGGAACGGTTTTCAAACCATCACACATTTTTACTATTTCAATGTTTGAGGCTATGGACAGACTTTTTTTTTATTCTGATCGACTAATTGACAGTTGGATGAAGCTATGTTTCACTTTAATTTTTACAGTGCCTCAATGGCACTATAATTAGAACTGCGGATTGTGGATCGTATTAATTTTATTTTTATTAATAGTAGTCGAGATTAGGAAGTTAGGAAAATATTGTTTTTCAAAATAATAATATTCACATAAGTTCCACATTATTATAAGTTCATCAAATTTACTGCTACAAGAGATTACAATAGGAAAAAGCTGTGCTAACTTGATACCAAACCTTTAAATTAGAACACAGCTCAAGTGTACAAAAAATATCACTAAAACACGTCTTTACTGAAATTTGCAATTTTACTTTCACAACATTCACTTCTACCAAGTGAAATGATAAATGGATCAGAAGAAAAAAATGCGGATATAATAATAGAATAAGTTAAAGTTTGTTTAAGACACCTATAATATGAACAATATCCTGTGGAACGTAAATCTAAAAATTTAGTGCAAATTTGTTTTTATAAACATTTATTTTTACTTGAACTGAGTACACATTATATCACAATTATTTGATTGATAAAATCTGTTACTCAGTTCGGGTAGAAATGAAATGTTCATGCAAAAGAGTCTGCATGAAATCTTTTGCTTTACATTCCACAGCTTCTATTGTAAGCTCAAATTATTTGATTGGTTAATGTTTAGTTTGAAAATGATACCTTAGTATTTTTTCCTTGCGGTTACATTTTTAAATATTGATAAAATGGATCAACATTTGATGTGGAACTTGTTCAATTTTCACTTTACGAGAGGTGAGTACTAGGCTAAAAAATGAAACAATACTATGACTTAAACTTTAAATGAATTGGTGAAATCCATTTCTTTACGTTCCACATCATCCCAACTGTGGCATTTTTTGCTAAATAATTGTTTTATAAGGTGTGATTTTTTATAAATACAGTTGACAACCGAAAATTTCCTTGAAATTATTGTGGAACGTATTCACTTTACTTTTGCTTAGGTAGATCGCAATCCAAAATAAAATCAGAGATCCGAAATGTTTTGTCGTTTATTCAATACATTTTTTAATTGAAAACCGAAACATTTGCAAATCGTGAAATGTTGTCTTCTTTTTCAAATTGTAAATTTTATTCTTTATTATATTCCACAACTTCATTCTTAGTGAAATTTGATTGCTGGCAAGTTTTAAGTTTCTTCTTCAGATTAAATCATTAAAACGCATTCAATTTTCATTTCACGAGAAGTGAATACTAAGCTTAAGTAGGTGCAATGCTGGAAACGGCACAAAGAATAAAGAAAGGAGATTGTGGAATGTATTCATTTTCCTTTAATTTCTCGTGTTCTTCGTGGAATCAACAAAATTACATTCCATACCATCTTGATTAAGAAACAGCTCTCTGTTTTTTTTTAAGCTAATTAAGTTCTTCTAAGCGCTCCTTCGGCTATTAATTTTAAAGTTGTTCTTTGTGGTTTTGGAAATGTTTAAATTGTGGAAGGTATTCACATTGCATTTCACTCTGTTTTATTTTTTAAGAAATAAGAGAATGTTAATGAATTAATAAAAATTTCATCCTTAACTTCTCGTGAATATCAAAACCAATACGATCCACAAGGAGATTTTCAAGTTGGTACACTCAAATGATTAATATAGTTTTGTGGAATGCATTTACTTTTCATTTATCTAGAATTGAGAACTAGGCTTTTCGACTTCGTAAAACAAAGACAGATGGTCACCTTATAAGTACAAGTATAATACGTAAGTGCAATTAATTTATGGCATTCAATATAGATACTCAACCAATAATAGACCAGCACGAGTCCAAATAAAAAAAAAAAAACAAAAAAAGATAGAAAAAAAAGTTAGATACAACTTTGTGGTCTCCCATTTTTTTCCCTATTTTTTTGATTCCTCCATAGAATAAAGTTACACGTTATGTATATCGATTGCTTTGCCATTATATAGACTCCAAGTCCAACTAAAGCTATACTCTCTCCTCTATCGCTGACACACGAGGCACGCTTATACAAAGTTCATAATGTTTTGTTGTTGTTTTTTTTTTTTTTGTATAGGATGATTTCAATTAATTGAATTGTGGATGAATTGGAACAAAATGAATAATAGAAAGAAAGGATATGGCTTAACAGCTAAACTATACTTTTCCCTCGTATATGTACACGTACACTATCGTGATGGTAACCTAACCTATAAGTAGTTAGATTATCTTTGAGTGGAGGATCGATATATTCTATACCTTACCAAGCTAGTATAGAAAAAAAGGGTGTTTTAGCTAAAGGCTTTTACCCATGATTGTTGTGGCATAAATTGGAAACAGCTTAATACCGTTTGACCTTTTTGAAATTAGCTATTAATCGGGTAAATTAGCTTAAGCATGTCATTGCCTAGGTGAAGGTGCAGCACATAAATATATTGAAGCAGAGAATAATTATATGTATTATGCGATGTGGTGTTGTATGTGGAATGGATGGGATATAGTAGAATATACTGCAGGCAGTTTTTTACCCAAATGTTCATTCTGCCATATTTTGTTGTGTTGGTATACCAAATTAGATTTATTATACTAAGTCAGTGTCAGCTTATAGGGATAAGACTAGGAGAAAAAGCAAATAAACTGATTAGTGATTAACATTGAAACAAACTTGCAGGTTTTAGGAAGTTCAATTTAATTTAACTTATTAGTTGTTGTTGGAAATGGTTTTTAAAAGTTTTTAATAGTTTTCTCAGAGGTTTCTGCTTTTTTTTATAAATACAAGTACAGTAGAAGTGTTTCCACCAAGGCACTCCCGACAAAATAGACGGTAGCAGAAGAATTCTTTTGAAGAAATTAACGGTAGCATCACTAGTTCCAGTCAGGATGAACTACTTGGGGAACACTTGATGTGGGCTACTGCGACATATTCGGAGTGCAGGCTGATGAGGAGCTCTTCACTCTTGAGGCTTACTTGGAGGCTGGTCTTCCAGGATAGGGTTTGTGCGTCGGGGAAGAACAACTTATTCCGAAACAACAATGTGCCTCGGATACGGATGACGAATCTTTCAGTAAACGAAACAGGGAAAACGAATTTCTGGTCTGTACGTGGAATGTATAATGTCCTTATATAGGCCACGTGTAGCCAAACAATTAGTGGAGTACCTTGATAGAAGGTGCGATGGGATGGAGAAGGCATGCAAAGAATGAAATCGTGTGATATTAACCATGGGAAAAGCTTCAAGTAGAAGAGTCAGCTGCTGTTCGAGTGCGGTTTTTGGGCTTTAATGCAGTAAACGGGTGTCTGGTCACGATCCGCACCAAAGCAACATTTTAGAACGTGACGCTGATCTGTTTTAATGCAACTACAAAGAGAAGAATAACCCAATCAAGGATAAGTTTTATGATTTTCTTGAGCGCACGAAGAGCCCGAGTACGACTTCAAGATGATTCTTGGTGACTTCAACGCAAGATTTGATAAGGAGAAGGTATATAAATCGATAAGAATAATTGGAAAACACAGCTGGCATTCCAAAAGGTAAAAGAACGGACTTAGGATGGTTAACTTTGCGAAATCTCGAAGGATTATCAAATAAATCTAATTGCGATTGATGCCAGATTGAGACAATGCTTCCAGTATCTTGGATGTCTAAATGTTTCAGAAAGCAAACTTTGACTCAGATCACTTTGTATACAGTCTTGGTTTACTAGCCAATTCTATTTTTTTGCAGCAAACGAATGAAAAGCTTGAAAAAAAAAACATTTCTAGAAAGTTGTTTGTTGCAAATAACTTCAGTTTAATGTAAAAATACAATTTATTTGCAACAAATGATTGTAAAATATAATTCACTCCATGTTTGTGGTGTTCGTATACATTCTTTCCAACAGGAAAACAAGTTTTTGCATCAGATTCAATCACTTTATTTTTTTATTTAGTCGTTTGCATAAAAATATAAATTTGCTGCAAACATAGTTGAAATCGAAAAATTATTGATCAACAAATGAAAAAGTCATGTGCATTTTACGCCAAGCACAATTAATACAGTTCGTGGTGGAATGCCAAGATACTTGCTTTGTAGATGCGGTTGCAAGGCAATTACCAGTGCTAAGCTGATTTTTTTTAATCGTTTGCAAAAAAGTGTTTAACCCAAACGAATTTACCGTCTATTTGCTGCAAATGAAGTCAAAACAATTGTCCAGCAAGTTTTTTTTCGTTTGCAGCAAACTCTCAGTGATTCATTCATTTCCTTTCGTAGGTTCTAGGCTTTAAAGGGCTTGTCAGCCTAAAAAAAACTGCGGTTGGCAAGTGTGATTTTTCTTTGGATCCCTAGATTGTTGCCATTTCCGAAGTAATTTCCTTAACCTAAAACCACACTAACTGGGGTAGATGAGGTAACTGGCAAAAGATTCTATTTTGTCACATAAATAATATGCACACTAGGTCGCACGTACTTGCTCTTAGATTCAAAGTTGCTGTTCACGTTAAATAAATTTTGTACTAAAAATCTTGCATTAGATTCTAACTTAAAACACCAAAGATATTCAGATTTATATCGAGAAAACTGTATAATTCATTCGTAGACTCCAGAAATGACGTTCCCGAAAATGACATTTTTTATCATTTTATCGTTTATTTTCTTTTAAACAAAACCAAACGAAATATTTTTGAGGTTTTGTACATCGATTGTACATCATAATATTAACACAAAAGTACAATTTTAATCTTTATTCACCCCAAAACAGGCGTTCCCGGAATGACACTTAATTGATATATGCTCCTTATATACCAAATTGACCTTCAATTAAAACTTTACTTTAATTATTCATGCAGAAAATTATTTATGGAACTATAAACCAATTCCATGAAATTCCGGAAATACCATTTATAGCACCACTTGAACGTTAAAAGAATACAAATTTGATATTTTGTCACTGCAACTACATTGAGACCACTTTTATTTAAATAGAAATAACGATTCTTCTCAGTTTTTTGTAAGGGACTTGAGAATTTTTTGAAGAAAAATTTGCCTCAGTAACGCTATGCCACTTGCCACTACTCCTACGCCATCGTGTACGGTTTCTGGAAATATAACGTAGTTCTACGTATAGTACTGTCTATGGATTCTTGACCCGTTCTTCTATGGAGTTCTTCATTAGGAATATGGTTGGGCCAAAAGATCCTTTGAATGTTTCTTCGACACCTATTCACGAACGATTGCAGCTTGCTTGTAACAGTTGCTAAGATTATCCCAGTGCTGCACCCATACAGAAGCACGGATTCAACATTGGAGCGGAACAGTCTCAGCTTGGTCTTTAAGCTTCTAGCGTTATTTCTCCATATTTTGGACAGTATTCTGAAAGCAGCCTTTGCCTTTTTGATACGGCTGTCGACATCTTGTTCTGTTCCGCCTTTGGTAGAGACAAAACTCCCAAGATATTGAAAGTCTTCTACTTTCTCTACCGGTTGTCCAGAAATATTGACTTGAACGGATGAGTTACTTCCGAATCTGATAATTTTTGTTTTTGCCGTGTTAATTTTCAGCCCCACGATTTCTGCTTCTCCCTCCACCCTTGTTGTCATTTGATGGAGATCCATGATCCTATGAGAGAGTAAGCATAGGTCGTCCGAGTAGTCCAGATGTTTTAGTTGGGATGTCAGACTCCATTGAATTCCACCATTTCCGTTTAACAGGGCTGCACGCAGCACATCACTTATCACTAAAAGGAAAAGTATTGGCGACAGTATGCAACCCTGTCTGACTCCAGAATGGACTTCGATTTCATCCGACAACATAAAATTTTCCACCCCCATGATTTTGGCCCATGTATTTCAGAATGGGGTATTCAAATATGTTATTAAAAATTATTTCCAATGACGAAAACACATCAAGTAATTGCAGAGCTAATATGACTACTATTTGACTTAATATATAATAATACCTTGTAAAACTTTTTGTTACCTCTGTTCAAAGTGAAAGCAGAAAACTTCATTAAGGCCAAATTTCACACCCGCATGTTTGTTGAGAAAAATACAATATTTCCCAAAAGATAGAAAAACAAAAAAATAAACAAAAAATCAAACAAAAACACTTTGATTTCCAAAGAAAAAAAAAACCCTCGTTGATTTTCCTATTCAAGCGTATAATTACTCAAAATTTCACAGAAACTTTCCAAAAAAGAAAAGAGAGAAAAAAAAAAACATTATCAGTAACCTGAGACGTGGTTTCACAATGCAAAGAGAGGTGCTAATTGAGAGCTGTCAAAAGATCCACACCAATGTTACCACCTTTTCAGTGAATGGAAAAAAAAACAAAAAAAAAACCCTAAAGAATATCAAGTTATCATTAAGCTGATTTTCTTAAAAGTCCCTTTAGGTGAATGTCTTCTTTTTTTTATTTTTTTCTTTTCTCTTCATTCAAAGTGTTTACTTTTTTTTCTGTTTTGATATCCTCTCCTCATTGCCATACTAATTGGATTCTCTCTTTTTTTTTTGTGTCGTTTTTTTGATATAAATAATTATTTGCATTGATAACAAACGAGTGTAATCAAATTACACAGCCAACATAAACGACCCCAGTTCTCGCAACTAACCGATGATGATGATGATGGCGACATGGGGTCAGCTTTGGAAGAAGAAGTGTCCAAAGGGAATGAAAATTTATCATTTTTTTTTCTTTTCTTCTTTCGTCTTGAATGGAAAAGAATTTAAAAAACCTGTGTTTACACAATGAGAGTGATGATGATGATGATGATGGCGATGGAGTCGGAGGAGTTGAGAAGAACTGCGGCAAAGTTGGTCGTTTAGAGACTGGATGGGCCTGAAGTTCGGTCAAAGAGGTCACAGAGGGATTTAAACGCCCGCCCTAAGCAAAGACCGCACCACACAATGGCATTTAACCACAAGGTGCTCATTGTCCATTCATGGATATTTGATCAAGATACAACTGAGATAGACCTTCCGCCTCATTCAACACCAAACCCACCCCCCTAGGACTTGATGAAAGGCCAATCAGTGCGCCATATATAACATCATCAAAATTACTACCTCTAAAGGTTAGAGAGAGAGGGTGAGAGATAGTTGAAGTAGGTAAGGTAGTAGAGTGGGTTCAGGACTTGGGTAAGCAAAACCAATGACACCTTTAACGAAAATTTCAACTAATGTTAAGGGAGGCAAAGAGTAAGAGAGAGTAAAGTTACTGCGTGTCTTGTAATAAGAGAAATGGGGTGGGGGAGGGGGGGAGGTGAAGGGGGAAACTTCATAAACCTACAAGTGGGCACGTACGCCTGTGTGTTTATGTTGACCAAATAATTAGCGTGTCCACTCAATGGATTTCTTAATGGCGATTGTAGATTAGGTCAACCGTAACTTGAGCACATACTTTTGGTGTTTTTTTTGTATATGTTTGTGTATATGTGATTGCCTATGACGTATATGTGTCATTTAATTGGAAAGTCCACACATATCGATTTGATGAGAAAAATTCCTGCTTTTACCATCAATTACATCAGAAGGTATACCACCTGCCTATATTTTATTTGAAATATAAAATTAATATAAATGATTTTTTAGTGCTAATTCAGATTGATTTGAGTGATTTTGGAAAAAAGCTGACGTGAGTTCTTAAAGTAGTTTCTGAAGCTCTTCAAGCAAATGGTTATTGTTAGTAGAGTGGTCAAGTTTAAGGTTCTAACAAAAAATATCAAGTCACTTTTTTTTTTACTTGCGATATGGGTACCACATATCAAGTTATGCATTCGTACAAAAAAAAAAGTTGAGAACAATCAAATATGCCAATCAATCAACAAGTGGGTCTGACAATTCTGTCTGTCTGTCTGTTTGTCTGTTTTTATCAGAGACCACAGCCTAAACGGATGGGTCGATTTACTTCAAACTTGTTATGTGGCGTTTTTTGGAGAATATCCCCAGACGTTTTTTCGAATTTTTTTTTTGGACCCCAAATAACGGTACCTGTCATATACCGGGTTTAGAAAAACTCAGTTTTCTCAAAAACGGTGCCAACGATTTTTATTAAAAAAATCATGGTCATATTTTTAGATAAGGTCTATCTTTAAATGAAAACCATTTTTTTCAAAAACCGTTATTAACGGTACCTGACATAGAACCGTTTTT
The DNA here is from genome assembly GCA_948107695.1 of Meliscaeva auricollis. NCBI lineage: Eukaryota > Metazoa > Arthropoda > Insecta > Diptera > Syrphidae > Meliscaeva > Meliscaeva auricollis. Next base: position 11,122,338 of record OX403616.1, on the reverse strand, counting down.
TTAAATTCTGATTTTCTCCTTCATGACTCAATCAATTTCAACTATTTTTTTAACACGGATGCTTTTAAGTTGCCGTAATAATATTTAGTAAAAATTATTTTTTTTGGATTTTTAAAAAAGTTTGAAATTTTTTTTTTAAGAATATTTTTTTTCGAAAATTATTAGATATTTTTTTTCAAATTTTAGTTTTTAGATGTTGATAAATAATATCTTAAAAATGGCGTACCAATTTTTTTTAAATAAAAGTCCTTGCTAAATTTTATATGGAAATAATAGTTTTTTTTAAAAAACGGCTCTAACGATTTTCAAATTTTTTTTTCTAAAAATGTATCATTATAGGAGAAATCAAATTGCATTGAGGTTAAATTCGTTTAAAAAGCTGTTTTAGTCATTTGAAAATCGAATTTTATGCTTTTTCAATTGTTTTTTTCTAAAACTATGTACATTTACAAATTTTTAATTAAAAGGGCTTAGCATAAATATTAACTTTATCTTCAAGAGCAAGTACGTGCGACCCAGTCGTGCATTTTATTCTTATTAATTATAGTGTAGAAAATGAAGCAGTCAGAATATCAAAAACAAAACTTCAAAAATGACCCATGGGAGCTACAAAAAGCTAGCAACTGAACGTAAGAATGTTGCGTACCAAGCAATGCAACAATCTCATAGAACGCGGGCACACGAAGAGAAATATAAAGAGCTCAGTAGAAGAATAGAAAAACGGCTTCACAGACAGAAAAAATCAGCCTGGGAGAAGAACCTAATCTGTGAAATAGAGAACAGCCGAGAGCGAGGTCCGCACCAGGCGCGGAAGTTCTACCAATCCGTCCGCAACATGATGCAGTACACACCACGCTGCACATACTGCCCGGACGGAGAGGGAAATCTGATCACCGATCCACAAAGCATACTGGAGAGATGGGAAGTGTACTTTAAGGAATTGCTAAATGTTCAGCTCACAGCAGAAGTGGAGGCTCCACTACTTCAAGATGAACACCCTATGCTACCGCCACCAAGCATAGAAGACGTTGAGAAGGCTATAGGACGGCTCAAGAAAAACAAAGCCCCGGGAGCCGATGGCATACCAGCCAAATTATTCCACCACGGCGGGTCAGCCTTACGTCAAGCAATTCATAATATCATAGTGCACGTATGGGAGCATGAAGAAATGCCAGAAGACTGGCGAAAAGGTATCATATGCCCCATACATAAGAAGGGAGATGTCACAACGTGCAGCAATTATAGAGGTATCACGTTTTTGAGTACCGCCTATAAGATACTCTCCTCTATCCTACAAGACCGGATAACCCCAGACGCTAAAACCATCATCGGACACTATCAGTGTGGTTTCATTCCAGGCAAATCAACAACTGATCAAATTTTACCCCCAGGCAGGCGATGGAAAAATGTCTAGAACTTATCATCCCAACATACCATCTGTTTATAGACTTTAAAGCCGCCTATGATAGCATAGCCAGGGTAGAACTTTACAAAGCCATGAGAGAATTCGGCATCCCAAATAAATTGACACGACTATGTAGGTTGACCATGACCAACGTAACAAGCCAAGTTAAAATAGCCGGATTGCTATCCAGACCAATCAACATCTTTAATGGACTCCGACAAGGGGATGGTTTGGCCTGCCTCCTCTTCAACTCTGGCACGGCAACAAGAGTAACCATCGTCAACAGGTCCAGCCAGATACTGGCTTACGCTACTGGCATCGGAAGAACCGAACAAGCTGTACACGATTCCTTCATCCAGATCGAGCAGGCGGCACGAAATCTGGGGCTGCACATTAGTGAAGGTAAAACAAAGTACATGGTGGCGTCGAATGCGAGAAGAACAGTTGGTCAAACAATCAAGGTAGCGGAGCACGAATTTGAAGTGGTGCAATCCTTTAAATACCTTGGGTCGACAGTAGCAGCCGATAACAACATAGAAGAAGAAATACGCGGGCGGCTTCTCAAATCCAACAGAGCCTACTACAGTCTGTCAAAGCTATTCAAATCCAGAAATCTAACCATAACTTCAAAACTGCTGCTGTACAGGACCATGGTCCTGCCAGTCCTCATGTATGGATCCGAGATTTGGGTGCTTAGCAAAAGGCACTGTGACCTCTTAGCAGCGTTCGAGAGAAAAGTCTTACGGAGAATTGTTGGCCCCATATGTGAGGAAGGACGATTCCGGAGACGGTACAATCATGAGTTGTACGCAATCTACCTTGAAGCAGACATAGTGACAAAAATTAAGCTCGGTAGACTCCGGTGGGGAGGGCACCTAGCTCGTATGAGCGAAGAGGAACCTGCTCGGAAAGTCTTTTGTGGTACATTCTATGATAGACGGCAGCGTGGTAGACCATGCTTGCGCTGGAGAGATTTTGCGTAGACCAGGACGCCCGAAGCCTTGGGGTGCGCAACTGGATGGCGTTGGCTCGAGACCGGGATAGGTGGAGAGACTTGTTGAAAGAGGCCAGGACCGGACCCCGGTTGTCGAGCCGATGATGATGATGAGATGCGACAGTTTTGCTTGTTGACGTAGCCTCCGAGTGTTATGCATAAGCATGATAATAAATTTAATTTAACATTAGTCTGCACATTCTTCGTTTTGAATGTTTATTCTTCATCCTAGAGTTCTTTGTTCAAATCAAAGTAACATAATACTCTTCAAGTGTTGTTTCAACTTTGTTTATATTTCAAGTGGGGACCGAAACGTCTCATCAATTAATCCACAGTAATCAAAGACAGAAGGTTTATGCATAGCACATCATTTCTTATCTTGCTTGAGCATCCAATATGAATCTCATATTCGATGCATTTTGTTTATCTATATATATATGTATGTAAGTATAAGAATAAATCTGTGGTTGATATTTCCACATTCAATTTTTGTAAGTTAGTCTTAAGTAAAACTCGAACCAATAAAGATACCTTCTTTATTTAATATAAAACTAGAACGCAAACAATCTTTTATTTCGCGGCATAACAAAAATTGGTGGCAGCGGTGAAATTTTAAATTAAATATTTAAAAACACAATAAAAAAAAAAAAAAAACATTATTTAGCTCATACGCGAAACTCCACTCTAAATTCCTCTGAGTGAGTTAATAAATCGTGAAAAGAACTAAAAATATTTCGTCGAAATACAACCCTAAAATCTTTGGGTGTATCAATAAATCGATAAAAGAAATAAAAGTTACTAGTTGTGTTCGGAAGTTTTAAATAAAGTCCCATTGAAAAAAAAAAATAATATACATTTGTACTCCCATCATCCTATTAGACTGTACCTACAACTAAAATAATTCAGTGATTAGGATCATCATCATTTCCATCATTTTGATCATTTCGAGAGAACTTTAAAGGAAAACCAGCCATAAAACAGGAGAGCATGACACCAAGAAAAACAACGATGAAAATTTTAATGTAAGTTATTTAAGTATACAAAATGTTAAAATAAGTGAAAAAAAATGTCAGAACAGGAGAAAAGAGATTTAACTAAAGAAGAAATAGAGCAGGAAAATAAAAATAAAAGTGTATTACAATTAAGAAAAAATCAAAAATATTTGGTCAATAAAGCCATAAAAATCAAACAGGTTATTTTAGAGGCACAAAACGAAACACATAACGCCTTGTTCAATATAAAAAACGAATAAACTCTAAAAAAAAAAAAAGAAAAAAAAAAAACGAAAATTAATAAAATTTATAAAAATGGCAAAGTCAGGATCTGAATTTGAATTTAGCGAGGAATTACTTGGTAGGGAATTTACTTGCATAACTAAAGAAAGTGGAAATATATTATCCTTCACTTTAACTCAGATTTTGGAAAATAATAAAATAAGCCAAAACGAAATCGAAGAAGAATACATGGTATTCTATAAAAATAATATTTATAGAAGACAGTTATTTTTTCACGTAATAGAAGATCAAGAAAATTTAAATAAAGAAAAAACACCATCCTTAGTGGAAGATGCAATTGAGAAAATTAGAGATATGGAAATTAAAGAAACGGGAGCTATTCCTAAAAGAAAGAATATAAAAGAAATATTATTAGAAGATGAGGAAAAAGAAAGATCAAGGAACCAGTTAGGAAATAATAACAAGCAGGCAAGAAGTTATAACATGACCAACGAGGAAAATTATTTGATAAACCCAAATAATTTCCCGATCAATAAACGGTTAGAAACAGATAATAGGAATTATTTGAATACTTCAAATAATCTCTCGACCAACCCAACTCCAATAAATAATATTAATTTAAGTGACCTTATAAAAATTATCCCGAATTTTAATAGTGAAGCTACGAAAGCACACAATTTTATACAAAATTGCGAAAATGCAATGAAGTTAGCATCTCCGTCACAAAGAGTGTTACTTCTTGCGGTAATAAAAAGCAAAATTTCTGGTAACGCTGAAATTCTTTTAATGAACAAAAGAATAAATACTTGGGAAGAGTTAAAATATGAACTGAATAGAGTTTTCAGAGAAACTCATTCTAGCTTGCAACTTCATTTAGAAATGACGAAACTTCGTCAAAATTTAAATGAAACCGTAATTCAATTCACACAAAGATGTGAAACTTTAACGAGAAGAAGGATTCAAGCCCTCTTTACTGAAAAGTCAGAAGACCCAACTTATGACGGTCAAATGTTGGGCATTGAAAGAGATATGCTTAACGCATTTATTGCGGGTTTACAAAGAGAGATTGGAACTTTTGTGAATACACAGCGTCCAAAAACCCTCTCCGAAGCAAGTCAATTAGCTATGGAGGAAGAAATCAGATTAGGGTATTATAATGTTAAACCCAAAGAATTTAACACTAAAGAGTACACAGATAGGCATTTAATTAAAATTAACCATACTTCGGTTAAATGTTATAGCTGTGGTCGATTGGGTCATATGTCCAGAGAGTGCTTTAGAAACAAAAATTATAATCAAAAAAGCAACAAATCTTACCAGAATAATAGGGATTTCAATAAATATCAAAATCCAAAACAAAAACAAGATTATAGTAAGGGAAATCCATTTCAAAGCAAAGAAACTAGTAAAAACCAAAATTTTCGAAAACCCGAATAGTTAATGAGGCAACTATTTCGGCGATTATGTCAGGAAGTCCTCATATAGTAATGATTTATAAAAATAAACCATATAACATGTTAATCGATACTGGAGCAGCAGTATCCTTGTTGAAACAGAATTGTATTTTCGAAAAAGATTTACGTTCAGATATAAGTCTAACTTTAAGAGGAATAGGTAAAAGTAGCAGATACAGTATGGGCACTGCTACTATAGGAATTGAATTTACCAGAGGTATTTTAAATGAGTTTAGTTTTCACATAATTCCCATAGATGTGATTAATTACTACGATGGAATCATAGGTAGTGACTTCTTACAATTTTTTAAATACATAATCAATTGTAGAGAACAAACACTCACTAATGAAAATGAGTGTATAAAGTTATTATATAAAGATGAAAACAATATGAAAGAATACTCAAACTGCATAGACCAACAGATTAAAGGATGTAACTCTTTAAGTGCGTCTATAACGTCACTGAATTCTGATAGTATCAAAGATAATAGTGAAGCATTAGTTATTTCAAACACCAAAAGCCAACAGATTGAAGAAAATTATACTAAAGGTGTATTTTATAATGAGGAAAAAGAATCAGAAAAATTTAAGCAAATATGGAGTCAAGTAAGGATTGAACATTTAAAAGAAAAAGAACAAATAGATTCTTTAAAAGGAATAATAAGGGAATATGAAGATATTTTTAGTTTAGAAGGTGAAAGTCTATCTGAAACTAATGCCATAAAACATAGTATTCGTACTATTAACGATATACCTATTAATGCAAAAACGTACAGATATCCTAAAGTACATGAAGCAGAGGTTGATAAACAAATCAAGAAACTTTTAGATGAAAATATTATAAGACATAGTATTTCACCTTGGTCAAGTCCATTATGGGTAGTTCCCAAAAAGTTGGATGCCAGTAAAATTCCAAAATGGAGGATGGTGATAGACTTTCGTAAGTTGAACGAAATCACTGTCTCGGACAATTACCCTATTCCCAACATACAGGACATTTTAGATAAGCTAGGAAATGCGAAATTCTTTACAACCTTAGATTTGAAGTCTGGGTTTCATCAAATTCCACTTGATGAAGATAGTATTGAGAAAACTGCATTTTCTACACCTTATGGACATTTTGAATTTCTTCGGATGCCATTCGGTCTTAAGAATGCTCCAGCTTGTTTTCAGAGGTTAATGAATAACGTTCTTGATGGGTTACAGGGAAAAGACTGTTTTGTTTATATGGATGATATTGTTGTCTTTGGAGAAACAATAGAACAACATTCTGAAAGACTTAGAGTAATATTTGATAGACTCAAGAAAAGTAATTTGAAGATTCAAATTGATAAAACTGAATTTTTTAAACAGGAAGTAGATTACCTGGGATATAATATAACGAGTAACGGAGTTGCACCGAATTTAAAAAAGGTCGAAGCAATAAATAATTTACAAAGTCCAAAAAATGCTAAAAGTATAAAATCATTTATGGGTATGATAGGTTACTATAGAAAATTCATTAAAGGATTTAGCACAATAGCTTCACCATTATATAAATTATTGAAGAAAAATTCAGTTTGGAAATGGGACAACGAACAGCAAATCGCGTTTGATAAATTGAAATGTGAATTGAAAAATTTCACAATGCTACAATATCCAGATTTTGAAAAACCTTTTATCGTAACTACAGATGCCAGCAATAATGGCATAGGGGCAGTATTGTCTCAAGAAAAAGAAAATAAGGACTTACCAATTCATTTCATTAGCAGAAATCTAAATCAAGCAGAAAGTAGATATAGTACAACGGAAAAAGAATGCTTAGCTATTTTATGGGCGATTCAACATTTCAGGCCTTATTTATATGGGCAGAAGTTTAAAATAAAAACTGACCATCGTCCTTTGACATGGTTATTCAACGTTAAAGATCCAGGAAGTCGTCTTATTAGATGGAGGTTAAAATTAGAAGAATATGATTATTCAATACAATACAAGAAAGGTGTTGATAATGTTGTTGCCGACGAACTAAGTAGAAATGTATATATAGTTCAAGACGAAAAAAATACGTACCCAGTAATGACTAGGGAAGACGAAAAAACTAAAGAGTTAATTGAAGAAATCTTTGGTGATGATTCCTCAGACGAAGAAAATGAAGACGTTCTAAGACAAATATATGAAGAAGAATATGGGTTAGAAGAACCATGCACGAGTAAAGTGGTTAAGGAAAAACTGAATAAGAATTTATTACGTGAAAAGGAAATATCTGATAATCAAGAAGTAGAAGTAAATGTCAACAGACATAATAATAATCAAGTAATTGAAAGAAACGTAAATGAAGAGAATATAAACGAAAATTTTTTAGAAGATATACAAATTATAAATGATTTAGAAGTAAGAAAACAAATTATAAGAGAAAACCATGAAAGTTTTTTGGGAGGTCATGGAGGACAAAAGGTAACAATAGCAAAAATAAGAGATAGATTCAATTGGGAAGGATTAAATAAAGATGTAATTGATTACATAACTAAATGTGTACAATGCCAAAAACAGAAAATTAATAGGCATCCCGGGAAAAACCCCATGAAAATAACGTCTACTGCTAATTACGCATTAGAAAAAGTAGACATGGATCTTACTGGTCCATATAAGGAAGGGAACAAAACTTTATTCAGCTTAACAATTCAAGACGACTTAAGTAAATATATAAAATTTATCCCAATAGAGAATAAAAGAAGTGAAACTGTAGCCAGAGCGTTTATAGATCATTGGATATTGTATTTCGGAATTCCAAAAATAATTCTAACCGACAACGGAGGAGAATTCATTAATGAGGTAATGAATGATCTGTGTAAAATGTTTAAAATAAAGCACTTGCGAACGAGTAGTGCTTACCCTCAAAGCAATGGATCTGCTGAAAGAGCACATGCCAGACTAGGAGAATATTTAAGAACAATGATAAAAGATAGAACTAAACCGGAATATGCAAAATTATTTCAATACGCTTCATTTTGTTATAATACTTCAAAGCATAATAGTACAGGTTTCACACCTTACGAAATTGTATTTGGTAGGAAAGCAAACCCACCTAGTGATTTCGGAACTCTTAAATATAAAACAAATACAGATTACACTCAAGAACTTCAATTAAAATTATGTAGAATCCAAAAACAAGTAAAAGAAACACAGCTTCAAAATAAATTAAAATCAAAACAAAGGTACGACCAAAATTTAGGTAGGAAAATTAAAGATTTTGAAGTTAAGGATTTAATTTTAGTAGAGAATGACAAAAGGGATAAGTTTGGAGAAAAATTCTCTGGACCCTTTAAAATACTTAGAATTATAGGAGACTCCGTAGTCATAAAAAGAAATAACCAATTTATTAAATATAATAAAAGCAAAATAAAACATTTTTAAAACTGACAAGTTTTATTTGCAGATTTTTGTTCATTTTAAATGGCGTATTCAGTAATATATGGGAGAACTTTCCCTCAAATGGCATCTACTTCAAAAATATTGGAGAATTGAGACAACAAAGTGGAAAAATCTCTATAGTAAACAATATTAACCTTCGTGAAGTGGCAGATCAAATAGATGTAATAACTAACTTTGTGGCCAATGTAAATGATAACTGTTTTATTGAAATTCCAGAATGCGTAGATTTTATAAGGAAAACTAAAATACAGATTGCAAGCTTAAGAAAAGATTTTAACACTATTTACCATTTACTTGGGGTAGATACAAGTTATAAAAGGTATAAAAGAGGTTTATTAAACATAGTAGGGTCAGGTCTTAAAGTTCTATTCGGAACTTTAGATAGCGAAGACGCTAAACATTATGAAGATGCTATTATAATAACCAAAGAAAACAGTGAATATATACATAAGAGTCAGCAAGAAGAAATAAGAGTTTTAGATGGGTTAAACAAACAGAATATGGTTTTAAAGAATGCATATTATGAATTGGGAAACTTAACAAACACTTTAAGTAAAACATTAGAGGTAATTTCGAACAAAATTAATAAAGATAGGAAGTATTTTGCATTAAAAGAATATTTTACAGAGTTTAAACTTAGAATTTATTTTTTAATAAGTCAAACTGAAACGACAATCAATCAAATAACGGAAGCAATTCTGTTCCTGCAGGATAATGTTATCCACCCGATTATAATCGAACCGAAACATTTCATACAATTATTGAAAGAAAGTGATAAAGAAAACGTAATGCTATTCACACCAAGTTTAGAATCATATAGTCATATAATGAAGGAAATAAATCCAAACGCCTATTTAAAGAAGGATAGATTTGTTATAATTTTATCAGTTCCATTACTAGAGAGTTCAAAATCAGAAGTTTATGAGATGATTAATTTACCATATGGGAAACCAAAAGGAAATTTTTATATTTTAGAACAGAAACATAAATATTTTATAATCAAAGAAAATAAAGAAGAATATATCCTAAGTAATAATATTTTAAAGGATTGTAAGAAAATTGATAAATATTTTGTTTGTAATCAATTAGAATTCAAAAATAGTGTTCTAGATAAAGATTGTGAATTGGCTATTTTTATGAATAGAATAAATAGTAATTGTAATTTAAAACAAGTTTCCAATCATATCGAAATTTTTCATAAACTCGCAGAAAATAAATATTTATTTGCCTTAAGCGAAGAAACAAAATATAAATGTAATTGTTCAAAAAGCAAATATAATGAAGAAGGATTCATAAATCATATTGGAATTATAAATTTAAAAAATGATTGTACCTTCGAAACAATAGAAACAAGACTTAAAACTGCCAATCAAGAAATTACAATGGAAAATAAAGATGTATATCGTCCAGTACCCGAGGACTGTTGTATTAATGTAAAACTAAAAGAATTAGATTATGAAAATATCAATTTACCAAAACTAAAGCTTAAAAATTTAAATGAATTACAAGATTTTACAATTGAAATAAAAAATCAAGAAAGTTATATATCTAAAAAATTGAAAGACATACCACCTCATACTCAAGGTGTTTTATTTGGAATGAGCGGGATAATAATAATTGTAACAGTAATTTACTGTTTTCTAAAATGTATTAAGGGAAGTGGTATTACCATCTTTCACAATTGTTTTAATAAAAAGAATAAACAACCTGTAATTGAAAGAGAAAAAATTGTACATTACTATGATAATAGAAAAAATAAAACTGTAATAAGAAGACCAAATTCAAATGTATTCAAAGTAAATGATTTTGAAGTTGAAGAAAATTAATTGTTAAAAAAAAAAAATATAATTTTCATTTTAAGAGGGGAGGTGTTATGCATAAGCATGATAATAAATTTAATTTAACATTAGTCTGCACATTCTTCGTTTTGAATGTTTATTCTTCATCCTAGAGTTCTTTGTTCAAATCAAAGTAACATAATACTCTTCAAGTGTTGTTTCAACTTTGTTTATATTTCAAGTGGGGACCGAAACGTCTCATCAATTAATCCACAGTAATCAAAGACAGAAGGTTTATGCATAGCACATCATTTCTTATCTTGCTTGAGCATCCAATATGAATCTCATATTCGATGCATTTTGTTTATCTATATATATATGTATGTAAGTATAAGAATAAATCTGTGGTTGATATTTCCACATTCAATTTTTGTAAGTTAGTCTTAAGTAAAACTCGAACCAATAAAGATACCTTCTTTATTTAATATAAAACTAGAACGCAAACAATCTTTTATTTCGCGGCATAACACGAGGTGGAAATGGGCCTCATCAGTCAAGATGATTTTTCGATGAAATTCCGGTTCATTTTCATGCATTTCAAGGACCCAATCAGCAAGGACACGACGTTGTTGATGATCAGCCAGCTTGAGTTCTTGTGTTAACTGAACTTTATAAGCCTTAAGACCCAAGTCTTTATGCAAAATACGGTGTAATGACGTTTGTGGAATGCCTAATTCCAAAAAACAACGAGGAATGGACAAACCTGGGTTTTCTTCAACACTTTGGGCTACAACAGCAATATTCTCAGTTGTTCTTGAGCGACGTGCACGGGTTTTATTCTTCACATCACTAACTTGTCCCAACAGCTCGAATTTGTCCACCAATTTCTGTATTGCGGTCCGACAAGGTGCTTCACGACGACCCAAAAATGTTTTAGTTTTACGAACCGTCTCTGCCAAATTTTCACCATTTTTATAGTGAATTTTAATAATTTCAATGCGTTGTTGAAGCGTGTATCGTTCCATTTTTATTAATAGCGTAGTTTCTACTTGTCAAATGTCAAAAAATAACAGCTTCAAAAGTGACAGCTACCGAAATAGCGGGCTATTCAAAATAACACCTCTTATTGGAAAGGTGTTATTACAATAAATGAAATAATTTTTGTATTTTCGACCGCTAACTTCAGTCTTATTTTAGCGGAATTTTGAATAAATTTAAAACTACATGTATTGCATATATAAAATAAAATTTTTTTTAACTTAAAAGCATCTAAAAAGCTACAAATTTGGTTGCCAATCAAAATAATTTTTTTAATTAATTAAGATTACCGGAAAATTCCATAACTAGAAAACCATGCAAATTTCAAATATTTATTGTCACAAAATTTGCATTTAATTAGGTATGGCTTGGAAAATAAAAATTTCTAACTATTAAATATTTCTTGCAGTTATGTCGTTTTTTCTTGAAAATCAATTCTGTTTTACAAAAATTATTGTTGTGTGCATAAATTTCCATTAAAAAATGTTTATGATTGAAGCAAACTTATCAATATTTCATTTGAAATGCCTAAATTGAACCCAGATTGATTGATTTCAGAAAAATAAAATGACGAATACAGTTTTTTGATAATTTCTTCAACTGTTCCTCAGGAGTTTCTACTCAGTTTCCTAGTATATTGCAAAATGATATACCGACACACATAAACCAAATGAAATGACACAAAAACACGGTATTTTCCTTCCACAGAATTTCAGCCCACAACAGAACTCTCTTGCAGCTGAATAATTTTTTTTTTTTAAGGAAAATTTACAAAATTTCCAAGGATGTTATAATATTTCTGTGTTGGTATCTTTTCTTCAAAAGATTATTACCATATAGATTAGCATACAAAATTAATATACAGCTGCCTTATTTTTTTGTTGAATTTCTATAGACTTTTATTATTCCTTTTTATTACCAGCCCAAAAAGTGATTTTAAAGTTCTGTAGGACTCTTAGTTATCTCTACGACGACGATCATGGTTTTGTCTAAAAAAAAGGGGCAAAAAAAACATTTCTTCAATTCATGAAACAAGAAAACCAATCTAATCAAAAGCAAAGATTGTTTTTAAAGGAAAAAGGAATAATCATTCATTATGAATATGTATGAAGGCAAGCAAAAAAAAAAAAAGTAAAAGAATAAACAAAACTATTTGTGTGGGGGCTGTGATGTGTGTTCAACTACGAAGGACATCCCACTTCTGAATAACAACAATTTCTCTGAAAAACAAATTATTAAATGGAAAAATGGAGAAAATGTTTTTCATGCACAAAAAAAAAGGTAGGTAAAAATATGGGAAAAGTTTTTTTCCTTTATTTTCCCCAGAAACAGGAGCAGTAGCACGAGGAGCAGCAGCATCAACACTAGAGTGCCTGCCTACCTGGTTTTTTTTTTTTTTGTATAGAAAAACACACGTTGTATTATGATCAATTGATTTTATATTTTTTTTTTTGTGTTTTGCTCCTTGTTTGGCAGCACCACACAATATACGATTGATTGAGATGTATGAGCGTTGAATATATGGAATACCCACTACCCGGTTGCCCACAATCACTCCCCACATGCTAATTAATCACATCACTTTTATGCGAAACGTACAAATTTATCCCACGGATAAGTTGGAAATTAATCCACAAGATTAACAGAGAAAGAAAGAGAGAGAGAGAGAGAGTGCACTTGATGCCTTGGGATCTTGGGAAAAAGGAAGAGAAAATGGAGGGTACCTTGTCGAAAATATATACGAAAATTGAATTTGTACACAAATTTAATTGAAAAACTTTATTCCAAAGTTTAAAGTTCGTCTTTAGTTGTCCTGGCATAAGGTTAGGGATGGGAATGGGGATGGTATGGGTATCGTTAGCCTGGCTGATATACCAATACATTTATAATCTACCCCCATAATTTGCGAAAACAAATTAAAAGTTGTTAAGTTTGCGTACAGTAACCTTTCCTGACTATATCAGAAGGACTTTATGCAGGACCTATACCTTTTCTACTGAAAATAGAGAGCGAGAGAGAGCGAGTTTGATTGAATGACGACTAAAACCAACTAACCAAACAACAAACTAACAAAACAACACAAGGACATCAACGAAACGATGACGATGATGCAGTCAGCATCAAGTCATCTCTTCTCAAGTCCAACAAATACCATATCCTTCGTTTCATCCTTTTCCCAAGTAAAAACAATAAAAAAAAAAAAAAATGTTTTATTCTGCTCAACTGTGCAACTGAAAACTGATCTTTAAATCTATGAATCTCACTCTAATGGCATTACACCCGGAAACGGATACGTTTTTCAACCCAAGCCTTGCAATGTGGTCCATAAAAACCGCACAGCCAAGGTACTATAGGTATAGTTTGGTCGTCCGTCACTATTCATCCTTCGTCCTTTCGTTCATTTATTCTGTATGTTCTTCTTCTATATTCTCTTGTTCGTTCCGTTCCTTGGCATTGTTGTTGTAAAATGTATAGATGGAAAAAGTTTATCTTCTTAAAGTGTAAACATGACCGGAAACTTTTGTCATGGTCGGAGAATTGAGATTGAGGGACTCGTATTTGGTTTATATTTTGGTTTTCAACTCCATTCCATAGTATAATACTCTCGAACTCTTCTATGTAGGGATATCTTGGGAATGATATTTTGTGTAGAATGTAGATGTCGTTGGTTTTGGTGGTATGGTGATGGCTTCTAGCGTATCTCTGTCTTTTAGAATATATACACACTTGCTTCTTCGCCACCACTATGGCTCCCAAGTGCTGCTGCTTCTATCAGTATCTCTCTATTCGGAACTACTATAATGCTTGAAGGTCTTAGGTCCTGCATCTTGCCGGATGTCATATTGACACAAAAATGTCGAACAGTGCATTTGGGAGATGCTTCATAGTAGATTTCATTGGATTTTTGCGAATATTTCAAATAAATATTTTTTCGTCTTTCGTCTTTCTACTTTTTTTTTTTTGTTTACAAAAATCTATACGACTTTGCAAGGGGTTATCCTTATGAAATTGAAACATTTATTTGATTTTGTTGAGATAACAAAAGTTGTTATTTTACTGTTCTTTCTTACTGTGAATGTGTGCGTTTGTAGTAGCGTTTGTTGATAGTAACCTTTAGAATTTTATTCCGTTTGTAAATTTAAGAAAAGAGAGACAGAAATAGATGTTGGACAGAAAGGTCATAAAAAGGATTCATTTTGGTAACTTTAAAAAAATTCAGTTTGTTTACTTTTGAAAGTTTCAAAGACTTTTTAGGTACTCACCTACCTTAAAGTTCTTAAAAATAAGGAAATGGGTAGAAATAAAATAAACCTATTAGATGGTTTTCGAAAGATAAACAATTCAAGAAGGGATTATACCGATTAGTGCCAAAAAGTGTTTTCTTAAAGGTATTTTCATTTTTAAGATCAACGATGACAGAAAAACATTAAAAATTAAGTTTTTTTTTTTTAATTTTTGTCTGTCTCCGTATTAGGAGAAATTGATTTATAAATTAAATAAATAAAATTCAAAAATTCGAGAATACTGTATAACTCATTCATAGCCGAAAAGCATACCTGAAAATGGCGTTCCCGAAAATGAAGTTTTAATCATTATCATCCTTTATTTTCCTTCTGATAAAATCAAACGAAATATTTTTCAAGTTCTGTTGTAGTGGTCTCGATTTTACATCATAACATTGACACAAAATTATAATTTTAATTTTTATTCATCACAAAACAGGCGTTCCCGGAATGACGCTTAATTGATGTAAGCTACTTATATGTCTAGTACCTATATCGCAAGTAAAAATCCACTTTTTCAAACACAAAAAAACAAAACCAAAACTTTCAAAAAGAAATGTTGGTCCCCCTGTATTTCTTATAATTGATATCGTAGGTAAAAAAAAACTAATTTGTCAAAAAAATTGAAAGGACATAAGGCCTTCAAATACATTTTCCATTATCAAAAATTACTAAAATTTTAAGAAAAATATCTTGTTCCTTTAATTGTTTGGGCTTGTGCATTTTATTTTTATGATAAATAAACAAGATAATCAACACACTCATATCCTTAAAGTTCTACTCAAAATTAAATTAGAGATTCATTGAACTTTTGGACAAAAATAAAATATTGAAACAATTTTTGTCACCGCAATTTTATACAATTGTAACCGTCCAGTCATACAATTTATTTACCAAATTTTATGTAGGTAGCAAAAAAAAATGTCTGCGTTTTTAGTTCTTTTGAAAAGCAAGCTAACGGGTGATTTTTTAGCTGGTTTGGTTTTGGCAACACTGGTTTTGACAGCTGACGTGTGTTTAGTACCTTGTGTTACTGTCAAACAGCTTCAGTTTGGTTTGCAATTTAACCATGGATCGTCTTACAAATAAACAGCGCTTGAAAATTATTGAATTTTACTATCAAAATTCGTGCTCGGTTCGAAATGTTCATCGCGCGCTTCTTCCATTTTAGGGTCGGCATTCTCGACCTTCTGAGCAGGCTATTCGGAAGATTGTGACCAAATTTCGCACCAAATTTACTTTGTTGGACATTAAACCACCAACACGTTTACGTACTGTGCGTAGTGAAGAAAATATTGCGGCAGTATCAGCTAGTGTGACAGAAGACCGCGAAATGTCGATTCGGCGCTGCCGTTCCCAGCAGTTAGGTTTTTGTTACAGCACTACGTGGAAAATCTTGCGGAAGGATTTGGGCGTAAAGCCTTTTAAGATACAGCTGGTGCAAGAACTAAAGCCAGCCGACCTACCACAACGCCGAATTTTTGGTGAATGGGCTCTTGGAAAGCTGGCCGAGGATCCGCTTTTTTATCGAAAAATTGTGTTCAGCGATGAGGCTCATTTTTGGTTGAATGGGTACGTAAATAAGTAAAATTGCCGCATTTGGAGTGAAGATCAGCCAGAAGCATTGCAACAGCTACCAATGCATCCTGAAAAAGCCACTGTTTGGTGCGGTTTATGGGCCGGCGGCATTATTGGGCCATATTTCTTCAAAGATGATGCGAATCGCAGCGTTACTGTCAATGGTGAACGCTACCGAGCGATGATAACAAACTTTTTTTTGCCCGAAATGGAAGTTCTTGACTTGCATGATATGCGGTTTCAACAAGACGGTGCCACATGCCACACAGCACGAGAAACAATGGCGCAATTGCGAGGCGAGTTCGGTGAACAGTTAATTTCACGTTTCGGGCCGGTCAATTGGCCGCCTAGATCGTGCGATTTGACACCATTAGATAATTTTTTGTGGGGGTATGTCAAGGCTAACGTCTATAGGGACAAGCCCGCTTCGATTGACGCACTGGAAGCCAACATCCATGCATTCATTCGAGAGATACCGGCCGATATGTGTGAAAGAGTATGCCAAAATTGGACTCAGCGGATGGGCTACCTGAGACGCAGCCGCGGTCAACATTTGCATGAAATTATCTTTAAACATTAAATTGCAAGGTTCAAACTATCGATTCAAATAAATATTTCATTATTTTTTCGAATTTTTTGTGTTTTTTTTTTAAAGTTCTAAATCTCTTAAAAAATCACCCTTTATAAGTTTTTGCACTTAAATTATGCAAATTTTGTAACTTTGAAAAATACAAACAACAAAAATAACAAAAACTCTGGTTGATAAGATGTTTTTTTCCAAAAACAGAAATTGGTGTTCTTATCAATAAGATTTTGTGTATTTTGGTGGAAGCATTATGTCGAAATACCAGACAGTAATAGGGAGTACAAAAGTCAGATATAAAAGGTAACCGCAAAAATAATTATATTCAAAAAGTTAGGTACGAATTATTCTTCCTTCTGTATTTACATCTACTGATATAAAATTAACTCAAAAACTAAGCTTTCGTTGACTTGATTCCTGGATGGTTTTTTTTTTTTGGTTATGGTTATGGATTAAAATACTATCAATTTTCAAGTTTTTCGGCGGAAGAGATCAAAGGGGCTCCGCTAAATTAGGCCACAGAAAATAAGGCCCCAAAAGAAAAAAAAATTAAATAAACGCTCAAATTGTGTATTTTTTTCATAACGAAATTATGCCCTAATAAAAAAATGCCCCACCGAAATGAAAAAAATAATAAATAAAACAAAACCTCAACTTGTTGTGAATTTTTTTGGAAAAAAGAAATAAATCTCAGACCAAACTATTAAACAAATACTTGAATAATTTTATTCTGCACAAGTTTCTGTTTAAAATTTTTCCTCAAGGGTGATTACGATGAAAAGCCATAATATAGATATCGTGCTGCAAACCATCAGGGAGTAACCGAACAGCTGCAAAAATTGCGCGATCTTAGCAAATTTCAAAAATTATTTTTATAACAGAATAAAATTAAGCCCCAAAACCAGAGTTGGGATTTTATTTAAAATTTAGTCAATATAAAATAGGAACAGCCCCAAAAAATTAAATAACTCTCCGAAATTGGAGATATTTGGTCGTTGTCGTTTTGTGTGCTTCTTTTGGGGCCTTATTTCATTTTGTTTGGGCCTTTTTTCATGGGGCATAATTTTGCGGAGCCGATTTGATAAAACATTTCAGCCTTACATTTTGGCACCTATTATATTGTTTTCAGGTCCAACTTTTTGTAGAAAAAGTGTTAAAAATTTAAAATGAAGGGCCAAAGTTTCTGTGGATACTAAAGCTTCTTACATCAAGTTTTTAAAAACAAATACTTTTATAAGAAAATAAAAAAAAAAAAAAAACATAAAATTAATTACTAAAGATTTTCTTTAATTGTTTTGACCCCCAAATTTAGCTACGAGATAATATGAAAATTACTATGAACCTTTTGTGTAAAAAATTTCATTGAAATCCATTTAGTTGTTTACAAGAGCGCTAATCAGAAAAACGGGTCTATGGGAGGTACCGATATTAGCCGATGGAAAAATATGTTTTTTATTTCAAAAGTACGAATTTTTTTCCCCCCCAGTTGATCAGTAACCGTCGAGTCATAAAATTTGTTTGCCAAATTTTATATAAATCGGTAGGGGAACACAAGGCGAAATAAGTACGGGGCAGAACGAGTTTTTGCTGTTTTTTTTGTACCACTCATCTGATTTTTATAATATTTTGATAAATTTTTCAGTAGTCTCCAAGCTTTCGAGTGAATATCCTTAAGTTTTATTTGTAATAAAATATACCGCTTGATTCTCCTAGGAATTGCAAGTTTTAAAGTTTAATGATTTCAAAAAAAAAATTAAGCATTTGCCTTATGGCGGGATGGGTTATCTTCTTATTAGAGTTTGTGAATTTCCTTATTAATATCAAATAACCGAAAAAAAAACTCAAAACAGAATGAAAAAATAAACAACCAAGGATAGACAGTAAAAAATAAAAATGAAATAAAAAGATTTCAGTAATTCTGAGAACAAGGATATAGCTGGCCCTTACTGCAAGAATCTTTACTCCAAATTAACCGATGACGTTGCGAGTTCTGCAAAGATTTTAAAATGATCCAACTCTGCCCCGTATTGTTGGGCGAAATATAAAAGTCAAACTGTTTGCTTAAATGAAATCATCCTTAATTCTTTATTAATATTTTAGTTTTTATAATGCAGAATATAAATAAAAGGTTAAACTATGATATTAAAGTTATTTGAAGTTTTAATTTTTAAAATTTAAGAAAATATGATCTCCGGAGTGAAATCTACCCCATTCTGCCCCATGTTTCCCTACCTACCAACAACAAAAAAAAATACAAAATAATGTCAGTTTTTTTAATTCTTTTAAAAAGCTATAAGTATTTGCACAAAACTTATGCAAAGTTTGCAAACATGATAAAAATATGTAGGTTTGCTGAATCCTCTACTGTGGTTGATAAGATTTTTTTTTTTTCTTCCAAAAATAGAAATTAATATTTGGTGTTCTTATCAATGAGATTGTGTGTATTTTGGTGGTGGGCCATAGCATTATGCCAAAATACCAGACAGTTCATTGATTGCTTAAAAATAGGGAGTACAAGTCAGATATTCAAGGTTACCGCAAATATAATTTTCTTTGAAATATTTCTCATAATTCAAAAAGTTAGGTATTATTATAAAAATGAATTATTTTTCCTTCAGTATTTACAACAGCTGATATAAAATTAACTCGAAAACTTAGCATCGTTTCCTTGGTTGCTGGATGGTTTTTTGGTTGTGGATTAAAATTCTCTCCATTTTCCAGTTTTACTATGTCTATCAATTCAATAATTTCCTCTCGGAGGAAGAAATCAAAAATGTTGTTACAAAATTTAAGCCTGACATTTTGGAAGCTTTTTGAATTGTTCCAGGTTCAATTTCTTGTGCAAATATAAGATTTCAAACAAAAAAAGCAGTTTCAGTTTTTCAGAAGTGCAAAATTTAAGTTAAGCTCGAGCTAAACTTACAAAAGATGATGATAATTTTACTCTGTGCTTAACAACTGCCATTGGAAATCAATATTAAAAATCTTCTTTAAAAAGACGACGATATTTTTCTGTACAAGTTAAGATTTTCAAACTCAAAAAGATTTTAAAATATTTATCCAAATTTAACTTTGAAATCATATAAAAAAAAATCTATTTTTAATTTGTATGACAATAATTCTACTAAAGAATCCTTTTATAATTTCCTTTCGGTTAGTCATTTTTGTTGTTTTCCATTTTCAGCATGAATCTTTTAGTTATCACTTAGAAAATTAATTTCCTTTATTTTGTTTTAGTTCAAAAAAAGATGAACATTGGTAGGAACGTTGGGTAAGGTTGGTAGGTAGGTTAGGTATAGAGAATATATAAAATATGTATTAGCAATACCTTAATCGAAAACAAGAGGTTTGAAGTAATTTATTACAAGTTCGTGTTATACTTACACAAAATATAAAAGTGTCACCGCATGCAAAAGAATGTTTACTATTTTCATGTTTTCCTTTTTGTTTTTATTTTTTTGTTGAAGCAGAAAATTAATTTAACCTACACTTGACTTTTGATATTTTAAACTTAAAGTTTTAAGGAAAAGTTTATTATATTTTGAAGACTAAAGGATATTGGAATAGTTTAGAACTATAATTGTGTAGAGTTAAACATAAGAGGATCCATTTTGATATATGTACGAGTATTCTTAAAGAGAAATTAAT
Source organism: Meliscaeva auricollis (assembly GCA_948107695.1). Lineage (NCBI taxonomy): Eukaryota > Metazoa > Arthropoda > Insecta > Diptera > Syrphidae > Meliscaeva > Meliscaeva auricollis. The sequence goes on along the minus strand of OX403616.1, from coordinate 11,101,930 downwards.
GGATTTTTATTTCATTGTAAGACAGGCGGTATGGCTTTAATAATGGAACAGGATATTTTTCATGATATTTTTTACCACTAACTGGCACATATGCGGCAGTATGTCCTGGATAATTTCACGAATTCCATCTTAAAGTTCACGAATTCCTTCTTAAAGTTCTTAAATCGATATTGTGGAGTGTTTAATGGCAAAAATCATGGAGGTGGAAAGTTTGATGCCCAGGCTTTTTTTACATCAAAACTACATTAAATTGAAATTCACTTCTGACCTACCGCTTACTATTATTAAGATGAATATCCGAATGTATTAACTTTGTTCGAAACAGAGTTAGTTCTTGTATTATTCCATCTAATATAGCCGAAAAATCATTCCGGGAACGCTTCCATAACTTAAAAACTGACCTTCATGTGACAAAAAAATACACTAAAATCAATATAATTTAGCTACATTTATTCTTAGAATTACTGAGGCAGCATTTTTATTAAGAATTCTCAAGTGCCTTACAAAAATCTGAAAAGAATCGTGACTCTTCTATTTAATTAAAAGTTTAACCGAAGAAATATGTCTAGTTACAGGGACAAAAAATCAATTTGTTATTCATGTAACGTTCAGTTGGGATTTCCGGATTGATTTATTGTTCCATTAGTAATTTTCTGCATGAATAAATTAAATTTAACTGGTAATTGAAGTTCAATTTGATATTAAGGAGCGTACATTAATTAAATGTCATTCCGGGAACGCCTGTTTTGCGATGAATAAAGATTAAAATTATAATTTTATGTCAATATTATGATGTAAAATCAAGACCACTACAAGAAAACCACAAAAATATTTCGTTTGATTTTGTTAGAAAAAAAATAAACGATAATAATGATAAAAACGGCCAAAAACCGAACCAAATAGTGATACTTTGAGGATGAAGAGGCTTTTCGACAATCATTTATGGATTTTGAGCCTCAAATGCGACAATTCTGCTTTTTAACTTAGTTTCCGAGGTGGAAATGGGTCTCATCACAGAAAATCCGCATCATTTTGTTGCATTTCAAAGACCCAATCAGTCAAGATATACTACGACGTTGCTTGTGATCAACCGGCCTGAGTTCGTGTGTCAACTGAACTTTAAAACCATTTAGACATTTATCTTTATGCAAAATACCGTGTAAGGTTTGTTTGCGAAAAGCCTAATTCAAAAAGGTGGACGAAAAATGACAAACTTGATTTTTCGTCAACACTACGAGCAGTTTTTGTAGAGCGGCGCACAAGATTTCAAGTTTCTACATCGCTATCTTGTCCCAACAGCTTAAATTTGTCCACCATTTCCACTATTACCGACCTATAAGTTGCTTCACGACGACCCAAAAGTGTTTTAGTTTTACAAACAGTGATTGCAAAACTTTCACCATATTTTTTAGGGAACTTTAACAATTTCAATGCGTTGGTGATGCGTGGAATTTATTTTCCAAATGACAGTTTCAAAAATAGCCCAAATAGTTAGCACAAAAATATTAAAGGACTCGAGGGTTTAAATTGATTTGCTTCAAAAATTCAGCAACTTGCAGTTACCGAGAAATAATTATGAAAAACTTGGAAAAATACAGCCTAAAAATCAAAAAAAAAAAATTCAATAATTGCTGTCAAGATTGCTGCTCTAAATTCCATATAAGATTTGTTTAGCGAATTATTTCTACAAACTAGTGCAAAAGAATTGGTAAATAAATCACTTCACCTGCTCAATTTTAGATCCATCCCTTATTCTTATGCAATGATTTTTACTAATTAGAAGGCTTAGGAGAGGATTTCTGTGGGCTTCAGCATTTACCATAAATTCTTTTAAAAAAATGTGGACCTATTCCACAAAAACCTAATAGCTGATAATTCAACTAAAACTGAGCTTGAAGAAGAAAACAATTGACATTTGAGTCATTTATTCAAACGTTTTCGGAGATTGGATAACGTTTTTCATTCTTGCTAACAATTTAGTTCATGTGGAAGCAGTATCACTTGGCTTAATGATGAGTGCGATGGACTTAATGGTTAGTTCAATGGACTATCACGCCGGAAGTCTGGGTTCGCTAACCAGCTTATGTCAATTTGATTTTTTTGCATCTCGTGAGGAATTGAAAAAAAAAACCTTAAAAATTACTGCTTGTCACTAAAAGCGCATCTCAACTAGCCGTTGGGAACCAGCTGAAAATTGTAGGTCTCCTACATTTGTGCTACCGATACCAGCTGCAATTTGAGGAACCCGCTACTATCAGCTCGGTCTGACTATTAAATTTTATTTCTGATGATGACGCTATCATCGGCTGACAATTTTACCAGCCACTGGCAAAGTAAAGCACGTTCAACTTTTAATAACAAGCAAATGCGTTACGAAATTAAATAAAAAAAATTGCAAGGCTACAAGGGTGACTTGCCAGCGGCTGTTACCAGCTAACAGGAGTGCTTAACATCACCGAATAAAACGAGAAACTAGGTCCTTATATCCAAGCAATTTTGTTTCGCCTGAGGGAAGGATTCCTCTGCATAGGTAGTGAACAATTCTACAGAATGTTGTGTGAAAAGTTTTGAAAATTATCATTGCTTCCGATTCCGATCCATTCGAATACGAATCGAAGAAATGTGAAGAAGTATCATTGAAGGTATAAAACATTTTTTTTTTATTTGGATGCTAAATGTTATATTGATTCTATATTTAAACTTACTTTAAAAGTTTTAGTTTTTATACGGCCTAGTTGATAACTCAATTCGAGTGGAAATAAAGTTTTCATAAGAAAATTGCTTGCTTGAAAAATGTTGTCTTACAATCCACAGCCTCTTTTTCTAGTTAAAATTGTTTAATTTGTAAATCTCACAAAATGTTTTCGGAAAGTGGCAAAATGGTACATAACTTGTTGTGGAATGTATTCAATTCAATGTTCAGATCACTAGAGAAGAGATTAGTACAGGCACTAAGCTTAGGTAATATAAGACTTTTTGTCACCAATTTAGCTTGAAGCTTCTATTGCATGCTAAAATTGTTCGATTGGTAAATGTCAAGTTTAAAAATTACACCTTAGGATTTTTTTCCTTGCGGTCACATTTTCAAATATTGGTAAAATGGTCCAACACAGTTATCACATGGAACTTGTTCAATTTTCATTTCACAAAATGTGACAACCTACTTGGCTGAAAGCATTTTAGGATTTAGGGGTGCCAGGATATTAAAATGAAAAAAACCAAAGATTGCCAAACACAATAATTTATTTGTTTCAAAATTTCACGTGGAACGTATTTTTGTTTGAATTAAACAAATGTGGAATGTGAGTTTTAAATTTTTTTTATCCAAAAACTTCTGTTCTCTAAATTTCCTACACAGTTCAAATAAAAAAGAGAAAATTTATAAAAAAAATCCATTGCATGGAAATGTCAGCCTTACATTCCACAATCTATGTTTTGAATTAATTTTCTTTATAATTGGGTAATTTTGAGATGCCCTACACCTATTAAGTATTTTAATTATTATTCTTCGGTTAGAATCCTTAGAAACTTGTTTAATGGGACGTAAGAATTTGTGAAACGCATCAGTTTTTTGTCACTAAAAGAACCAAAACAGTGCTTAAAAACCTAGATTTTAACAGAAAAATTAGCCATAACTAGCAAATATATAAGCTGTGGAATGTATAATTCTGAAATTTCCACACAAACATTTTTTTCTATCCATTTAAACTTGAAATTTAAAAAAAATTAATAAATTGTATTGATTTATTATGAAATACTCTTTTTATGGAACTTATTTTGTAGTAATTTGCATTTGATCTTATTTAACATAGAACTTAGGGCTTAATTTTAATTATGGATTTGTATTTTCCAAGAAATAGCTATAAAATAATAACTGTGGATTGTAAATTTTCAGTTAATTTAATTAAAGGTAAAATCTTTTCCTATGCTACACAAGCAAAGTTTAAATTCAAATATGTTTATGTAACGTATTGACATGGAAATTAGAAACTTACGTTCCACAGCTTATAGTTAATACCAGAGTAGCCATTTAACTTTTATTTGCAGATAAAAATAAAGCATTCTGCAGTTAAGAATACAGAGAAACTTAAAATTTCTTAATCAAAAAAACATTACTTCGAATTAAGTGCTGTGGAATGTAAGTGAACAAAATGCATGCGACTGCTTGAATATTTAATTTTCAAAGTATTTGGCTTATATGAAACAAATAAGTTAATTCGTTAACCTTGTAGATCAAAAATAAAGATAAAGTGACCTGATTAAAATTGTGGAACGTATTCATTCTTTTCCCTACTGATAAGTTCCAGTCTCAAAACTTATTAGAATAAAGTTTTCTAAAATTCTTCCGGTTCAAATTAGTCAAGTACAATCATTATGAATATTATTTCCCAACTTTCGCCACCGGCCCGTCACACCGTCGCGTCGTCGTCGTCCCGTCATCAGTCAGTTGTTGTAAAAACATTACACAAAACCCACAAACAGGAAATATCTACCTTCATAATTCTTTTGAAACAAAACTATTTCAAAAACAAACCAACGAGTAACTGCAATTTAAATGAAAAACGGCAGTTTTTTTTTTTTTTGTTTGAGGTGGTGCTTATATACCATCACTTGAATCCTAGGTACTTGAATCCTTTTTGCCTTGTGTGTGGATTTTAATGGTTCTTAGAGATATTCATTCTCTAAATGTGTACAGAGCACATGCCAACTTAAAAGGCCGCATATTATAGCCAAGACAGAACCCAGCCAGGATATTCCGGATATTAATATTTTTTTTTTTTTTGTTATAATAAAAGTGAGCTATATGACATTTCTCCCAGACAAACAGACACAAAAACAAAGAGTTCATATGCCGCGCCGCATTCCAACTACCTCCTTACTTTTTTTTTATATAACATCACGAGGACATGACATCAACACGACGAGGACGACGATGAGGATAATGATGATGAGAATGATGATGACGATGATAAGGCTAAGTAGGTGGTAGTAGAAAGTACACCCTATGGCAATGTGACAATGTGACTGCTATTATGATGACACTAAGTGTGTGCCTCACATCAACCATCAAGTTGACATTTTTCAATGGGAAATGTCGCGCACAGGTTTTTGTCTCAAGAATCTCTAAACTTTTGACAAAAAAAATACCAAAAAAAAAAAAAAAAGGATCTTATCCTTCTAGAAATGGGTAAAAAAAAACTGAAGAAGACAAAAAAATAAATAAATTTACACAATTTTTTTTTTGCAACAAAAAACTTACAATATCATCGACTTGAATATGTATTTTTATCCATTTAATACAACGACAAAATATATATAAAAAAAAAAGAAGATCCAAATGTAATCCTTGATTTTGGAAGAAAATAAACTTTAATCACTAAAAATCTCACTTGTAAATTTTTCTTTACACTTTTTTCTTCTTTTTAACTATTTTTTTTTTCTTTTACATGAAAATGCACTTTGGGTTTACCACTAAAGAATGAGGGGGGTACCTAACGTTTTTTTTTGTATGGTGCAACACTCTATAAAATTAATACCCCAAAAAAATACACAACACCGCACATGATGATGGCCCTCGAAGGCCAATAATAAAATCGTGAAACACGAAAATCTAAACTCATAACATAAACAACAACAACAATAACCACAAGACGATGGGTAAAAAGTAAGCAAAAAAAAGAAGAAGGACTTCTTCTTTAACACGAGTTATGTGCTGTGGGTGGTGCGCGGAATGGAAGGAAGAAAAACTTCACGACACACTAGCGCCAGTAGCCCAAACGTCAAACGAGCAAATTTCTATCCAAAATTACGTTGCAAGTCACGTTCTTTCAAAAATGTTAAAAAAAATCAAAGAAAAAAACGATCGAAATGCGATAAAAAGGGTCAGTATTGGCAAACTATCAATTATTCTTAAAGAATTTTTCTTTTATTTGATTTATTTAAATAATTATTTGATGGTTAAAAATTATTTAATTTTTCGGTTTTTTTTTTCATTTATTTGATTTTTTTTTTTGAAATTCCCGTAAAAGTTAACAAGTTAGCTCCGCTTCGCGTAAAAGTCACTTTAACACTGACGAACAACCCTCACGCACTTTATGGCTCCAACTTCGTGAGCCAATTCAAATAGGGCATCACACACCACACTCTATACTACACTACTGTGTCGACACTCAGCATCGACAACGTACACGATGAGGAGGACGACATCAACAACAACGGTATTTTACCCAATGAATTTCGACTCAAATCCAAAAAAAAAAACTGAGGTTATGATGAAGATGATGCGGGTGATGTTGGTAGATTATTTGGAGTAAAAATTTTGTATTTCAAAGAAATTCACCTCGAAAACACGATGACAAACGTTTTTTTTCCCCCCAAACCGAGGAAACAAAAATTCACAAACAAAATTTTTGTCCAACAATCAACATCAAAAACGCGCTGCTAGACTTGTCTCCGTTCGAGCCCTCTGATGGAGAATGAACTTGGATAGTCTTCGTATGTTGTCGGTTTCGTGTTGTACGAGTCCATCCATTGTCGTTGTCTACCACTCTCTCTCTCTCTCTCTCTCCGAGAGTGAATTCCACTCAATATAGAAGACGAATGAACATTTTTGAATGCGCAACTCTAACATTTTGATGCTGGCAGCATGTTGCCAAGATGCATTTTTGAGTGGAATTTTCTTATCAGAAATGAGTTGTTTTTGATTGCACTCACATAGGGAGCAGCAACAACATTACTGACCTCACTCACGATTCTTATTCGAAATTGGTAACCTACTCGTTAATTTGAGTGAAAATATATTTATGTGTGGTGAACTTGATGAGAAATTAAGGTCGATGAAAGGTACATTTTGAGTTGGGTTATATTTTGAGGGGATTGACAATATCATGGCATTTTTGAGAAATATATTTTCTAAAAATACTTTTGCTGGTGTAATCAAAGATGGGGTTTTTGAGAATTGATTTTATCATACATCTTCCAGTTTCACTTCATCATCTTGCTCAAAACTCACCTCGCCCCTACTGCCAACAGACAAGAGTGATGAGAAAGGAGAAGAGAGATTTTCGATTAAAGGTTTGTCATCGTCACTTTTTAAGTGTTGAACTCACATATCTTTTTAGATCACATCATCAGAAGCTTTTAGGCATTTTATTTTTTAAATTCATTTGTGGTTGTTGTTGTTGTTGAATTCACCTTTCATGTTAAGGAAGGTAAATGAAGGTATGGGTAGGGTATAGGAGGTTAGGTTGTTTAATGCGATTATAGATGCACTGAAACATGCAGGAGTGGTCAATTTGGTTATCGCAAAGGCTATTTAAGAGTTATAGGTTTTTCTATTGTTTTTGATGATCTAGATATTTTTTTTTTCTGTTGTTGTTGTTGTTACGGATTTGACTTAATGGGTGGCATTCATATCTCGTTTTGAATATTAAATTGGTAAGGATTAGAGATTCCAATTTGTTGGCCTTTGAGATTGAGATAGAAATAAATAAATATGAATAAGAGAAGTAAGAAAAAATTTATAGATGATTAATTTTTTGTTTAATTTATATATTTTTTTAATGTTTGGAATTGTTTTGAAGTAAAATAAAAAAATTACTTGTGCAGGTTCTATAGCAAAATATTAATATTATGTAGGTACATTTTCTTTACTCTGGATGTGTTCCCAAACAAGCCTCTTCTTACTTACTTCCTTACGGTGGCGCTTACAATCCAGGATGGATTACGGCCTCAATCAACATGCCTCTCCAGCCAGTTCTGTCCTTAGCTAGCCGTATCTAGTTACGCACGCCAATTTGGTTGAGGTCGTTCTTTACTTGTGTGCGCCACCTGTTACGCTGTTTCCCTCTGCTGCGTACACCATCAAGGTTGGTTTCGAAGACTCGTCAGGCTGGTGCGTTGATATCAGCCGCTGTATTTTTAACTTCTTGACCAGATTAACGTCGCTGTACAGCCCGTAAAGCTCGTCGTTGAATCTTCTTCTCCATGCTCCTTCGATACAGGACCATAAATCACTCGAAGAATCTTTCTCTCAAAGCAACCAAGCAAATTTTCATTCGAATCTTTTAACGCCGAATCTTTTAACAACTGCTTCAAGAACGATGTAAAATATTTTGCATGATATAGCGTCGCCTTGTCTTAGACATTTCTCAACATCAAACGGTTTAGAGGTGTTCTTACCGACTTTGACGGAGCAGCGAGATTTCTCCCTTGTGATCCTGCACAAGCGAACGAGTTTGGTAGGGATGCCGAGATACGACATGGCTCCGTATAATATGTCTCTATTCACGCTATCATACGCGACTTTAAAATCGATGAAGAGGTGGTGTGTATCGATCTGGAATTCCCGTTTTTTTTTCCAAAATCTGTCGGAGTGTGAACATTTGATTGACTGTTGACTTCTCTGGCCTAAAAGTACACTGATAGGGGCCAATCAGGTTTAAGGCGATCACACAGTATCGACGACAATATTTTGTAGGCGACGTCAAGAGGGCTAATGCCTCTGTAGTTCTTATACCTCAGAGCGTTTCCTTTTTTGGATGGGGTACACTATGCGAAGGTTCCATTCATCGGGCATGCTTTCATCCAACCAGATTTTATAGATGAGCTGGTGCATACTCCCTACTAACCCATTTCCTTCTGCTTTGAACAATTCGGCTGGTAAGCCATCCGCACCAGCAGCCTTATACGACTTTAGTTTGGCAATCGCTAACCGCACTTCATCTAGATCAGGTTGACGCAATTGTTGACCATCGTCGTCTAAATTGAATGGAATAACAGCGGAATGTTGGCTATCTTCGCCGTTCAGGAGTCTAGAAAAATTGTCTCTCCAGATTCTCAGCACTGAATGTGTGTCTACTACCATATTCCTCTCATCTCGGCAGGCTTCTGTTCTGGCCTTGTAGCCTTGGGTAGATCTTCTTACCCTTTGGTAGAATTTTCGAACATCTCCTCTGCCGGTACAATCCTCAATAGACTTGACCTCCCGCTTCTCGTGCTCTGTCTTTTTCTTCCTGAGAAGTGGGCGGCGTTCCTTACTTCTTTTTTGCCCGTAGAGCTCTCGGGCTGCTCTCTTAGTGGCTCTGGTTCTTGTTTGCAGTTTTGCCTGATAGGCCTCGTTCTTAGCTGCATGCGCCAGCCGGCATTCTACGTCAAACCAGGAGTTTCGTTGTGGTCGCCTTGTAAACCCAGCACATCAGTGGCGACACTACTGATGGCTTGTTGACAATGTCTTCACTGGTCGTCTATGCTTGCTGCTAGTGGCTTGCTGGCCAAGAGATTAAGTAAAAAGCGGTCAGCAAAAGTTTTGACGGTTTCTTGCGATTTGAGTTTCTCGACATCAAACTTTTTCGTACTCGAGAAACTACCAAGAAGTGATCTGAGTCAACGTTTGCTCCTCGGAACGGTCAGACATCTAAGATACTGGAAGCATGTCTGGCGTCAATCGCAATGTGATCAATTTGCTTGACAGTTTTTTGATCACATGACCGCCAAGTCCCCTTGTGTATTATTGAGGTGTGAGAATTGGGTGCTCGCAATGGTGACATTTTGCTCTTCCGCAAAGTCAATCATCCTGAGTCCGTTGTTGTACGTTTCGGCATGTAGACTGTACTTTCCAATAACCGACCTATAAACCTCCTCCTTACCAAATCTAGCGTTTTAGTCACCAAGAATAATCTTTACGTCGTACTTGGCACTTATAGTACGTGCGCTGGAGGAGGTCGTAAAACTCGTCAATAATTTCGTCATCCTTCTATTCGTGGGGGAAGTGAACACAGATCGGCTTCACGTTCTGAAATTATGTCTTGATTCGGATTGTGTCGCTCGATTACCACATTAAAGCCCACGACTTCTTGCCTCACTCTTCCTCTAATCACAAAACCACACCCAAACAGCCGCTGACCCTGCCTTTTTAAAGCACTTCCCATGGTAGATGTCACACGAAGTCATCCGTCGCATGCCCTCTCCATCCCATCACACCTCCTGGATAGCTGTTATGTCAGCCTTTAGCCTATCCAGGCTCTCCACTAATTGTTCGGCTGAACGTGTACGCATTTTACGTACAGATCCGAAATTCATTGTCCTTGTTTCGGAACAGAATCTTTTTTCCGTGGTAGGAAGTTACCCCGGCGCACGATTCTTCTTACATTATTTCAAACATCTAGGAGATTTATGCTCATGTAATGTCCTTCTCCTTATGTGGCAAATCTTCTTCCCTTTAATAAGATATTGGTCCTGCTTTTATTTTTCTGGAAGAAGACCAATTGTTTTAATAGATAAAAATGTAAGGACACTTCTAACTCATGCCTCACTGAGTCTAACCAATTCAGAAATATATTTTTAGAAAACAAAGTGAAAAAGTTTTATTTCAATATTTTTGATTTCTTGAAAAGCAACCCCAGCAATTGAAATAACTAATTTATGGAGCAATTCAATGCCCGAAAGTTTTTAAGGTAGCCTAGACTCCCAAAGGCACACCAATAACCATACGATTGAAACAATTTTTTTTGTTGTGTTCACGATAGAGTTTAAAAATGTTTTTGTTTCAAAGCTTCCAAAGAACGGCAAAGACCTATATTCCATCTAGACATTAATAAAGGTTCTTCTGTAGACCTGTCAAGAGGAATCCCAAGGGAACTCTCACAATTCTATTACATAAAACCTCCATCCTACCATCACATTATTGCGTAAAGCTAGTCACACTTGGCCACCATTTTCCATACCCCTCTTTGATAACAAAACGTTAAAACCCTTCTTTCTCCTACCTATAACGAATACGTATCTATCCAAACTTATGGGATAAAATAAATGTCGGAATGCTAGTTAACTTAATGATTGGCAGTGTAAAGAAGATTAACTCGCACAGGACCATTCTTGCGATCCATATTATACAACTTTTTCTCCATCTTCTATCTAACCTGGTTAAAGCATCGCGCAATCACAAAGTCTTCTAAAACCTAATTTTTTTCCATTTTTCTATTCCTTTTTCTTAGAAAAGAAAATTGAAGTAAAAAGTAGGGGAAAAAAACACTTTTTCCATAAAACTTACTTTCATATTGTCTCGACTCGACTTGACGTCAGTCTTCTCTTCACTTGGTCCTTCTAGTTTTTTTTTGTTTTCTTCTTTTTGTCTCCACTCGTTGGCTTTTTGTTTTTAAATTCTCTTTCCTTTTTCTTTTACTCTGAGGTTTGTTTGATTTTTTTTTTACTTGGCAGGATTTTTGCTGTCGTCCTCGAAGAGTGTTGTTCCTCTTTGCAACACCTCCATTCTACGGGGTAACATAATAAAGTGAAGACCCTTTTGTTTTTTTTTCCTTTTGAATTGATTTGGCTTCACTTGGTACTGGTGCTTGTGGGCTTAGTTTCGTACAAATGTCCACATACCACCCACAATTCTCTAAATCCTTATTTAGAATATGGTTCAAGTTGTGTGTTGAACAAAATAAAAAGAAGAAGAAGAACTTTCAGACAAAAAAGTATGTGTCATCATCAAAGGAAAAACGAAGAAACAAAAACCCCTCTTGAACTAACAACCTAAAACAAAAAGGTTCATTCCAATCCAATTGTGTTGTTGGCTGTCATCTTCATTGCACAGAATGAGTATCTTCACATAATAGTCGTCGAACGGGTTGGTTCCTCCTTCGGTCCGGTCGGTCGATGTTGGTCGGATATTGTTTTGCTGAAAATGGGTTAAGATAGTTCCGATTGTTTTCCGGAGAATCTTTGTATCTTCTGTATGGAATTTGTTGTATCTTTTGTTTCGATCGAGTGTATCTTATGTTTGTCGAGTCGTGTGAATTCTTCTTTTCATAAAACCACCTCCGATATTTTCAAATAGAAATGAGTTGAGATGTGTCGTATAAAAGTTATGATTTGCCCTCATAAAGGCATCAGAAACAGGTACATGTACTCCTTCCATGACTGGCAGAAGATTATCATGATTGCATGTTACGATAAGTATCTAACTTGCCATCAACAATAGTTATCCAAAAACCGCATCATTATAACCATAAAAACCAATCCCCTTAAGAGATACACGATATATCTGCAGCACAAGAAGTTAGTGCTTCGATACCGCATATCTTCTCTTAAATGCTTGACCTTTTTTTTGTTGAGGTGAAATAAAAAAAATAATACTTCTTCGTCTTCTTCTTTCAACAATTTATGAGGCACTTTATTATGGGTTATTTGTGTTAATAGTCGATGAGTTGGTTCCTTCAACTCTGGAGTCTCGAATTCATAAGACAATTTTCATTAATTTATTTGCAATTAAGATGAGTGATCAGAAGCGGTCGCAGGAAATTTTTCAAAGGGGGTCTAGGTAAGTTTGAAATACAAAATTTATGAAAGAACTCGAGAGCAGGTAAATACTCGATGAAGCTTTTGAAATGCATTCTTTTGGGAATGAATGCAGTATTTGCATTCTTTTGAAGTCCATGCACCCTTTTGCATTCTTTAAAGTTTTTGCATTCTTTGCATTCATTTGCAGTCTTTTGCATTCTTTTGCAGTCTTTACATTCTTTTGAAGTCTTCCACTCCTTGGTAGTCTTTGCATTCTTTTGAAGTCTGTGCATTCTTTTGCATTCTTTCAAGTTTTTGCATTCTTTGCATTCTTTGGCAGTCTTTTGCAGTCTTTCAAAATTACACTAAACCATTCTACAAACAAAAAATTTAGGTCAGTAACAGAGGCACTTAGTCTAAAATCGAGTGAATCTAACGTTAACCCTATTGAGAAAGAGACTTGCACATTTGATTATCTGTTGAAAGAATTCGTCGTCAGGTTCTGAGTTCCTGAAGAGTAGCCGGAACCCAAAAAAACAACTGACTGCGTGACAGATGGTTACGCAACTGCTACTATAGAGTTGGTAAATATTAAGCAACCATCCTGCCACAAGACAAACCATCCCATTATCAATCCCATGCAAGTATCAGGTAGGCTTAGACAAATAGTCGGTTTACGACCCCACTGATCAGTGATCACAAAGTTTTTATCATCCTTGGTCAGAACCATACTTAACCATTTCATAAACAATTTAGGTCACAAGACTACTAAATAGCGCCAACCGGTGTCAATTGGGATTTCTGAGAAGGTGTTCTAGAAGTCAATTTCTACCTACATATCTACTGATTCAGCACTTAACACGAAGCTAATAGATACTGCCGTCTTTTAAGCATATTGCTGTTGGGTTTTTGTGGTTCCGTAATTACTCCCGACAAAATCATTGCCTCAAAACTATTTGGACAGTATAGTTTGATAGTTGGACCACTAAGCGATGTATAGCTTGAAACGTGTTCGTCCAACATTATACCTGGATACAGTGAGTAAATAGTGCTCACTTGTTACCTTGTTGTACATCTCAACTAGTCTTCCGCAACCAACAGAAAATTGTAGCTCCCCTTCCCGATAAATTACACGCACATAGAAAATAGTTTGAGACAGTCAGTCACAGTCATTGATTTTGAAAAAGCGTTTGATAGTGTTAGCAGAGAATTTATTTGGATTGCCTTACGCAGGAGAGGCATTCCAGATAAGTTGATCGCTATTATTAAAGCAACCTACGATGGATGCAAATGTCACGTTTTACATAAAGGAAGGTTGTCGGATGTATTCGAAGTCCATTGTGGAGTCAGACAGGGTTGCATACTGTAGCCAATACTTTTCCTGTTAGTGATAAGTGATGTGCTGCGTGCAGCCCTGTTAAACGGAAATAGTGGAATTCAATGACAACCCAACTAAAACATCTGGACTACGCGGAAGACGTATGCTTACTCTATCATAGGATCATGGATCTCCATCAAATGACAACAAAAGTGGAGGTAGAAGCAGAAATCGTGGGGCTGAAAATTAACACGGAAAAAAGAAAAATGATCAGCCTCGGAAGTAACTCATCTGTTCAAGTCAATATTTCTGGACAACCGGTAGAGAAAGTAGAAGACTTTCAATATCTCGGGAATTTTGTCTCTACCAAAGGTGGAACCGAACAAGATGTCGACAGCCGTATCAAAAAAGCAAAGGCTGCTTTCGGATTGCTGTCCAAAATATGGAGAAACAACGCTATAAGGTTAAAGACCAAGCTGAGACTGTTCCGCTCAAATGTGCTTCTGTATGGGTGCAGCACTTGAAAAATCTGAGCAACTGTCACAAGCAAGCTGCAATCGTTCGTGAATAGGTGCGTCTACGAAACATCTAAAGGATTTTTTGGCCAAACCGTATTTCTAATGAAGAACTTCATAGAAGAACAGGTCAAGAATCCATTGACAGTACTATTCGCAGGCGTAAGTGGCAGTGGATTGGTCATACGCTTCGAAAAGGCAACGATTGCATTGCTGGCCCAGCGATGCAATGGAACCCACTCACACAGAGGGTCGGGTCGGCCGAGAAGCACATGGCGCAGGACAGTCAAAAGTGAATCTGCACAGCTGGGGAAGAGTTGGAGAGAACTACGTTATATTTCCAGAAATTGTACACGATGGCGCGTAGGAGTAGTGGAGGCCCTATACCCCTTAAGGGGATCATAACGGACTTTTTAAGGTCTGAGGACCTAAGTAAGTAAGTAAGTAAGTCACTAGGTCATGGATCTGAATAGAACTCAAGACGCCACCGTTTAATTCATCGGGAATTATGGCATTTTTTTCTTTAATGTGGTTCCAATAATGACCCAAGATTCGAAATCCAATTATTGCCAATTTGAAGTTGATTAACATTGAAAAAAAAATGGGTTCCCACGTTGGGCGCCGTTTTGAAATACAAAGCACGATGTTGTCGGCTGGATTTCTATGCTAGAATTTCAACATTATGAGAAATAAACATACAAAACAAAATTTATCAAAGATTAACATTCGCTCCCTTGGCCCCTCCATCTCAGGTGCCTATGGAGAGAGAATACAATTTAGCTGAATGACTCTAGTCTAAAATTTGTTTACAAATAGGAACAAAAAAATCTTCCAAATTAGAGTTCACCATTTGCCTGCATATGCATGGGCTTGCAGAATTTTCCATCATCCAACGCACCAGCATCAACAATCATTGTTTGATGTGGCCCATGCATGTTCACTGCCCTGCTTTGCTTGCAGAACTCATAGCTTTACTGAAGCGAAAAGTGTATCATCCGAGAAGATAAAGCAATAAATCAAATTGCTAAACGAGTCAGTATGCTTGTGTGTTTTATATGAAGAACAGATAGAAGCAATTTGCTTTATATTTCAAACCAAGCTGACCATTGCCGACCAGTCATCCGGTCAGCCAACCAAACCGACAACCAACAAGCCATCTGTCCAGCGTTTATAACCGAAAATCGAGAACAACAAAACTTTCGATACAATTTGTAGAGTCTGTGTCGTCCCTGATATGGTGTCCCTGATATACACAACTCCCGGCTGCCGCCTGGTAGCCTATTTTACTGTTTGATGCCTAAACTATATCCCTAAGCCGCAATCTTTAGAGCTGACTTTTGTAAATTTATTTTGTGTGTACTCACTGTTTGGAAGGCCCAAATACAATTTTCAATCTTCAATGATATAACGTGCCTATACCAACCTACTCATCATCTAATACCGAGACTAACCGACTGACTGGACTGGACTGGACGGCCCACACCCAGTCAAACGAAGGGTTTGATTTTCAATTATGGTATCGTCGAGGTGGTAATGGGAATTATTAGACTATCCCACAACATAATTGTCGTCGCCGTCACCATTTGAATGGACAACATTTGAAAAACGATACTCTTTCCTTCGAGTCATGATTTATTTGAATTTTCCAGAACAGTTAACGAGGACAATCTTCTGTGTGTGTCTGTAAGCCCATGAAGACCAACTCCAAACCTCAACCACCATCATCAAACAAAAATAATAACGCTTGACTCAACAATTCAACATCAAACAAATAGCAAACCAAAGACTTTTGTCTATATAAAAAGGATTAACGCTTAATTATAGGTTCGCTTCGGTTCACCCTAACAACCGCTGAATGTGCTGAATTAATATTTAATTATAAGCCAGCTGGAATTGACTGGGCGTGTTTGTAGTCTTTATGTGAGAAGACAGAGGAGTGCTTCTTCTCAGAAGCAGACAAGAGAAGAGAGCACACAGCAGGCAATCTGCTTAAGTGGATGTCTATAGGGACTAAGACACACGGGTTCCAATTAAATGTTTACGAGAGTGAAATAAAAAAGCTGCCCAAATGGTATTTATACAACAAGAAACCTCTAATTTTGTAAGGTTTAGGTACTAAGATGGCTATCATCACACTGAAGACTTAAAGACTCTTGATAAGTTTGCATTATATTTTGTGGGTTTTGATGTTCGTTGATGCATTATGAGCAATCGGAGTGTAAAGTTAAAAGAGCTCAACTTGATTATTTAAAAATTTAAGGAATAATATTTATTTAGTTTTTTTTTTTTTGTTATAAGTTCAGAAATCAAGGTATTTTTTTACGAAATCACAGGCTTTCCATCATTAGAAGCTTAAATTTATAATTTTGTTAGGTATGCGATTTTGTACACAATTATTTAAACGAGTTTTCTTTGCATTTTGTTATTTTCAAATATTTGTTTCTCAGAAACTTTTTATCATCGACAATTGTAATTAATCGTTTTAAAAAAGGAAGAGGGGGGGGGGTGAAATGATGTGGGAAAGCACTGAAGAGGGTTATACCCATTTTTTATTCTTTTAAGTAACAAAAAAAGACTTAGAACAATGAAATGGAAAGAAAATCCATTGAATAATTTTTTGGGTGAGGGTCAAAATTTCGTAGATCCGAAAACCAAAAATCCTGAAAACCTAAAATCTTTAAAATCCAGAAAACACCAAATCTTGAAAATCCGAAAGCCAGAAAATGGAGTCCCAAAAAAATCTATAAATGAAAAATTTGATGTATGTACCTAAAAAACAAGTATACAAATTGAACAAATAAACAATCAAGGAAAAAAATGATCCTGAACTTTGCAGACAATTTGTCCGCTGAAGTTTGAACACCAAAGCCGTAAAACTTGTCCGATTTTTAAAAACTAAATTGTAATCGCTTTGTCTTGAAAAATTCTTACCAAAAAAGTTTTGGCCAAAAGATTCAAAATGGTCAAAATAAATCTAAAAATAAATCTTTGGACTTTCGTCACGACTGTAATAATGAACCGATTTTCGTAAAACTTACGGCAATCGCTTTGTCTCGCCAAAATCTAGGGGCGATATTTTTTAGTTTTTTTTTTATTCGTCTTAACTAAAAAGTTTTGGCCAAATGATTCAAAATGGTCAAAATAAATTTAAAATAAATAATTTGGACTTTCTACTCTCGACTTTGGTTGTTATTTTTATTTGTTAAATGATTTTTTTCTTGTTATTGTTTAATAAAACTTTCAAAATTGGAGCATTGATATATTTTGACAAAAAAATTTTCAAATTTTATTAAAGGGTTTTAGGATTTCTGGATTGTCCTGATTTCATGATTTTGGGTTTTCTGGATTTTGAGGTTTTAGGGATTTTTAGATTTTACAATTCTGGGTTTCAAGATTTTGGATTGCCGGGATTTTGGATTCACGGGATTTTGGGTTTTCAGGAATTTTGGGATTTGTGTCTTTTAGGATTCAGAATTCTTGGATTTTGTGCTTTCGGGATTTTGAGATTTCGGTATCTTGGCTTTTTTGATATTTAAGCTGTTCTTCATTTGTAGCTTTCTAAATTTTGGACCCTTTGTATTCTTTCCGACTGCCAATTTTTGTATTGTCAAGTCTTAAATTGATTCTAATAATTCGATTTCTTCAATTAAAACGAGGTTTTGTAAAAAAATAATCACGTTGATTGCTTCCAACCTCAAAACAGTCTAAGATGTGTTAAGGATGACCTTTGAATTATAAAAGAGGACAGATTATTACCTTTCATTGTCGACACCAATTTCATTATTTAGCTCGATGAGTGAATGGGGTCCTACAATTCTCACACTTTTATGAGCCCTCCTGCTCATTTCTTCCAAGTTACACTATTTTAGTCTAAGATCAGAATTCATAGTTATCAAGAATTAATTTTTCTCAACTGCCGGCCGTTAGTTGAGAAAAATTTGAGGCATTTGCTCAACCGAATTCCGTATTCAAAGACAAAATTGTGGATTCTAAGGTAATCTTCAAGTAATTGCTTTGTAAATAGCTTGAGTATAAGTAGTCAAAAATTTTTTCAAGCGTATTTTGACTTGAGTAAAGAATTTTTTTGAATTTCAATCTTTTATAATTTTTTTCATTAGCTCTAAGAATACAGAGGCACCTAAAAAAATCGAAGTATTGGATCATGATACACTCAGTCACGAAAGTTAATATACACTAGACTTATTACAACACAAGATTATGGTGTGTATTTGTTGTGGTGACATATTGAAATTGGGAGAACTTATTCATTAAAATGTTGAATTTTGTTTTAAAAAAGAGACATGACCTTTTGGAGTTTCTTTTCACCATAATCTTTATTACTATTGGGCCCAATGTATACTAACTTCTGTGACTGAGTGTATACCCATGCCCACCATAACAGGATGCCGACGGGAAGAATTGTGGATTCGTATTTACTTTAAGTTATCCTTTACAACAAAAGTGAAATTTTACTAAGGCTCATTTCAGCAGATACATGCCGTGTCCTCGAAAAATTTTTATATTTAAAGAAAATTGTATGAACAAACAAGAAATTTACTGTGATGTTTTTCTCAATACTGAGGTAAGATCGTCGATTTTCAGGATTTTGCAGTAGAACTCGGCCAAGAAAAAAAAAACAGCACGAACTCTTTCCAAGTACCAATTTAGTTCTTTTTTATTGATTTACTTACTTTGAATTTATCAACAAAAAAAAAAACAGTATAAGGTCTAAATTTTAGAACATACAATAATCTTATGAAGTAGCTACAGTTTTTTTTTTGACTTAATTCTGTGTGAAACTCGATCAGCGGTCGACATTTTTTGTATTATGGTTTGAAATTTTTAATTTAACCGATAGTCACTATGGCGTATACGTAACCTTTTCGATAGACGATTTTAAAAGATGCAGTGTTTTTCATTCCTGATTAATTTATTAATCACATAAGTTGAACTTTGTTAACCACTCTATTACCGTTGAAGTGGTTTATTTTTTATGTGCGTGGGGTGTTTAATATTGGCTTGGTTTTCGTCATGTCTTTCGTCGGTCTGTTCTGTCCATGCGTCTGTGCGTCGATATTTACACATTTCCATAGCCAACGCTTGAAATTTGATAGGTACAAATGATTTTTACGTAATTTTGAAAATTATTTTTTTTTTAAGTTATATATTAAGTTAAGTTTTATATATAAGTAAAAGCACATAGATTTTTTCAGCCCATTATTCAGGGTTTATTTTTTTATTTTAAATTACAGAATACAGTCATTGTTATTGATAATATGACTGATTCATTTTCTACACTACATAAGTAAAGGGTGATTTTTCAAGAGGTTTAGAACTTTAAAAAAAAAAAACAAAAAATTCGAAAAAATGAATGAAATATTTATTTGAATCGATAGTTTGAACCTTGCAATTTAATGTTTAAAGATAATTTCATGCAAATGTTGACCGCGGCTGCGTCTCAGGTAGCCCATCCGCTGAGTCCAATTTTGGCATACTCTTTCACACATATCGGCCGGTATCTCACGAATGAATGCATGGATGTTGGCTTCCAGTGCGTCAATCGAAGCGGGCTTGTCCCTATAGACATTAGCCTTGACATACCCCCACAAAAAATAATCTAATGGTGTCAAATCGCACGATCTAGGCGGCCAATTGACCGGCCCGAAAAGTGAAATTAACTGTTCACCGAACTCGCCTCGCAATTGCGCCATTGTTTCTCGTGCTGTGTGGCATGTGGCACCGTCTTGTTGAAACCACATATCATGCAAGTCAAGAACATCCATTTCGGGCAAAAAAAAGTTTGTTATCATCGCTCGGTAGCGTTCACCATTGACAGTAACGCTGCGATTCGCATCATCTTTGAAGAAATATGGCCCAATAATGCCGCCGGCCCATAAACCGCACCAAACAGTGGCTTTTTCGGGATGCATTGGTAGCTGCTGCAATGCTTCTGGCTGATCTTCACTCCAAATGCGGCAATTTTGCTTATTTACGTACCCATTCAACCAAAAATGAGCCTCATCGCTGAACACATAAAATGGAAGCAGTGCGCGATGAACATTTCGAACCGAGCACGAATTTTGATAGTAAAATTCAATAATTTGCAAGCGCTGTTCATTTGTAAGACGATCCATTGTTAAATTGCAAACCAAACTGAAGCTGGTTGACAGTAACACAAGGTACTAAACACACGTCAGCTGTCAAAACCAGTGTTGCCAAAACCAAACCAGCTAAAAAATCACCCGTTATAAGTAATAGGAAAAAACTAAATACACCAAAAGATAGGTGGTATAGTGTTAGATTCCGATTAGATGGGATTTTTCTGAAATTCGATCTGGAATAAAGGGTAAAATGGGGTAAAAATAATAAAAAACTTTTTGTACATTTCAAAAAAGTACAAGGGTTAAAATTGTGAAACAAATTTTATTGAATAGATAAATTGAAATGATGATAAGTTTTGGCAAAGAAAAAATAAATACAAAAAATCAACTTTTCAAATATAAAACTTGAAAAAAGTTTCATCGGAAAATTTTATATGGAAAACAGTAGTTTTCTTAAAAAACGGCTCTAACGATTTTCAAATTCTTTTCTAAAAAATGTATTATTATAGAAGAAATCAGATTGCATACTTTGTTTTGAGGTAAAATTCATTAAAGAAGAATTTTTAGTCATTTGAAAATTGAATTTTATGCTTTTTGAATTTTTTTTTTTCTAAAACTGCATTTACATTTTTTTAATTAAAAAGTCTTAGCATAAATAGTAACTTTATCTATAAGAGCAAGTACGTGCGACCCAGTCGTGCATTTTATTTTTTATAGCATTGATCTGATTAATCACTGATTTTTGATTCCCTTGAGTGAGTTGATTGGAACTTGATTTCAGGTCTGGAGGTTAGACCTCTTTGTGGTTGAACAAAATTATGTGTACAGCTATTCTGGTCGCGTGGATGCCTTTGAGAAATTTCTGTCGTTATCGTTTTAAGCTGGGAAGGATCTTGTCCCCAACAAATCGTAAAGGGACTTCGTAGGCAATGGCGATAACTTTAATTGTCTTATCCAAAGGTCATCCACTTATAGTTTGATTTCTTTCTATAAAATTCGATCAAGTAACAAAAAATTTGATTAAATTATCAATGAATTTAATAATAATGGCTGATTTTTTTGATAAATTCGATGAAGAACCAATTCGATGAAGGACCAAACAGCTTGAACCACGATAAAAATCAAATAGAATGTGTCGATGG
Organism: Meliscaeva auricollis; assembly: GCA_948107695.1. NCBI lineage: Eukaryota > Metazoa > Arthropoda > Insecta > Diptera > Syrphidae > Meliscaeva > Meliscaeva auricollis. Next base: position 11,080,572 of record OX403616.1, on the reverse strand, counting down.
TAAAGTATACGCATACCCCCTATATCGAAGTTTTCTTTCGAACTAATTCGAAGTTCTACTAAAACTGATTTTATCTAATGTGCGAAATACCGACATCCGATTTCTGAACTTTTTTATCAGTTAGTTTTAAAACTACAATAAAATACTGGTATTTTATTAAAAACGCAATTTGATATGAGCTATCAGATGTTTGTAAAAAAGGGCATGGTACAATATCGAAAGTAGAAAATAAAGTGAAATGAAAAAGCTGTTCAAGAAAAAATAAGTATGTTTACATCATATAAATATCTGAATTTGGAACCTAATTTTGATTTAATTTCTCAGCGTTTATAAAGCTTCTAACCACTTAAAGAAGAGTATAAATTATAAATTAAATTGGTTAAAATTTTTTTGTTTTGTTTTTAAAGATCAATTTATAATGATAGCCTTCCATTAATAACAACCTATATCCTCATTCATATTTTATATAAAAACAATGAAAACAAAAAAAAAAACATCATCTCAGCTTTCAGTTCGATGAGAATTTCTCACATTTATATATGAAAAATAAATATAGAAAAAAAAACCAGAAGGTCCCATATGTTGTAATCATATGTTTATTCAAATCATATCTACTACCTTTTTTCTTAACCATACACATCAGAACCCATTCAAGGAACCCTTTTGTTGTGCCACAATCATTCGTCAAAATGATTATACTATTTATTATGATGGTTTTCAGTATACGAGTAGGTATGACCATGAAACAATCCATTTAAATGGATAATACCCCAATAGACAAAAAAAAGTATAAAAATTAAAAAAAACTTACCAACTCCGAGAAGGTAGAAGGTAGTACCTAATTCCCTATAATTTATTGGATTTTGTTTTTTGTTTTTTTATTTTTGTTTTCAAACCAAATCATAAGCTTTTGTTCTTTTCTTTTTTGTTTTTTTTACTTAAGCACCTTTAAGGCTTCATGAATGACTCCATTTCTTGTTGTTAAGAGAATAAAATGTTAATAAAAATTTCACTTTCAAATTTGCATAATATAATCAACCAACGCTCCAAAGGACTACAAGGACTCGGAACCAAAAAAAAAAAAAAAAAGGCAAGAAAAAAAAAACACCCATGACAATGAGAACTTTATATAAAATTTACACCTCGATTACCTTACCGACAAAATATTTCACCAATACACCGAGAGATTTTTTTCTTATATACAAATACAACACAAAGGACTCTTAACACATAAATGTTTTTTGCCATCATGGCAATGGCAGATCGTTTTCAAATTCAAAATTAAGTTCAATTTTCCACCTAATATCAATAAAAATGTAAAATTTCTAAAAAAAAAACTGAAAGTCGCGGTGTGGCACGAATATGGTTATACGAAATAAGGCCTAAGGCAGCATGCCCTTATAATAGGTTCAGTTTTTTTCGTCTTTATCGTCGTAGTCGTTCCATAGGTAGTGTAGAAGAACTGAGTTTGTTATACTCCGACCTCATAATGTATCGTAAAAGGATATCATAATCATCTCGTAATATTTTACGACACTCATGTAATTTCACATGCGGTGCGTGTTGCTTTCTTGTAAAAAAAAAATGTGAAAAAAGTCTTGTCTTTCGTTCCTCTGCCCGCCTCATATCCACCAAGTTTACCTACAAGAAAATAATAATAATACGTTGTTGACTTTGTTGGCAACCCTACAAGGACCTTGCTCGTTATATTATTATTTTTTTTTTTTTTGTTTTTTTTTGTGTTTGTGTCAAAGCAAACGCAATCAGTCATAATCAAAAAAAGCATACAAACATCATACTTTCGTTCATCCGCTTTCATATGATTATCGAGTTCATCATAAAATTCCTGGGATTGGGATAAATTTTAAAAGAAAAAACAGGCCTTTGTACATATTTTATTTTTTTTTTTAGTTTTATTTTGAAAAATAAGGACATAGTGCACCAAATAAAGTCAACAGCCCATCAACATCATCATCATCATCATCCAAAAGGAAGATCTTGCAAATATCCTTTAACAGCCATGGCACACACTCATCATCATCTACAATCTACATATGCATGCATACAAGATGCACCAGAACTCTGCTAAAGATATGCATATGATGTCTAGTTAGCTTAGAGCTATCAAGAAATTGGCAAATATTTGAGGAAATTATTAAATTTTCTCCCTCAAGTTGGTATAACAAATATATAAACGGATTAACAAAAAAAAAAAAACAAAAAAAAAAACTATACAAACTGCTTGGCTGGCTCTTGGTTTGAATCTATATACTATTTCTATACTAGTCCTGCTGTTATAGCGTCTTTCATGTTGTTAAGCTCCTCGTTGGCGAAGGATGTTTTTTTGTTGTTGTGTTGTTTGTGTTTGCTAGAACCAGAAAAACTAAAAAAAAGTATATTCACATACATGCTTCACTTTCTCATAAATAGTTGACCCACTCTGAGATTGCAATGCAAAAACGATATGCAAATACACTGGTGGTTAAAAGTTTTATCCATTTATTTAATAACTAAAATTTAATATGTAACGATTTTATTATGGAGCCTTTTCCTAAGTGTACACGAATGAATTTGGTCAAGTTAGCAGTACCACCCCTTGAAGTGTTTAAACGACCGTAAATAAAAAAATACTGGTATCCAATTAACTGTCAAGAATTTGTCGCTGAAAACTCGCATACCTACTTAAAAAATTATGATTTTTTTTTTAAATAACATCTGGTAGTGTTATCTTGACAAACAAGTTAGCACTACAAGCTCTAAGAACACTACAATACAACAGTTCCTAGCTTTCTAGGATAGGTTACGGAGGAGGCTAGCACTCTTCGTAACTCATGCAAATCCCGCTAACAAAACCGATACTACACCTCGGATAAAGACTAATTTAAAGATGACAACTTTTGGCTATTGTACCCGGACAAAGATTGGTTTCTGGAATGTGTGTACCCTTCTCGACAATGGAAAAGAAGGGTCCCAAAACGCCAGATTCCTCCAACTTGAACGAGAGTTCATGCGATACGAATTGGATATCTTAGGACTAAGCGAAGTTCGATGGTTGGGCTCGGGCAAATATAAATCTCCAAACCGTAACACTGTACTACTCTACTCCGGAAATGGGCCCTGAAGTTTCCGGGGATCAGGTGTTGGGCTGCTTCTTACCAAAACTGAGCACAATAGCCTGGATTTCATGGGAGCCTCTAGGAGATAAGATACTAAAGGCAAGGTTACGGAAAAGAATACATCGCGTCACCATCATACACTGTTCACCTCACTTCCTGAATTAAAGGACGAATTTTATAACCAGCTGAGTGCTGCTAACAAAAATACACCTCGTGGAGACTTTATAATGGTTATGGGAGATCTGAATGCCAAAGTTGGCAATAACAACGAAGGACTGAGGCATGTTATGGGAAAACATGGCGTTGGCGATTGCAACGACAACGGCGAACATTTCACAGATTTCTGCAAGCGTCTTGTAACCATGTTTGAACACAAGACGTGCCACAAAATAAACTGGGTGTCCAACGATAGGTAAGCAACCTTCAACCAAATTGACCACTTTGCGATCAGCCGACGTTTTAGAAGTAGTCTCCTAGACGTCAGGAACATGGGATTGGCCCCAGACCACCATTTGATGGTAGCTTTCGTAAGATTACGCACAGCTGCAGTTCAGAGATCCCAAGCAAACACTCGAATGCAAAGGTTTAATACCGACAAACTAAAGGACCCCGCAGAAACGAGCTAGAGTCCACGTATCGCATGAAGATTAGAGATGTTTACCGTAGCGTGAGACGTGACAAGCGTAATTACATCAACGCATTAGATGAAGAAGCAAAAGGGGCCGCAAATCGGTGTGACAGCAGAACTGTTTATAGAATCACCAAGAAGCTTACTGGAGTACAATGCTCCATGCTGCTCCATGCTAATGAGGACCAGCTCAGAAGGTTGAAGAAACACTTCGCTTTGGTATTAAACCGTGTGTTCGCCAGCGATGCGCATCCAATACCTGATGACCCGTCCGAAGCAACAAATGCCCGAATCCGCACCACACCTCTTAGTAGAGAAGAGATAATTGCCGCAATTAAAACACTGAAGAATAACAAGGCGGTAGGACTTGACGGTATTCCTGCAGAGCTCTTACAAGCAGCACTAATGATATTAAGTTAGCTACTGCATCCACTCAAAAAGAGAGCCTGGAACTCTGAGTGCTTCTCAGAGGAGTGGAAAAAGAGAATGATCGTCAAGCTCCCGAAGAAAGGAGATTTGATGCATTTGCGTTCTGCCTGCGGTTGCCAAGATAACAGCAAAAATTTTATTAGAGCGAAACATGTAGAAGACACACTCGACCCCCAACAAGCAGGTTTCCGCACTGGTTCATCCTGTGTTGACCACATTAACACCTTGCGGATCGTTATTGAACAGTGCGTTGAATATCGATCACCACTTTACTTGCTGTTCATTGATTTTGAAAAAGCGTTTGATAGTGTTAACAGAGAATTTATTTGGATTGCCTTATGCAGGAGAGGCATTCCAGATAAGATAATTGCTATTTTTAAAGCAACCTACGATGGATGCAAATGTCACGTCTTACATAGAGGAAGGTTGTCGGATGAACTCGAAGTCCATTGTGGAGTCAGATAGGGTTGCATATTGTCGCCAATACTTTTCCTGTTAGTGATAAGTGATGTGCTGCGTCTGTTAAACGGAAATGGTGGAATTCAATAGAGTCTGACATCCCAGCTAAAACATCTGGACTACGGGGACGACGTATGCTTACTCTCTCATAGGATCATGGATCTCCATCAAATGACAACAAGGGTAGAGGGAGAAGCAGAAATCGTGTTGCTGAAAATTAACACGCCAAAAACAAAAATGATCAGCCTTGGAAGTAACTCATCCGTTCAAGTCAATATTTCTGATAAGCTGATAAATACCAAAAAAACGAATATATTCAAAACATTTTGAACAATACTGTACCATCATGGATCCTGCACTGTTTGTTGATATTTTCCTTCATTTCCATAAAACGTTAAATTGAATAACATTTAAACGAGAATATATTTTTCGTCATATCAATAGTAGTTGCCATCCATCTCGGCTCACACCAGTTTTTCCTTAAAAAAAAAATCATCACTATGACTGCAACCACTACAGATAGTGGTACCTATTCTCCAACATAAATTTATGCAAAGACAATGAAAGGGACATGGAAACGGCAACAGTCAGCAATTAGTCATTCGCCGCCATTGACAACCATCCATGCAACTGGCAACCGGTTGTGAATTTGCTTCGTCAGTGAATTCTTGCACCATATTCCGATTCCTTTTCCTGCAAACACACATTTGCTAAAGTGTTAATCCGCTTATTGTGCGATGATAAAAAAAATCCATAAAAAAAAAAAACTTTTTATAAATTTCCTTCATAAACCACAATAAATATGGGGATGCCTCTTCGTCCTTGGATGCAGAAGTTGCTGAGTGCATTTAATATCCACACCACCACTGCCACTGATGGGAGCGGGTAAAGGGGTGTACCACACCGGAATCGGCAACCGGCAAATGTGGCAACAACACAACAACACACACATCACTTGATGAAAGTTCCAGTCCTACAGGAAGCAAGCTCGTCGAGGACTGTGTTTTTTTTGCCGATATGTGTGCTAATTCTAGTCCTGGTACGTATTTTTTTTTTTTTGTAGCTCACCATACTTGCTCAATTAGTCAATTAGACGGCTTTGAACCCGGAGTTTTGCTGCTGCAACAACTCAACGCATTAGCTAAATATGGACGTCAGGATAACAACCTGCTTGACCCAGCTCCCCTGCTTTAGCAGACCCTTAACCCGTTCCAAATACCTTTAAAACAAAATTGAAGGCACGAACTGTCCCGATATTTCATGAAAAGATGTATTTTTTTTTTGTTTTCTAGTGGAGTGTGGAGAGCCAAGAGAAGTAAGTGGTAGTTGCTAGAAGCTCGGTGTATTCATAAACCTGTTAGATGGACGAACGAATTGACAAAGGGTGATAGTAAAATCCACTCAACAAGGCGGGTCCTTGGCGGGAGAAATCTACGTACCAACACTTTTTTCTTTCGCCTGTTTTTTTTTGTGAATTTGCTTCGTCAGATTTATCCTGGCACAACACACTGTGTGTCGTAATGCAACTGGCACGGACTATCGTTGCTCCTTTCAATGTTCCACTTATTTCTCGGTTAAACGCGTATCCATGCCCGACATTCCTCTCTGTTTTGCTTCGAATTCGGAGCGATAAAAACGAATAAGGCTTTAGGTTAGAAGAGGCGCGGCGGCGGCGGCGGGTGGTTGGCTGGCAGGAAGAATGGATTCGAGAGTATTTGCGACGCAAAAGGGACGTTTTTTTTTTTTGTATTGCCTTCGTTGTTGGTGCCGTTTCTGTTGCACACCGAAACGTAATTGATTGTTTCGCCACATAAAGCCATTGTGTAAATTGGGATCTATCCTTCTTTACCACCATCATCGTCATATTGCCTCTTTCCACCGCCTCCTACTGTGTTGCTACCATCGAGCACAGGGTGGCACCGACAATGGGTTCTAGTTTTAGTTCGGAGACCAATATTGCGGTGGATTAAATGTACATGAGGAAGAGTGAGAGAGAGAAAGATGTATTATAGGACACACTCGAAATGTTAAAAAGCTTGACCTAGTTTCGGGGGGAGCAATATATTATTCTTCCCCCCCCCCTCTCTCTTTCCCTTTTTACCAGAAAATTGTTATGTTTTTTCCTCGATTCGATTCTTGTTTATGCGAAGGGCGACAAGACAGGCGACACACAGTGGGACTTGGGAGTTTGAAGTTATTATACGTTACATTCTAGATAGTTCTTGTGAAGATTTCGAAAATTTTTGTTATTTTTTCCAGTTTGTTTAATTTTTATTTTTGTTTGTTTTTTTTTTTTTGAAAAAAGAAAACTACGTGATGCCTCATCGATTTTTACGAAAAAAAGTTTTCGAGAAATTAATTTGTTTGTTTTGGTCTTAACATAAAAATTGGCCTTAAAATTAAACGCAGATGCTATAGGCAGAATGTTGTTCGTGTACCTCGACGAAGAAGAACAAAATACTGATGGAAAATTTAATAGGTCAAGAGCTTTTAGGCCACTAGGCTAAATTAATTAAATCCAAGTTATTAACATGAGTTCGTCTGATGAAATATTGGTGTTTTTTTTTCAACAAGTTAGTTACCAAGCCTGTACAAAAGTTTCTTCAGGTATTTTGGTTTTATTGGAAGATGTGTCCGATGGAAGATTGTGATCGTTGTGACAAATTAAAAACGATGCGGTCCGAAATAGGGACAAGAACCCCATATCTCACTCTATATTTCATAATATAGCGATATTGGGTAGCGTCAACCAGGAAGATCTTCATTTGCACATACTTATGTCATCTTCGATTGGAGTTCTAGAAGAGTCCAGAGGCATCCAGAAGTATTCTAAAACTGTTTTGTTGTGTCATACCTGTCATTTTTGAGGCAATAAAACAGTTTTAGAAGACTTGCGGACTCTTTGGGACTTCCAATCGAAAACGACATAATTGGTTAAGGTTGGCTTTCCCTTTTGAGTGAGCGCCACGTCAGCGAAATATCGTCAGCTTGGTTTGTCGCTGTTAATACGAGACCTAATCATCTTAGCCGCTGTACGTATTTTTAACTTTTTGACCAGATCGAAGTTTCTGTAAGGCCCATTTAGTGTCGATAAATGGTCTCCTCCTACTCTTCATTAAGAAACACTGATCTGAAATTCACTCGAAGACGCTTTGTCTCAAGGCTTACCAGCTGGTTTTCATCCGATTTTAACGATATACAATCAATGCATTTCCCCGTACAGAAGAAATGGGATGATAAACTTCATAACATTCTTGTTTTCTTGCAAAGAGGGCTTTATTGCTAAAATGGATTATTAGGCGAAGATGCAGTGGCAGGCAAGGGTAAGTCACACCTCATCCGTTATGGTATTCTTGGTTTTTCTTCTGGAATCTTCCGGAGCGTGAAAATCTGATGGTTAAGCTGTTAATGGTTAATGCTATAATTGAGTGGATCATTAGAAAACTTCTCGGATGTTGAGAAGCCTTAAGCCTACCATAAAGGAAAAAAATTAGCAGAAAACCTTCTTCAGTTTGGCAATACAATATTAGGAAATTCACTTTAATCATAATACCCTGTGTGTAAGAAAAAGTAACATTTGCTTTTTGGGCCAAATAATAAAATACTGTCGATCTAAAAATTTTTCCGTATGTCCCCCCTCCAAGAAAAAGTAAAGCTGTTTACGTCCCAGACCCGGTAAGCTAAAAGAAGAGGTCAATAAACTTTTGCTAAGGTAGTTACCTACTTTACTTAGGTTCCTACTTACTAAGGTCATAACAAGACCTTGTTGAGTCCCTTGTGATCCCCTTAAAAGCCATAGGGCCTCCAATATTTAGCCATCGTGTACGGTTTCTGGAAATATACTGCAGTTCTCTCCAACTCTTCCCCAGCTATGTAGATTCTCTTTTGACTAGTTTACGCCATGTGCTTCTCGGCCGACCCAAGTGCCTGGTATGAGAGGTTTCCACTCAGACCCTCAGGATCAACTGCATAATTTTTCATTTAAATCTTCTTATCTGATCAAATATTCCTAGATAGGTAGCTAGGTTCACTCTTTGATAGAACTTTTGAAAAGTACCCCCGTCTTGACCCCCTCAATAGGCTTGACAGCTTGCTTTTCGGAATACGTAATACTTAAGTGTGGAGACCGAGTCCAAAGATCATCAGATTAAGTTTTTTTTTTTCGGAGGTGCTGTCGTGCATACTGTCTTTTCTGCTTCTCGATTTTCTTGATGCGGTCCAAAATATATTCAGGTCACCTTTCATAGGTCTTCTTGCGAAGATCATACAATACTTTCTTCGTTTGGTTATCAGATCAAAAACAAACAATTTGGCCCTAATATGGATTGGGACAAGGCAATCGCTAAAAAAATGCATACCTTCATGTCTAAGTCTTCTATTTATCACAAAGCCACATTCAAACAAACAGTTCCTGCTCTTTGGATCACTTGTCTGAAGACATTTCATATGATTTTCAATATCTTCCATACAATGTACTCTCAATCAGCTCGCACGTTCTGGCTGCAATGTTATGTTTTTTTCTCAAAGTGACCATTTAAGGTTGAGACATTCCAAGTGCAATTCCAGAATTCATTACCCATATTTCTTTTGTTGGGACCATACAAATTAGAGTCATATCCAAGAGTGCTTTTTGGTACGTAGCTTGGATGTTACTCCTACGTCGCGTCGGGAAGTTGTAAGCCAGCGACAAGAACTCCAAAACCTAGAGGAAAATGGCCTTTTATGACTCCAAAGACAAGAGGCCAAGTTTACCGCTTCTTCCTGCTAGGCCTACACTCTGAATACTATTTGCCCTTTGTCACTATTTCTGCCTGGCTTTAAGTTTTACACTTTCTAGAAATTTTGTATCAATATTTTTGTAAAATTTATGAGTTCTTAATACGGTGACTCAGTCACAGCTCTATAGTCACCACTCGGTTACTACTCTTTTACTCTTTTTATGAGTTGCTACTCGGTGTTACTCTTACTCCATCAGTAATCAGTAATTATTCCGTCACCAGTCAGTCCCCACTTGGTCACCACTTAGTCTGAGCTCGGTCATCACTAGGTTACTCCTTGCTCAATATACCGTCACCTCTTAGTCATCACTTGATCGCCACTCAATCAACACTAGGTCACCATTCGATGAATAATCGTACGTTAGTCCATTCAATCCCCACCTAATGGTCACCACGTGTCCAACATTCAGTCACTACTCGGTCACCTCCCGGTCAGTTACACAATTTATTATTGAATTTGGAGAAATCACTTACAGTTCTCTTTCTTAAATAGATTCAAAGAACACTTTAAAGAGCACTAAGTAAAAAAAAATAATAAGGTCGGAATTCAGTCTTTACTCAAGTCAAGTTTTTTCTCAAGTGTACACTTGAGAGCAGACTTTTGGCCCATTTCATTATCAAGATTGTGAGGGATTGCTTAAGCATTTACTTGAGTATTACCTCAGAATCTTTTATTTCGCTCATCCATAAACCTACTGACTTCGGTTGAGCAAATGCTTAGGAATTTGCTCAATTTATTAGAGTTGAGAAAAATCTCGACTTGAGTAAAGACTACGAATTCCCTAAGAACCTTTGTTATAACCAAAAAAGTAAGACCACAAATTCTTTTCCAACAATTGTTTCCCAATAAAAATTATCCATTAAGTAGACACGATTTTGATGATGGTTCTGATTCTGATGATGAGTGTTAAATACCTTCAAGAATATATCGCTTTTATTTTTTTTTTTTTGTTCGTGAAAGAATTCATACATTCTATTGATCACGTATTCTGGATTAAGCATTATTTGATGAGAATTCCGTAATTATAATCAGCTTCCCAATTGATTTTCTATCTTCACGTATCACAAACGATGGAAAAAAAACCCCTTTCTCGCCCTCTCTCTTGGTATGGTTCCATATCTAATAAAAGGCATTTGAGCATATTATTCAATAATTCCAGACCCCACGTTATTATTCAAAGCACCATACGCACACAAACACACAAACATATAGAGAATAGACGATAGTTTCTCATTTACCACTTAATTTCACTCGTAATACCATTAACATTCAAATCATTTGTGCCAAAGCGTGTGCTAGTGCATGTGGTTGTGTATATAAACTTTAGCCCCATCATAATTATAGCACATTGTTCTTCCTCATGAATGCACTTTTCTACCTAGTAGTTGGTATTCTGTTTTTTTTTTTTTTATTTTTTGTTCCACGTAAACCTCTAAAATGGTTAGGTTTTGCAGTATAGTTGATATGAAACAACAAATTAATATATATACCAAAGGTACCTATTATACAACTGTAGAGGGCGCTACTTTAGATAAGTACTTATAAGCTTATTCAAACTTTCGTTAAACAGGGTGTTTTTTTTTATGGAAACTAACGAAAGGGATAATGTCTCTGTGATAGACAACAGATTGCTTTCTATTGGTTCTTGTCATCTTCGTTTGTTATTCATTTTTTTATGATTAACAAAAACTTAACGAATAATAATACTGTGAAATGTTTTCTACAATTTTCTCTGTTTAGAACAAAAGAGCTCATGAATACAACATATTTGAAGAAATTTTGTCCAATTTGTTTTAACGAAAAACGTCTTTGGTAAAAATGAACTGAACGAAACTTATAATTATTGTAAACTTAAGGTAATTTAATTCCTTAGATTTCATTGAAATATAATAGTAGGAAACTGGCTGAACCTAATGTCAAAACTGAACGAAAAAGGTTTTTGGACAGATGATTATTTTTCTTTTAACATTCTTTTCTGATCAAAACAAGCTATTTTAAAAGCTTAGTAGTTTTCGTACATCTTCATTTGTTATCTTTACTTGTTAATAACAATATTGTGTCAAACAAAAATTAAGGGTTCGTTGAGTTATTTTATTTTTTTTTATTTGGTATATTGTAACAGCCATTTATTAAAATATGTTTTAGTTAACTTCAAGAAATAATGTCCCTTACTTAGAGGGTTCACGATCTCCATTCGATCACAATTCAGGCATCACTAGGTTACTATTCGCCTACCACTAAGTCATCACTCAATCACTACTCGGTTGAGATAAGGTCACAACTCAATTGTTATCTGGTCGTTACATTGATTTTTCATACGAAGACTGCTCAAAGAGGGATATTTACCGACACTAGAAACACTGAAACTATACGGAAACTTAACGAAAAAGTGCATCTTATGAATGTCCAAATACACTAAGTTTTGTGCGAGCACTAAAGTAAGGCTATGGTTATCATGCTCGCATTTCTCTTAATATCTAAACCTTATAAGAAGAAAACTTTGGCATTCTTCGTTAAGTTTTCTTATTAAAAAAAAATCTTCGTAAATAAGTGACAGAATGAATAGCCTCCCTTTCAGCCAGTAACAAATAATGCACTTGATTATAAAAAAAATACTATTTTTGTTAGTTTTCTATTTTTTGAACGAAAGTTTCTAGGCGTTCTTGAGTCGCACAAACAGAACTGAACGAAAATTCTATGCAATGGGACATCTTATAAAAGTCTGACTAGGCTTAGTTTGATTCTACTGTTTTAGTAAAGTTCATAGTATAATGTCTTAAATTCTCGATTTTTGAGAATAAGAGAAAATATATTTTATAAATGTTCGTTAAGTTTTTTTTTCTTTTAAAAAACTACACAAAAGGACAGATAAAGATTTGTGTCCAGTTCATTGGTGTACTTCTTCAAAATTATAAGTCACAAGTGAAAGTACAAAACTTAACGAAACTCAAAGTTTTGTTAGTTATAAATTTATTGAATGAAAACTTCTCCTAGGCGTTCTTCAGTCACAAAATCAAAACTGAACGAAAACTCTTTGAAATGGGACACCTTATGAAAATGTGACTAAGCTTAGTTTTATTCCACTCTTTTAGTGGAGTTTCGAGTAAAATGCTTTACCTTCTCGATTTTTGAGAGTAAATATTTTATAAATGTTCGTTAAGTTTTTCTTTTATAAAACTACACACATTAAACAAAATTGTTATTTCTTTAGTTCATTGGTGTAGACTTCTTAAAAATTACAAGTAACAAGTGAATGCTCAAAACTTAACGAAACTCAACAGTTATCAATTTTTTGAACGAAAACTTTTCCTTGGCATTCTTCATTCGCACAAGCAAAACTGAACGAAAACTATATCAAATGAGACATCTTATGAAAGTCTGACTAGGTTTTTTTTTATTCCACTATTTGAGTTTAGTTCTAGTGTAGAATAAGCTGAAATATATTTTGTAATTGTTCGTTAAGTTTTTTTTTGTTTTGTTACTATAAAACTACACAAAAGGTGAGAAAAAGATTTGTTTTGGATATCATTGGCGTACTTCTTAAAAGATTTAAATAACAAGCGAAAGCTAAAAACTTAACGAAACTCAACAAATCACTTAAAGAAATTATCCAATTTCATACGAAACACCCTCCATCATTGTATGTTCTGTAAGCTATTTGTTAAAACAGGAAAATATGTTGGATTGCAGTTCATATTGCTGCCGCAGCTATAACGAGTTTGTTAATTCAATTCTAGGATTAATTCGAATGTTAATAAAGAAAAAAAAAAAGAAAAAATTGAAACAATAACAAAAACCAACTGTTTTAAGAGGATTACATCAAATATGGCTGCCACCAACCATTGCTGTCGTATAGTAGGTATTGTATAGTCGTAGTAGCAAACAATACGATGCAGTTGATACGTTCCAACAATAACAGTAACGAAACAATTTGGGGTTTAGCGGTGGCCATCATATAGCGGTGGCGATGATGATAGTATGGTTGTTGGTTATCGATGGCAGGCGGCAAGCATTTCGCAGGTTTGCCTGGGTATGAAGTAAAGGCTTATTATGAATGTTGTGCCTTTTTCCATTTTCAGAGTTTATAGGGTATTCCAACAAAATAATACGGTATGAGCTAAAAATTCAATTTCATGCCCCTTTGGGTAAACAGAAGTCCATTTTGAACGTACCTACCTACATTATGTTGTGTATAGCAAAGCCCTGCGAAGCTGATATGCCCACGTAGAGGAGGTTTATAGATACCAACTTCACATTATAGGAAGGCGAATGTTTTTGAGTATAAAATCCAACTCTTCGGTATATTGCATCGGGTGCTGAAGCAGAAAATTATTGCGGTTTTATTGTTTTACACAATAACGTGAGAGGACTTCATTCATCAGTATCAGAGCGCTGAGAGGTCAGTCAGTAGTACCCAGGACCAAGGGATTTGTTTTACCATCCTTCTTCTATCCCATTCGAACTATACATTATTTTTACTATGTTTTTTGTTTTAAGTTGATTAAATGTTGTTTAATTCAACAAACTTTGTTGCTTTAGTGTTTTTTTTTTTCCTTTCGGGATGACTGAACTGAATGGAATTGGTCATTTGAGAGCAATAAAATTAAAACTATGTTCCGTAAAACTTTGATGTCTGTCTAAAAAATTTAGACGAAATTTAGCAATATTTACTATCAATTCCCAGGAAACTAATTTATATTATGTACATCAGAAAAACTTTATCAAAAAGTAAAATATTTTCAAATAGAACTGTTGTATAATATTCCCATTCTGTTCAAAATAATATGAAAAAAATCTAAAAAATTCTTGGAAGTTTAAAATAAGAAAAACTGCTAAGTTTTCAAAGGCAAATCCTGATCGTTTTTTTTCATGAATACGTTCCACAACCGTTTTCAGTATACTTTTATCCAAATTTCAAAAGAAAAGCTGAGTAAAATTGGAAATAGATTGATAATTTTTGTTTCCGCTAAAGTTGCCTTAGTATTTTTCTCACTTTCAATTATTTAGTCAGAATTTGGTAGTACAGGTCGTTAGATAATGTGGAATGCAAACATAGCGAAAACCGTGGTATTTAATGATTTCTTTTCAGAGTAGACCTGCTATCGACAATTTTATTTACACCGAAATATTATTTTTTTGTGTTTTACACATATTTTTAAGTAGCTTGAAATCCAAACAAAAAAGTTGGCTAAAAATTATTGATTTTTGAAATTTTTTGAATGGGATCTTTTTATAAATTATTCTCTTTTTAAACATTAATTGAAGAAAAAAGAAAGGTATTTTGGAAAACGTCAAAAAAAATAATTGATTTTTCTGTAAAGGAAAGAAATATTAGCCAGCAAGGAGTGGCTAGTTTCAAAATTGCTCTAACATGTAAATTTTTTGAGATATCGAGTTTTGAAATATCCAAAAATACTGCTTTATTGATGATTTTGATGAAACTTGGTTATAACGGGCATTGTTATGTTTTTGACTCATGACAGTTTTATTTGTTTTTGTGTTTATGAAAAATTTTTCTTAAAAAATAGGTATATCAATCAGAAAAAAGTTGAAGAAAAATTTTTAAATTTTTGAAAATTTTGAGATGGGTTCTTTTTGGATTATCATCATTCTGAACTGTTTTGCGTTAAAATCTAAAAATCTAAAAATTTGACTTAGTACCTTTGGCTGGCAAACCAACGATGTTCTCTTGTTAAATATTAAGTGAAGAAAAAAGATAGTTATGTTAGGAAACGTCAAAAAGATGAAAAAAAAATGAATTTTTAAGATCGATTTTTCTGTACATGACAGCAATATTAGCCAGCAAGAAACCAAATAAGACTTTTACAAGAGATTTTGACCCTCTAAATTCAATCAGAAGTATATTAGAAGTTGTCTAACATGAAAAGTTTTTGAGATATTGGGTTTTGAACTTCCCGAAAATAATGTTTTTGTGATGTTTTGGGTAAAGAAAGATTCAATTTTCAGAAATAAAACCACATTTTTGGCAAAACTTTGTATACGATGAACGCTTTCTGAATGAGATTAAATTCCAATAATTAATTACACTGGTCTGCACCAAAAATCGCCTTGATTTTTGCAGACCGCATTGTTTTTGAGGTTTTACCAAGGTCTTGTTGCTAAAAATGAAACCTATTCTAACCCAAAACATCAGAAAAACAAAGTCTTTTTTGGAAAGTTCATTTGTTGATGTGAATTTTAACTTTTAACTCTGTCAAATGTGTTGCATTTTGAAGGAAAATAAAATGCACGACTGGGTTGCACGTACTTGTTCTAAGGTTCAAAGTTGCTGTGGACGTTAAAGCTTCTTGTATAAAGTTTTTAAAAATTAATAATTTTATTAGAAATAAAAAAAAAAATCATGACTAAAATGCCATAAACAACTCCTTAAACTGTTTTGCGCTAAAACCAAAGTATGCCATTTGATTTGATTAAGAAAGATAAATTTTTAGAAAAAAATTTGAAAATCGTTAGAGCCGTTTTAAAAAAAAATTATTTTTTTAAGTATAAAAATTCTCAAACCTTGTTTAAAAACAAATTTGGTATGCCATTTTCAAGATAATATTATTGCACATCTAAAACTAAAATAAAAAAAAGATGCAATGACTCGTTTTCGAAAAAATTGATTTTTCAAAAAAAAAAAAATTGAAAGATTTTTTCAAAATCCAAAAATTTTATTATAAAAATTATTTTTTAGTTTTTATATTGTTAAGGAGCTTTCGTATACAAAAATTCATCAAAATCGGTTGAGTCGTTTAAGAGAAAATGAAAATAGAAAAATAGAAAAGAATTAATTATTAGAATTATTTTTTAATATTATTCATTTTTCTTAATCGATAATTGTTTGAGTGAGTTCTTAATACGAAAAGGGTTACCATATTCTCAGACTTAAACTCTTGACTTTGTTTTTTTTTTTTTTTAATTTTAGACTTTTGTTTGGCATAGTTTTTCAATCAACTAAAAAGTTTAGATAAATAATGTGATGTAGCTTTTTTCTTCCTTCAAACAGGATTGCCACGTTTATGCAAACATTCTAAAAAGTGGCAACCCTATTTTTTTTCATTTTCAATTTTCTTTCATTTGACACCTATTTTATCTTATGAGCTAGGTAATTCGACAGTTGGTCGCCTTCCCGACTGCTAGGGATATTGCTGGCTAGAGAAACATTTTAATTGAGGCCCAGATCTCTAGTGGATTTAGCATAGTGCCACTTCAACTGGTCACAATAACTAGAAGGCTTCTGCAAAGTTAGCACTACCACTTTCAAATGTCAAAAAAGTAATAATAAATTTTAGTGAATTTGTCGTGAAAGAAGAAAATTTGTCACGTCTCGTTTTTTTTTAAATAACGCCTGATAGAGTTTACTTGACGGTCAGTTAGCACAACCAGGGGTTATTTGTAAAAAAAAAACGAGGCACGACAAATTTTTTTACTTTCACGACAAAATAACGGCAGTTAATTGTATATTTTTAAAATTTGAAAGTGGTAATGCTAACTTAACAGACATTTTTAAACTTCATTGAACTTGCATTAGACGTTGTTGAGGTTTTTTCAAGAAGCATGTTTTTGATACCCGATACAATTTCCGTATACAATAGTTTAATGTTTTTGTTTATTTAAATCTTCGAGGGTTCTATTCCCAAAAAAACTTAAAAAATAATGAATCAACATTTTTATTTAAACTTCTTTTCTGTATTCGATTTAAAATAAAACTTGAAATGTTATTTATTTAAGGAATAATAAAATCTTTATTTATAGCTTCCAGTGGCGCTCCTATTCCTTTCTAAATTCTAAAATTATTTAACGACTTCTATAAATTCTTACTTAAAAGTTTAATGCCATTCATAGAAAGAAAAACGAAAAAAAAAAAACTATACACAATCCATGAATAAATTCAACAAATTTGTAGGTTTGCACATAACAAGTAACCAAAGAGCCCATCTACACAAAAATATTCAAATTCCCTATGACTTTGATTGATTTTAAAACTTTTTTTTCGACTTAATGAAATGTCGCTAATAACAATAAAAAAAAAAAACAAACAAACAACAGTCAACCTGCTATTTCTAGTGGCTCACATACCATAAATGACAAGATTCTGGAATTTTGTTCTTTAAAAATTATAACAAACCCACTCAGCACAGCTTCTATACTAAAATCACAATCATAGAGACACACTTTTGACCCCTCCTTTACATAAAGAAGGTTTTAACATCAGCTCTTTCGTATGTTGATTTAAGACGTGCTTCATATGGCTTCGATTTCCATGTTCAGACAAGTGATGAATGCCATCATTATCTACATCCAATGCTACTCATTCTCATTTGAATGAAACCAAATACCGCACCAACTATATATTTTGGGGTCCGACAAAAATCAACAAGTCAGGTTTTTCCTCCTGATTAATGGTATTTTCGACAAACAAAAACGATCTTTCGACGAGTTTACATTCCTAAATATTTTCTTCCTCTTTTATTTTGATCATTAATTTAGAACTTCCACCTTTTTTATTATGAGAAATTCATGATTTTGTTTGTTTTACTAGTTTTATGGGGCCATACACGAACTTAATTTTGAAGTATTGATCCATCAATTTGGATAAAAGAAGGGGAAAGCCTCAGTTTTTGATGATGGGTCCTTTAAAATGCCACCGAATAGGCATTAATTTGTTTTATTACAAATGTCCAAATGGAGGCGGTATATTTCAATTTATCCCAACTGTGAGCCGGAACAATTCTTTCCAATTGGGATTATAAAAAAAAAAACTTTAGAAATGCTCTTTTGTGTGGTGAGTTTTTTGTATTTTTTTTTTTTTGTGATGAAAAAAAGGTTATCTTTCATATATGAATGTGCGTTTTAAGAACAGAAGCTATAAAAAAAAACAAGACATCATCACCCAACGTCAAAGTATAGGTTCTTATAGTACCCCGCACTAAATCCACAAAAGAAAAATTGCCTTTTGTATTTTTCTCCATTCACCCCCTGTCTTCTTCCACTGATACAATATTGTGTTCAACATAGAAATAAAAATATATAAAAAAAACACGAAACAAATAAAGAAGAAGACACAAATCCTCGATATGAAATCCTGATAAATTACAAATACTTGTTAGAAAAATGTTTTTTACAAATGTTATCCCACACGATGTTGAGCGGTGCTGTTTCATTTATGGGTACAATTCAACAGTAAAAAAGCCGTTTTCAAAGTTTTTTAGTGTGGGGGTAGCAATTTTTTGTAAAAAAATAATTTTAAAATCTTATCAGATAAGGAAAATATTTGTTCGAATCAAAAACAGAAGGGAGTAGAGGAAAATAAACCTTCTTTGAGCGTTTAAGTTAAGAAAGTTTATTGGGAGCCAAACCAAATTACTAAACCCCAGTGAATTAACATCTAAAAAACTCAAAATTCAGAACAAAATGTAGATAAAAGTGCGCTACGCCAATTTTTTTTTCGAGGACTTTGAGATTCAAATTTTCTTGGTTTTGTATTTTTGAATTTGGATTGGGTTTCATTTGCTTTCAAAAAATGGAGTTTACTAAAAGAAAAACTAATCATATAGTGGAGTAACTAAAATTAATTATCTCGGGACCGGGCAAAACAGCTTCGATTTGGATTATTTTTTTTTTTTCAAATGCTGTTTTTTTCAAAAAACCTTAAACAGTTGCCAGCTAAAAATTACCGCTCTTATTATATTTTTTTGAAACTTAACAATAAGATTTTTTGTAAGCAAACATTTTTTTATAAACAAAATTTGTTAAAATTTTATAAAATAAACTCAAATTTTATAAACACCAAAAATAAAATGCCCGACTGAGTCGCACGTACTTGCTCTTATAGGTAAAGTTACTATTTATCCTGAACCTTTTTAGTTAAAAAATTGTAACTGCAGTTTAAAAAAAAAAAATTAAAAAAGCATAAAATTCGATTTTCCAATGACTAAAACAGCTTATTAACTGAATTTTACCTGAAAACGAAGTAAGCAATTTGATTTCTTTTATAATGATACCTTTTATAATTGAAAATCGTTAGAGCCGTTATCTAAAAAAAACTGTTTTTTCTAAATAAAATTTAGCAAGGACTTTTATTAAAATAAATTGGTACTAAGTTCGGTCAGTAAGATTTATGAAAGAGTTTTGAAGGAAAAAAATGTCAAAATTATTGATGATTGGAAAATTTATCCCGATGAACAGTTTGGGTTTAGGCGTTATCATGGAACTTCATACCAAGTTCCCAGAATAGTCAATGACGTTAAAAGAAACCATGAATTAGGTAAATCCACAGGCATGATTCTGCTGGACATGGAAAAAGCGTTCGATATAAAGGACTCACATATAAAATGATAAAATATAACTTTCCTCTATTTATTGTTAAGATAGTACAAGGTTTTGTTGCAAACAGATGTTTCAAAGTTCAAATTAATAAAGGGGTGTCCGATTTAATATATTTTTCGGCTGGTGTTCCCCAAGGCTCGGTTCTTGGACCTGTCCTATATAATTTATACACATCGGATTTCCCAGCACTACCTGATTGTGATGTAGCAATATATGCAGATGATGCAGCAATTTTTTCCTCGCATGAAGTTAGTCTCAACAGTGAGACTAACTTACAAAATGCGGCTAAGATATTGCATGATTACTACACAAAGTGGAAATTAAAGCTTAACGCCACAAAGATCCAAGTTATCTTTTTAACTAGGAAAAGAAAACCTTACTTACTTCCGGCTAGTCAGCTTATTATCAATGGACATCCTACAAAATGGGAGCCTGCAATAAAATACATAGGCATATTCCTTGACAGTAGACTTACTTTTAAAGAGCACAATATGCAAACAATTAAAAAAGTAAATATTGCCATTTAAATGTTGTACCCGTTAATAAATAGAAAATCATTATTCTAAAGAAAATAAAGTTATAATTTATAAATCAATCTTTCAATCCATAATTTTATACGGATGCCAAATTTGGGGTAATTGTGCTCAATGCCACATTAAAAAAATACAAATATGTCAGAACAAAATACTTTAAATGATGTTAAATTTGCCTTTGCACCATTCTACATTAGACCTTCATTTAAGAGCAAATGTTGAATTGATCTCAAATAGAATAGAAAAACTTCATAAGGTATTTCTATCAATCAACTAAGTATGGACTATCAAACATGATTTTCCGATTACTTATGCAAGTCAATTTTTGTTATTTATCTGTAAATATGTACATAATTTGTTCTCTTTTTTAAAAATTATATTTTGATTTTTATTCAGCCATTTACAAACTATGTTAAAGATTTTGTATTATTCAACCTGTAATTTATATGTTAATTTATTGATTTTTTTTCTCTTTTCTTCGAAATATAATAATTTTCTTTTGTTGTTGTAATTATTTATTTATCTATTTATATATTAATTTATTCATTTATTTAACAAATTATTGTTTGAACCAATAGTTCTTTGCTATTTTTTTGTTATTTTCTAACCTCAACTTTTTGTTTTCTTATGTAAATACCAATTTATATTATGCAAAAATTTAATTAATATATATATGTATATGTACATATGTGTGAGCATGTATATTTCTATTTGTTTTATTATTTTTTTTTCCTTTTTATTTTCTCTTTTAATTAAATTGAGGTTTTCTATCGTTGTTTCCTCAAAAAAATATTTATTTTTCCTATTTATTAAATTCAATATATCATAAATTGTTATTTGTTACAGTAGAAAGGTATACTTATGTAAAATCATATCTCTGTACTTTTATGTTTATAATTTGTGCGATAACATACTGAGGTTTTTAAACGAAAATAAAGATATCTATCTATCTATCTACCACTTTTAAGAAATTACTTATCAACATCTAAAAACTAAAATTTGGAAAAAAAAATTATTGAATTGTTTTCGAAAAAACGATTTTTCAAAAAAAAAAAATCAATTTTTTTTTTTAATCCAAAAAAATAGTTTTCGAAATTTTTTTTACTAAATAGTATCACGGCAATGTAAAAATGGTTGAAATTGATTTAGTCATGAAGGAGAAAATCAGATCTAAAAAAAACGGTTATATGGCAGGTACCGTTAATAACGGTTTTTGAAAAAAATTCATGTAACATCTCGAGATATCTCGATTCTTTTTCACCCAAATCATTCAAATGATTTTCATACCCATTCTACCTACCAATACCAACCTATAATTTAATGTTATACAATATAAATAATTGTATTGTCTGCATCTGTATTATCTTTGTTGTCTTTCATTCTTATCTCTTTTCTCGGCTGTTAGATCTCGAGCTTTCTCTCACTGAAGTGAATGTTCTGTATCTGTTGAGAGAATTGATAGAATTGGCTGTGGTTGTGTTGGATTTTGGCATTTTGTAAACATCTTTTAGAATATTTTTTCACTCTTTGTTTTATGTTAACGTTATGTTTATCAATATTTTGGATTGTTTTTGCACGTGGCTTTCATGTTTTTGGCTGGTTTTGTCTTTTACTTTTATGGTAGGTCATTAATTATTTATTTTGTTGCTGTGACTTATTTTAAATAATGAATCCTTAATTGCAGACGGGTAAAAAATTGACTATTCCTATGTTTCTATTTTTTAATTCACATGATCATTCGATTATTTTGATCACTCGATTATTGAAATCATTCGATTATTCCCATCACTAATTAGAGGCCACAGCCTAAACGGATGGGTCGATTTACTTCAAACTTTGGAGACTATCCTAAGACGTTATTTTTGGACCAATATATATAATAACGGTACCTGTCATACACCGTTTTTAGAAAAACTCATTTTTCTCAAAAACGATTCCTACGATTTTGATTAAAAAAATAATGGTAATTTTTTTGGTTAAAGTATATCTTTGAATGAAAACCATTTTTTAAAAAACCGTTTGGTACTTGCCATAGATCCGTTTTTTTAAATTCTGATTTTCTCCTTCATTACTCAATCAGTTACATAAAAAATCGAAAATTGTTTTTTTGGATTTTTAAAAAAAGTTTGAAATTTTTTTTTTGAAAAAATTATTTTTTCAAAAACTATTTTTTTTTCAAAACTTAGTTTTTAGATGTTGATAAATAATATCTTAAAAATGGCGTACCAATTTATTTTAATAAAAGTCCTTGCAAAATTTTATTTAGAAAAAACAGTTTTTTTTAGATAACGGCTCTAACGATTTGCAATTATAAAAGGTATCATTATAAAAGAAATCAAATTGCTTACTTCTTTTTCAGGCAAAATTCAGTTAAGAAGCTGTTTAAGTCATTGGAACATCGAATTTTATGCTTTTATAATTTTTTTTCTAAAACAGCATTTACAATTTAAAAAAAAAAAAAGGCTCAGCATATATAGTGACTTTATTTTGTAAAATTTCAAGACTATGGAATTTTGAGGATTTTTTTTTTGAATATTCGCTCATCTAATTTTTAGATTGTTTTTGATTATTTCTTTAAAGAAGATACATACATATTATTAAAATAATATTAGTGGATGGAAATTTTTTCTAGAAGTATTGTTAGGTGGAAACTATGAGATATAGTAAACTCATAAGTATAACAATTTCAATAAAATAAGATTTAAAATTTAAGTTAAATATTGAAAAACTCAATATCGGGAGGTTAAATACCCCCTTGTCCCCTTTGATATACGCTTATGTACTCAAAAAAACGAAGAAAAAAAAACCCAACTCACGTTAACATGCAATGGGATTTCATTAAGGGGTATCACCCAAAAAAACAAACCCAAACATGGAGAAACATTCAGCAGAGGGATTTACTCTAGAGATTTATGAACACTATACACACAATACACCAGAGTTTGCAACCAACCAAAAGTTTCTGTTCTTCTTCTTCTTCTTTTTCTTATAACCGAAGCCAAATTATTGCTACAATTTGGCTGAAGAAAACGACGATTGCGGTTCGAAAGAGGGAATCGAGAAGTTTTCATTGAACGCGTTAGCGGGTTTCCTTGTTTTTTTTTTTTTTTTTTGTATTCATCTGGTATAAATATAGCTAAAGGCGTATCGCCAAACATCAATATTTACAATTATTGCTTGGTTTTCCATTTTTTTTTTCGGTTTCATTGTTTCTTTGGTGGATGTAATAACGCAAGAATTGTCCCCTTCTCCCTGCAACAAAACAAAAACCTTCCTTAATCCCTAAACGAGAGAGGAGTAGAAAATGTCCTTGCTGTGCTGTGTTATTATTATCTTTGGCAAAAAGTAGGTACCTTACCTACAATAATGTATCTAATATTGTATTTGTATCTATATCTGTAGAGATCCAAAAGAAACCGATCCAATTATTTCATAATCCATTTGAAACATTTTGCGGATTTACAAGCAATGAAATTGGGTTTGTCGCACGAGAGAGTTGTCTATTGCTACAAAGTGTCCTGTTTTCTATTTTTATATAATTCCCTTGGGAATCGGTGTTATTGTTGTTAAAATTATGGTTTGGTGGTATTAAGGGGATATTCATGAGGACACACGCAGTTAAAAGAACAAAATGGGTTGCGTTTTCGTTTTTTTTTGTTGTTGTCTAATGGGAATGTCCTTTATTGTTGTCAGCAATGTTTTCTTTATTAAGAGTCACTACAAAAGGCCTCTTAATATTTATTGACCACGATGACTGAAAATGGAAGGTTTGACAAAATTCACACACAGACAAATAGACAAACCAGTAATTTCGTAGCGACAAATGTTGAAATACCACAATCGACAATCGAAACAAAGGATCACTTTGTCGAACTTAATCAATCTTTTTGTGTATATTCAAGGACTAAAAGTTAGTTTTTTTTTTGACTTGTTGTTTTCAGCCGGTTGATTGTTGGTTTTTTTTTTTTTTGGTTTTATCGTTGATGTAAATCAAATGACAGGTTTCACTCCTTCTTGGAATTCTTTCAGAAATTTGAATATATAGAATGACACACTCCGAGGCAGAAGGAAACGGCGACAGGTTAGTTAAGATGTATATCTGGGTTTGCCACTAAAACGTACAAGGACTTTGCTTCAGATACTTTCATTGCAGTAAAAGTACTTTTTATGAGTGTCTTTGGTGGGTGGAAATTTCGATTCAACTAATTCGAAATTAATAATGGAGTCTATTTATTGCTCAGGATGTGTGTCATGAAAAGAGATAAGGAAGGAGTAGATAATTTGATTATTCTTAATATCAGCAAATAAAATAAAAATACATAAAAACATTTTGATACTCAAAGCAAGAAATACTAAAAGCTCTAACAGACAATTTTTTAATAGAGTCCTATCACTAGGATCAGTACTAGTTTGCGTCTAATGAATGTCCTTTGAATTAAAACCAAATCATTTGCTGTAATGTTTATACAATCCCCGCAATAGTTTCTTATTCGTAGCAACTGTATTACATTGGACCCAAATTGTAATTCTACAACAGCAAACATAATGGTAAACCCATTCGTTAGAAGCTAAACACTTTTTATTTATTATCAAATTCTATTGTTTGCAGCAAACTAATAAATAGTTTGAGAAGGACCTTATAAAAAAGTTGGAATATATTTTTGGTGTCAATATACAATTCATTTGCAACAAATTATTGTAGAACAACAATTTGCTTGGTAAATGACTTAATGTTTGTGGTGTTTATATGCGTTCTATGCTACACGAAAGTTATCTAGTTCGTGGCGCAGTGGCAACAGCCTTGATTAAAAAGCAAGGAATTTGATGTTTAATCGCCGTTCTTTTTTAAGAACCTTTTTACGAAGACGTTCGTACAAAATGTTTAATTCAAACGAATTAAAAAGTTTGCTGCAAATGAATTTGAAATCAAAACATTTACTGTAAAACAAACGAAAAATTGTTGGCAGCAAACGATACTTTCTCTTATTTTGTTCATGCGCATTCTACGCTAATCATAAATTATACTGTTCGTTGCGAAATGCCAAGATACTTGCTTAGAAAGTGACGGGTCACTAGTTCAATCACCGGTGTTTAGTTAAATTTTTTTTCAATGGGTCGTAAAAAATGTTTTACCTAAAAGAATTCAACAATTTGCTTCAAACGATTTGTTCTCTTAGTGTTTCAGAGTAAATGTGCTGCGGATATCCCTAAGACTTTCTGCAACGTGAATTATTTTCGCTATTCGCAGTTTATATTGTTTAAGTACCAGTAAATGGAGAAAGAACTTTAGGACAGGTGCCAGTCCTACCATTACACTGAGAGAACAAATCATTGGTGGCAAACAAAAAAATTGCCAAACCGTTTTTTTTTCGCTTGCAGGACTATTTTCGACTTACTCTGCAGCAAATTGGTTAATTTGTTTGGGTTCGCAAAAATAACGATAAAAAAAATTCAGAGTGCAACAGTGATTGAACCTATGACCCCTCGCTTACAAAGTAAATATCTTGTCATTCTGCTACGACCTATATAATTTATGATTAGCGTAGAATACATAAAAACAAAATGGGAAAACGAATCGTTTGCGTCTAATGAGTTTTAGTTTGTTGGAAAGGAATTTTAGTTTGCAGCAAACTCTAAAATTCTTTTCAGTACTTCAAAAAGTACTGCGTAATACTGGTCATTGAACCAGTGACCCCTCGCTTTCGAAGCAAGAGTGTTGCCATTGTGCCACAGCATGTCGGAGGCAGCTGTGTTGTCAATACTTGGCTTAGGTGTTGGTAGCACAGGAATTTTTAAGCGGTTGCTTGAAACTCGGTCGGAAAACAATCTGAAGATCTCTTAAATTGTTGACCATCTGACTTCAAACATTGTCAAAATATTTCCTAACATATTGCATTTTCGACCTAAGTACTCTGGAATGCTATCTCTACCTTCCTTGGGTACGAAGAGGTAGTGGTCCGAGTCAATATGTTGGATCCTCGGAACGTAAAAATATCCATGAAACTGGCTAATGTACCAATGCCGGCAGGCAACTTGGAGGGCCAGGTTTTCTAGTAACTTCAAAAACGAGAGGTATAAACACTGCATGTCTTCAAGTAGCTCATATAAGGTGTTCGGTTACTAACTCAGACCCTAAATCCTGCCTGGAACCGTAGGCAAGACCGTAAATTTTTCTGGGAGATTCTTTCGCTGCTTTCTTGATCCAAGTGGAAGCGCCTTGGTGAAAACACTTTTCCCAAGCTGACTTTTACTGACACATTACAGGTTCCTGACTTAATGGTCGGTTTCATCGAAAGAATTCTCTGGCTGCCACCTCTTCAGTAGCGAGAGCCTTGATGGCGAACGTATTCACTTCTTTTCGTTCCTTTTTCACTCATATCACTATTTTCGCTCATATTACACGGCGATATAGATTATTTCCTTAAAAATTTCAGTAATTCACCCAACACTAACCACTCTTCTTCCTAATAAAGCTAATTTTCTACCAGAAAAACTCACAATTAATAGTTCCTCATTTATAACAAAAATTTATTGCCAATAAAGTGGGTACAAAAAAAAGCTAATCCATTTAACCCAAAATCACACCTGACTTTATAGAAATGCAATGCACCGATTAAACTCATTACTCAACTTCTATCTAACAGAAACCCCCATCCCAAGACACAAGCCCACCCAGGAGTGAAGCACAGGATACCTACCACACATGCCTCGATCTGATTTAGCTATTGTCTAGATATCGATTTCAGTCATCCAGTAAATCTTTGTGCATGCTTCGCATGATTCTCAGATCCCCTTGTTTGGATGATGATACTACATGACTTTCACATAAGCTTCAGCTCCAGCTCCACCAGAGAATGAAAGAGAGAAGAGAGAAAAAATGAAAGACAATAGAAAAAGAATAAAAAAAAAAAAATAAAAATCCCTTCAAGCTGATGTAGAAGATAATGTGGGCCCTAACCACCCGATTCACCTTCTTTTTAAACCAGTTCTCTTCTAAACGAACAACGTGACTTGAATTCTCTATTATAACATCTAGTCGAACAAAGCTGAGATAATTTCAATAATGTGGACACATTTCCGTTGTTTCTTCTTGATTCTCTTGGTTTTCTGTGGAAGGGACGACACGCTTCTCTTCGGTTCTCTCTTGCAAAGTTACTTTTCTACTCAACTCCAGGCTCCTCGTAAAATGGAGAAACGACCTGACAAATTGATAGGCCTTAATGATTATGATGGCATCCTGACGGAAGAAGACAAATAATCCGAAAGTCTTTAAATTGTTTAATTAAGTGGCAAACTTGAACTTCCTTAAGAGGCTGTTGATAATACTTTTGTCCATGTAGTTTTTTATTCTCCCTTATATTGATTCCGGTTGTTGTTTTTTTGTTTCTATTGCAGAGGGTTGATGATGGTGGATGTTTTAAGCGTTTTTGATAATTCAAATCAAGTTTGTACATAAATTTGTGTAAACACAATTTACAGTGTGAACTTTGAAGAAAAGTTGGATATTGACAACTTTTCTTAGCTTTTCCACATTAGTTTGGCATTTTTTTTATTGAAAAGAAGGTTTGGGAACATAAAAATTGGATTTGCGGAAGATTGTGGAACGTATTCTTGGCTTAGTTACAGATATCAAAGATAAGATTGAAGAGAATTGAAGCTCTATTTCCAGGGGAACCTACTCACAATACCGGAACCAGAGAAAATCGCTGGACAATCTTAGGTATAGGTATGGGATATGAAATATTTTTAACATCTTAAGGTCACTAAAAAGTAGAAGTATAAAAATGGAATATCGATAGAATAGGTACTCCAGTCTGGATCGAACATAATAGTCTTTTTTCGTGTAGTTTTTTGTTGTGAAATTGGAAATATTTTACACATATAACATTCTCTGACCACTAAATCATATAATTCCTAATACCTGACACCATAGATCCTAGAAAACCCTTTAGAAATCCCAGGACACCCAACTGAGAAATTTTGTAATAGGGTAGTTGAAGCCGAAATAGTAAAACTCAGCGTAAATGAGATTCTAGAACCTGGAGAGTATAGACAAAGTTACCGACAGCTTCACTGAAATTCTGAGTAAGGCATTCGAAATAGGATGTCCATTAAAACCAGGTGGATAAGGTAAAAAGAAACCAACCTGGTGGACAACTAACCTTGGTGACATTATGAAAGAAGCAAGAAGACTTTTTAATGTTGCCAAACGCACAAGAACAGACAGTGTATGGGAAATTAAGAATTCTAGTCAAATGAAATTCAAGATGGAAAAACAAGAAGCAAAATGCAGTTCGTGGAGAAACTTCTGCAGTCAAGTGGAGATCGCCAATGAATCAGCAAGAATCAGAAAAATACTTGCGAAAGAGCCTATTGCTCTAGGTTCTCTTGAATAACTCAATGACCCTTAAACAGAATCATGTACCGAAGCGTTGGAACTTCTAGTAGAACCTCACTTTCGCAGAACGCAACACCAACGGAGTTGATTACAGAAGAGAGGATCAACTATCAACTCCTTTTTGTCGTAAAAATCACCGGAATTGGATGGTATTTTTCCAATGATGTTACAAAAATGGGTGAACTTTATTATCCTACACTTAAAAATCTGAGTAGCCTGAGATGGGGATATGTACCTGAGAAGTCAAAGTTGTATTTATTCCGAAAGCTGGAAAGCCAAGCCACACCAACGCTAAGGACTTCAAACTTCTTAAAATTCGGTGATCCCCCCACTTCTTAAGACGTCACGGGCTGCTCTCTCACTATTTCTCCTAGTCTGTACTATTGACTCATAAACCTGGTTCTTGGCTGCATGAGCCCTTCAGCGCCTGGCGGTACGAAAAACTGTAGCTAATAACTCTGGTGAACCAGAAGGTATTATTACGACCCGTGTTGGCACTTGAAACTGCAGGCAAAAGCTCTGGTCAACCAGCAGGTATTGTTACAGCCCCTATCTGCACGAAAAACTGCAGGCAATAGCTTTGGTGAATCAACAGTCATTTTCACGGTCCATGGTAGCACGAGATACTGCAGACAGTAGCTCAATTTAGCTGATATCATTTGGTAGGTTAGCAGGATTTGCTACGGCCTTGTACCTCGAGAAATTGCAGGCAATAGGTCTGGTGTATAACTGGATTTTTTACGGTCCATGGTACCATCAGACACTCCAGGCAATAGCTCCGGCGAACTAGCAGGTTGTAGACAATTACGGCAATTACGGCTCATGGTACCTCGAGAATCTGCAGGTAACAGCTGTGGTGAATCGGTAGGAATTAAAACGGCACCTGGTAATACAAAAAACTGCAGGCTCTGGTGAATCAGCTCGATTTGTTACGGCACGAGACACTGCAGGAAAAAGCTCTGGTTAACCAGCAGGACATTTTACGGCACCTGGAGGCACGAAAAACTGCAGGCAATAGCTCTGGTAATCCAGCTGATATCATAACGGTCCGTGGTGGCACGAGAATGACCGGCTATAGCTCTGGTACGTTAGCAGGATTTGCTACGGCCCCTTGCGGATCGAGAAATTAAAGGCAATAGCTCCGGTGAATAAGTACGGTGGCAACTGGAGGCCCAAAAAACTGCAGGCAATAGATCTGCTGAACTATCAGGTATTATTTCGGCCCCTGGCTGCACGAAAAACTGCAGGCAATAGCTTTGGTGAATCAACAGCCATTTTCACTGCCCATGGTTAGCTGGATTTGCTACGGCCATTTGTACCTCGAAAAATTGCAGGCAATAGCTCTGGTATATCAGCCACTGAAGGCAATAGCTCTGGCGAACTAGCAGGTATTATTACAGTCCCTTGCGGCACGAGAAACTGCATGTAATAGCTTCGGTTAAATAGTACGGTGGCACCTCGGGGCACAATAAACTGCAGGTGTATTTATGGCCACTGGCGGTACACAACACAGTAGGCAATATCTCTGGTCTATCTAATCTGTACGGTCCCAGGTGGTACTGATTTCTCTTTATCGCCTTCGAGATATGACATTTTCTACTATGTGGTAGGGTAAGTCATGCAAGAAACTGCTAAACATAAAATATTATTTCGTTCAATGGTTGGAAGACAAAATTTACCTTAAAAATATTTCTCCAATCTTAAGAAAGTACTTAAATCTAAGATGATACTTCCTCAACATAATCCTATCAAATATCAAGAAGTTCTAAATTACATACACGTGTCTGCTATTCAAAATTGACAAAAGGACTTAAATTTACAAAAAAAAAAAAAAAATTACA
Source organism: Meliscaeva auricollis (assembly GCA_948107695.1). Lineage (NCBI taxonomy): Eukaryota > Metazoa > Arthropoda > Insecta > Diptera > Syrphidae > Meliscaeva > Meliscaeva auricollis. The sequence continues at coordinate 11,050,057 of OX403616.1, read as the reverse complement.
GAAGCATTAATGACTTCTTGAATTGCTCTTGAATATAACATGATTTAAGCTTTTTCACCCCACTCCACTTAACAAAATACAAACTCCTTAAAAAAAATATGTTTTTTTGTGAAGGTATTTATGTATATCCACCGGAAATAAGTTAGCTAAGGACAAATTTAAAAATAACGATATCCCTTAAGGAAATAAAACAAACAACCATTTTACAAAAAAAAAAGGAATAACAACAGAAAACAGAGACAAATTGCCATCATTTGAGATCCCGTCATTCACATCATCCGCATGCAAATGGTTACACACAGTAGGTACCTTACCTTGTAACACGAAGAACAAATGATTCCAAAAAATTCGAAACTTGAACCAAACCCTGCCGAAGCAAAACATCAAACCAAAAAAAAAAAAAAAACCTACAGTAACACACAAAACATCACCATACCCATTATTCACACCTAATTCGCAAATATTATCGCAAACCGTACTTACATTTCTGCGAACACACAAAAGGATCTGTTTCCCCCTTCGTCCCTCCTCCCCCCTCCCCCCGTTTAACATCCAATGAATCCCCCAAACGGAAAATCTATCTGAAACATGAACAAATTTAAGCCATCTGAAGGATTGTCATGAATATCCTATCCATAGCACAACGCGACAGATAAAGGAACATCCCTGAATTCTCTTGTTTTTTTCCCTTATTTTTAGCTTTTTTTAATATTTTTGTTTTATTCCCCATTTGTCTTACTTTTTGACTTATAGCCGAGCCAAAAATGCTGTATGTGGATGTCATACCGTTTTTTATTTATTCAAAGTTAACTTTGTCATATTCCTCAATGAAGACAACGAAGGACGAAGACTCTACGACGACAATGATGACAGAAACGAAAAAGGTCATGTCTAGCGACGAAACTGGAGTGGCAAGTAACAAAAAGAATAAAACAACTCCTGAATTTTGTCAAAAATCCCCCCAAAAAGTCAATCGATTTTCCTACTTCTGGTACCTTTTTTTTTCCAATGGAAGAGATACCGATTTTTTATGAAACATATTTATCCTCCAATAAGCTCACACCCCAATGGGGAGTATTGACTATCTAACCTTAGCCTTAAGTCTCAATATATCTTTCTATTCAGCTACCACACCCACCCTCTACCGCCCGAATAACCCGCATAAGGATATAAAACAACGATTGATAGGGGTCATAATGCAGATAAACGGCCAAAAATGCCATATAAATGTTGGCGACATTCACCACATACGGAGAGAGTGTATATGTGTGTGTGTGTGTTTTGAACCCATTTTTAAGGATGATATTTTAGCCATTTACAGGGACGTGTAGTGCATACAGCAGAACGTGTCTTTCGATGCAGATATTATAGTCTCCTGGCCAACATCATATGGTTTGGCCAAAAATAGAAATATTGCCGCGATGAGTGTTTCGTTTTCAAATCTTTTTTACTTTAATTTGTTTGTGTTTTATGTTTTTGTTAGAGAAAAGGGTACCAGTATTGGGGTCAAAGGTGTTTTTTTTTTTAACATCCGAAGAATGATAATTGTTTTGAAGAAAAGATGAGATTTCATTTCTTTACATATTTTCTTTATTTTTTTTCTTGACTGTTCGCACGTCGTATGTCTTATTTCGGTCAGGTTTTCTCATTTTTTTCTTTAAAATTCCATCTGTTTTCATTATCATTAAAACTATGTTGCCATCGAGAGAACATGATTTGATCTTCAGAACTTTTCCCAAAATTTTTTTATGTGACATTTAATTTTATACTTGCGATACATAGGTACTAAAAGGTTTTTCAACAGGGACGCTACAAAAGTAGAGCGACAGGGACAGCAAACGACGCCATATTTCTTGCCGTTCTTTTGACATTTCTCTTCAGTATGGAAAAATATACGAGCCATTAACGAGTCGAAATTATTAAAATTTACTACCGAAATTCGGAGTCAGTGGCCTCAACGTAAAGAGCGCTACGTCCAATTTATGGTCGTCATAATCGTCCTAGCAGATCGACAATTGAGCGTCTAGTGGAAAAATTTGAATCCACAGGCACAGTACAAAATGTTCCCGTGCCAGTGAGACAAAAAAGTGTCCGTAGTGTCGAGAATATTGCTGCCGCTGAGGATTCAGTTGCAGAAAGCTCAAATGTGTCTCTTACACGTTGTTCTCAAGAGTTGGGCATCTTTGTGACGTCGCTGTGGCGAATTTTGTCAAAAGATCTTGGCCTACATCCTTACAAGATTAAACTGACGCAAGAACTGAAGCCGCTTGACTACCAGAAGCGTCGTATGTTCGTAAATTGGGCTGACCAACAACTTGAAAATGATTCGGATTTTCATCGAAAAATCATCTTCAGCGATGAGGCTCATTTCTGGCTGAATGGCTTCGTCAATAAACAAAATATGCGGTATTGGTCAGGCAGCAATCCCCACGTACTCCATGAATCATCATTGCATCCCAAAAAATTACGGTTTGGTGTGGTTTATAAGCCGGCGGTGTCATTGGGTCGTACTTCTTCTTTGGAGAACGTGTTATCTCACGAAATGGTCCAGTCGCTTGGCAGCCTCGGTCGTGCAATTTGACGCGTTAGACTATTTCCTGTGGAGCTACGTCAAGTCTATGGTCTATGCCACCAAGCCAGCGACGACGATTGATGAACTTCATACGAATATCAAACGTGAAATTGCAGCAGTATCGGCTGATTTATACTTGAAAACCGTCGAAAATTGGATACAGCGTCTGGACTTCTGCAAGCGTGCCCGTGGTGGCCATGCAAAAGAAATCGAGTTCCATACTATCCCCAGACGTTTTTTGATTTTTTTTTACCAAAAATACCATTACCTGTCATATACGGGTTTTAGAAAAAAACTCATTTTTCTCAAAAATGGTGCCTACGATTTTGATTAAAAAAATTATGGTAATTTTTTTGGTTAAAGTCTATCTTTAAATGAGAACCATTTTTTTCAAAAACCGTTATAAACGGTACCTGCCATAGAACCGTTTTCTTAAATTCTGATTATCACCTTCATTAACCAATCAATTTCAACCAAATTTAACAATTTCTTAAAAATCCAAAAATATAATTTCCATTTTTTTTTTACTACAAAATATTACGGCAACTTAAAAGCATTCATGTAAAAAAAATGGCTGAAATTGATTTAAAAACGGTTCTATGACAGGTACCGTTAATAACGGCTGTTAAAAAAAAGGTTCACATTTAAAGATAGACCTTACTCAACAAAATGACCATGATTTTTTTTATAAAAATCGTAGACACCGTTTTTGAGAAAATTGAGTTTTTCTAAAACCGGTATATGACAGGTACCGTTATTTTTGGTCCAAAAAAAAAATCAAAAAACGTCTGGGTATAGTCTCCAAAAAACGCCACATACCAAGTTTGAAGTGAATCGAAACATCCGTTTAGGCTGTGGTCTCTGATACATACAGACAGACAGACAGACAGACAGACAGACAGACAGGCAGAATTGTCGGACCCACTTTTTTCTCATTCTCTATCATCGTAATGTCATGTTTAATTGTTGTCTTAACTTTTTTTTTACGATTGCAAAATATTAATGCACATAAGGGCGGATGTTTTTTTGCAAAAATGCGAGTTGCTCTGAGACCATCATGCATTAACATACTTTGGGCCAGTGATGCAGGGAAAAATAATCCAAACCAACCAATAATAACGAGTGACTTCAATAAACCTAGTAGTTCCTTATTTTGTTCGATTTCATTTCTCTTTGCGATGCATTTGGCTCGTTTTAAATTTGGTATTGGTTTTGTCTCTGAATTGCCCACGTTGAGTGCTTTTACTGCGGTTCCCTTCCCTACACAAAATATTGCAGAAGCCGATATGAATATGTAAATTAATTCTTATTTAAGCTCTTGTTGTTGGATCTGTATACCAGTTTTATAAATATAGAAAAGCTATAGAAGTCTAAGAGCACTCGGAAGGCTATGGACGAATGACGGTGGTTCTGATGTGTATACCAAATAAAGAATCTGCTAATCGAGTGTGAATCAGATGCACATGTATTTAAGTTTTAATTGAATACGAATTTGAATTCTGACTTGAATTTGTGGAGTATACTAAAAATCAACTGACGAGGAAGAGAGAAAAGGGGGGGGGGGGGTTGTGCATTAAATTTGAATAAACAAATAAAATACGTACACTGCACTTCTGATTGTTGCTGGCTGAGTTGATGATGATGATGAGTCTATACGTTTGTTTTATTATCGATTTGCCTGCAATATGCTTGCTAACAATTTACGCGCGTAATTAAGTAGCCCACGAATGTATGAAACTACCTACCGTGTATAAGCTAACAAGCCAGAAAATTGTTTACCTGCGCCATTCTTCATGTAAAGAGCCACGGAGTAGCCACTCTGGGGATGGATTATTACAAATAAAATTTTAAACATGTAAATTGGTTCATCAGGTCGTTCGTCTATAAAATATACGTACATAACTCTTATATGGGTTAGGGCTTAGGTCATTTCGAAGTTTCCCTTTGCGATAATGGTGTGTATTCGGTTTTTGGGGCTTGGTTGGTTGCAGTCAGGCAAAAAATTAAGGAATTCCATCCTTAACGAGAAGGTTATTAGATTAACACTAATGATGAGACGAATTTGTCATGTATGATGCAACATCATTATATCCTTCTTCTTTTCCATCTTTCAACCTGTTCAAGAACTATTTAATAGCTATTCAATTTCACCTCTGAAGAAATAGCCGCAACAATAGGTTACTCCAAGCCAAAGAAATCAACTGGACCACATGGAGTGTCTAACTACGTTTTAAAGAGGCTTCCGCAGACAGTGATGATGTTCTTCGCTATCATCCCTAATAACTGCATCAAGAACAGCTACTTCCTGAATAAATGGAAAACTGCAAAAATCGTGGTGATACTCAGGAAGCTCAAGAAGTTTCGCAGCGATAACAACATCATCCCAGACATGTAGTTTGGCTTTCGGGAAAAGCATTCCACACTACATCTGCTCCTGAAGTTTCATCAAGACATCACCTCTGCCCTTAACAACCGCCAAGTCACCGTCGCATGCTTCCTTGATGTCGAGAAAGTGTTTGACAGCGTATGGATTGAAGCCCTTGTTCATAAACTCAACATACTGGGCTTTCCTTCAGCACTAATAAAAATAATATTTTCTGGAACTAGATTGCCAGTTAAACGCAACGCTCAGTATCTAGGCATCAACTTTAACGAGCTCCTGAGATACAACCAGCACTCAAGGGATGTGCTGAAGAAAGCAAACCTGGCATTTCATCGCGTGTACCCCTTGATGAAAAGAAGAACCGGACTGAGCCAGCCAAAGCTTTTAATATACAATCAGCTCCTTAGACCAGTCATCAGCTACAGCTTTCCAGTATGGTACACTATCTCAAAAACAGCCATGAAGGACCTCCAACTGTTTGAAAGGAAAATACTGAGGATCTGCATTGGACTTTTCTTCAACCGACAGAGGAAGCAACATTACAGCAACCAACGACTCTACAAAGAAGCCAAAATCATCCCACAAGTATTTCCTACTATCAACATAGAAACTTGTCGGAAGTATCAGCAACCATTCCAACCAACTTTTGAGAAGGATGACCACTCAACAAAGACAATCCAAGCAAAGGTAACTGTCCGCAATGGAAATTCTAAACGAGGATGTTGTTCCAGCAATCAACGACGAAGAAGCAGTTAACTTCTACTCTGACCCTGGGTCAGCCCACTATCATGGCTAAGCGTCACCACCATCCCAACCATCGCTAAGCAGCATTGTCATATAACAACCGGGAAGGAACACATCGAGAGGAACCAAATCAACCAACTTTAAATATGGATTAAGATTTGTTTGTTTTTGACATGTAAAATATAACTATATATTCATTTTAACCTAAGGCACTGTATAACGTTAGGCTCAATTTCAATTTTAATTTCAATTTCAATATCAGTTTCAATTTCAATTCAATTTCAATTGAATTTCGTTTCAATTTCAATTCAATTTCAATTCAAATTCAATTAAATTTTTAATTAAATTTCAATTCAATTTCAATTCAATTTCAATTCAATTTCAATTCAATTTCAATTCAATTTCAATTCAATTTCAATTCAATTTTACTTTAATCTCAATTCAATATCATTTCAATTTCAATTTCAATTCAATTTAATTCAATTTCAATTCAATTTCAATTCAGTTTCAATTCAATTTCACATCTATTTCAATTCTATTTCAATTCAATTTCAATTCAATTTCAATTCAATTTCAATTCAATTTCAATTCAATTTCAATTTAATTTCCATTCAATTTCAATTCAATTTCAATTCCATTTCAATTCAATTCCAATTCAATTTCACTTTATTCTCAATTCAATATCATTTCAATTTCAATTTCAATTCAATTTAATTTAATTTCAATTCAATTTAATTCAATTTCAATTCAATTTTAATTGAATTTCAATTCAATTTCAATTCAATATAATTCCATTTCATTTAAATTTAAAATCAATTTCAATTCAACTTCAATTCAATTTCAATTCAACTTCAACCAGCTGGGGAAATAATCATTCTATCCTACAAATTAAAAATGTAAGCATTTGAATCCATTGATTTATTTTGTCTTTGACTTTTAAATTTTAATTGGTGATTTATTTATAGACGTGGTTATTTATATGTGCCATTCCCACTGGTTAGGTAACCTCATCCTCCTGTTCACACACCACATCGCCCTTTATTTCTTGTTTAACTACCCGGCAATTGACATAAATTGCCATTACATTGTCTTATTATAGCTGAATCGTTACGCGTAATAGAAATTGTCATCCCTCAAATAAATTTACACTCATCATTGCCCTTAACAACTCTAATTACTCAGTCAGGCAGTATTCTGGAGGAAGACGATTAAAAATAAAAATAAACAATCCAGAAGAACAAGATCAACACATAACCTACATAATTCCCCCATTTTTGTATTCTTTTATCCAATTTGTCTTATTAAGAGATTGGTCTTGGCTCTTGAATGGGGTGTGGATTTATTTTTAAACTCAAATTTTAATAGCTCGCCGTGGACTATTCGAAACACATCAAATTGTAAATTGGCCATCATTTTTGATTTTATTTGACATTAAAGTCGCATGGCAATGTGTGAATGCCACAAAAATAGGGAAAGAGTTAATTTCATTTCAAGAATATAAAAATTTTTAATGAGCCAAAATGAATGGTAGAACTTTTAGGAAATAGAAAAATAATCCTTCGGCTTATATGGCAATCAAAATTTTAATTCCACACACTTTACTCATTTGGTAGAATGAAAATAAACTCAAACCATAATTTCGTTTCAATTTAGAGAGTGCCAACTAATGGTGAATTTGAAATTAGGTAACTTTTTCTCTCAAACTCTCCTTGAAATAAGAGATGTCCTTGTCACTCACTTGCAGTTCTTCCAAGCCCCCCCCCCTCTTAAATTAGAAACTATCATCAAAGTAAATATTTGTTTTTCTATTCAGATAACTGAAATAAAAGTCAATCACAAACGCTATTACCCCTCGTCAAACAACAGCTTATGCCATCCTAGTAGTTCTATTTTCTATGTCCAAGAAAAAAGAAAAAAAAAAAATGAGAAAAATAGAAGAAATAAATCCTTGAAAAAGTTTTTCTAGTAAACAAAACTAATAAAAACAAAATGGAGGCAGAAAAGAAAAAAAAAATTCGGGTTATAGTAATTTTTGTAAAAGTATTTCACTTAGCTCGAACGATATAGAAGTGCAGTGAGTCAAAAATTTCAGCATACCAAAATATAGCAAACTTCTTGTTGACACCTAGATTATAGAAAAAAGAAGATTTTGATTCCAAGGTTGGTAGTTGTTAGAGCGATGTGCTCAATCATGTTATGGGATTTGATTAAGTAGGTTAGGTTTTTTTTTTAATTTCTGCAACGGTAATTGTAGAGAATAGATTATTGCCTCTATAAAAACACTGCAGAACAACAAGGAGGTAGGAATCGACGGTATTCCTGCAGAGCTCTTAAAAACAGCGCCAACTACATCGAAGAATTACTGCATCTAAGTACTCGTAGAAATACCTTGGAACTCTGAGTTCTTCACGGAGGAGTTGATCGTCAAGCTCCCGAAGAAAGGTGATTTGAGGCATTGTGAACAAAGCTGGAGAAGGATTTACAGTTTGCGTGAAGTTACCAAGATAATAGCAAAAATTGTCTTAGAACGAATAAAAAACACCGACACCTAGAGAACAAATCGTTTGCGGCAAACAAAAAATATTCCAAAACGACTTTTTCGTTAACTGGACATATTTTTCGGATTCGTTTGCAGCAAATTGGTAAATTTGTTTGCAGTCTAGCGTTACACCTGTGATTGAACCAGCGACCTCTCGCTTACGAATGAGTATCTTATCATTCCGCTACGGACTGTATAATTTACGATTGGCGTAGAATGCATTTAAGCAAAATTAGAGAACGAATCGTTTGGGTCAAACGAAAAATATTCCAAAACGACTATTTGTTAGCTGGACATATTTTTCGGATTCGTTTGCAGCAAATTGGTAAATTCGCTTGCAGTCTAGCGTTATACCTCTCGCTTACAAAGTGAGTATCATATCATTTAAACAAAATTAGAGACCGAATCGTTTGCGTCAAACAACTTGTTGTTTGTTGGATAGTAATTTTTCGACTTCAGTTTTAGTCTGCGGCAAACTCTTAAATTCGTTTCGGTGAAGCAATTTATGTGAGCGAATAAATAAAAAAAAAAAAAATTTCAGCGTATCACCGGTGATTGAGTCTGTGAACTCTCGTTTTCGAACAAAGGCTGTTGCTGTTGCGCAACGAACTAGTTAACTTTTGTGTAGCATAAGAACACCACAAACATATAGTCAAAAACTAAAAAAAGTTGTTTTTTCAGTCATTTGCTGTAAATTAATTGTAAATTTACATCAAAAGTGAAATTCTTTGCCACAAACTACATTCTGGAGAGATTATTCACAAACTATTCATTCATTTGCTGCAAACAATTGAATTTTATAACAAATGTAAAGGTGCCGCAACCAACTCATAAAAATGAATGGGTTTAGAATTATAATTTTTGTCAAATGTAATACAGTTACTTCAAATGAAAAACTTTTGCAGGTATCGTATTAACTTTCCAGAAAACGATTTCCATTCAATTCAAAAGATATCTACTAGCCGCAAACGAAAACAAAAATATTATTTTGCTTCAAACACCTTCTCGTTTGCTAGCAAATTCAATTGTTTGCAGCAAACAAATGAATAGTTTTGCGATAAATCTTTTCCAAAATTAATTTGTTGCAAAGATCTTGAGTTATGTTCCAAATATAAATAAAACGAGTTATCGTTGATACAATCATGGGTGTTACGCTGAAACACAAACGAATTTAAGAGTTTGCTGCAAATAAAGAAGCTTACGGTGGATACATAAATCAATTTATACTAACTTCACGTGAGGTAAGCACCGCCACCAGGAAAGGTTTTTGCACCAAAAAAAACCCATTGAGGCTTTAGGTTTAAATTGTTTGCTTTTTTCAGCTGAGAGAAATACGTTCCAGAATATTCACAATGCATTTTAGCCATGAAGGATTTGTGAGCACCGCCTTAGGGCTGCGCTATAATTCTTTGTATATTTGGTCCTCGCAAAAAGCTTCTTCAGGTAGCTGTATCCTTAAACAGCTGTCTGCAGATACAGTTGGCCGAAGTGACTCCAATTTCATTTCACCTAAATTGCGACAATATCGAAAAAATGAAAGAAGTAAAAAAATATTTCTGGCTTTGTTCGCAAACATTTTTGACTCACTGTATGGTTGAAGTTAAATTCGCTTTTTGTTCATCTTGCGGAAGCACTCTTCAGCTAATGCCACCAATCAGTTATTTAGCGAACTTTTTTGGTTTTCTATGAAGACCAAAGTCATTCATCCCATTCCATCAAGCAAAAAGAAATCAATTCATCCCACTTCTGAGTTGTAAGTAAACACAACTATAAGAATAAAAAAAGACTATTTATTGAGGGGGTTTCTATTCTTACCTACTCCAATATTTATTTAAAGGAAACTTATACCACAGGAAACTCGGTTTTTGGGTTATTTAAATCTATACAAAATTTTATTAAAAAAAATCAAACAACGTATCGACGAAAAAGAAACCCTTTTCTTTATTGTTTGCAAAGGAAAGGTGTTCTAACCTGCCTGCCTCCTTAATTTTAACCGAGGGAATTGTTAATAAGTTTATCTTACAAGTCGACCATATTAGATTTTAATTTAATTAACATCATTAACTGAGGGCGAAAACTCTTAATCATGTAGTTATACAATCTTAATTGATCCCCTTATCCATCCCCCCCCCCCCTCCACAAATGATGATTATTTACGATTGACGAAGTAATAATAATTATCCAAAGATACCGTCTTGAATATTTCATGACTGCTCAAGGACAACAAGATACATTTTATTTTTCTTCTTTCATATTCCCAATATTCTGGAGAAGAAGGGGAAGAGAAAGCTTGGGGCATGGGTATTAAAAATAGGCTCCAGCTTGAGGCCGCTGGTAGGTATATGAAATTTTCTGTCGCCTGCGTTTGACCTTAAGACAAATGATGCAAAGCATTCAAAGTTTATCGTTGTCGTTGATATTATTCGGATAGTCTCCAAGCCGCCTATGCCGCACACAAACAACGCCACCGCTGTCATCCTCTATCCGGATGTTGGTGTGTAATATGTATACAAGTTGTGTTCTTCCTCATCACTGGGCCCAGACATTTTGGCAACATCGAGACAACCGCATAATAACAATGGCGTCAAGTAAAACTTGTTTTATTGATTTCCCCCTTCAGATTTCGGTGTGCTTGTCTTCTAAGTTCTTTTATTTTTTCTATCTGATATTCTTCCAATTTTCTCTTCAACATAGTAGTGCTGGGCTGGCTTGTTCCCTTAACGCAAAAGACATAAAATTATTGTGTACTATAATGCTTGAGTTCGAGCGAGGGGAGAAGGAGGGGGAGGGGTATTGTTGAATGGGGAGTGTGGAGGTTCCTGAGCACTTGTCATTTTTTTTTTGTTATGTTCTCAAATGAAAAGCTACATACGTAGTAGTAAGTAGGTAGGTTGATATCCTTAAGGCAAATAATAGTTAAAGTGGAACAACTACGGAATAGGCGGAATAATATTGACATTATAGTTGATAACTGTACACAGCAACTTATAAATGCTGAAATATGGCAATTAATGGATTTATTTTTAGTAGGTAGAGTAGGGACGAGGGGGGGGAGGGGAGGGGTTGTTTTGTCAGAATTGTACATAGATGCGATAGAAAACTAAGCAAATATAAGGCCTTGATAAATTGTAAAAGCTTTATAGATGTTGAGTAGGCTCTTTTCCAAAATTAGAGATTACTTGAATAGATATATATTTTTACTGTGGTGTAGGTAAAGGAATATAATGTGCTCGTGTATACACAGTGATGAAGAAAAATTCTTTAATTTGTGATTTCCTTTTAGAGGAAGAAAAGCTAGAGTAAAAGTTTTTGACATGACCTTCGAAATAATCTTTTTATATACCCCCAACCCTCCTCTTCACAACAAAACTACTTTAATATTGATAATGTAGGATTATTTTTTCTTTAAGATTTGAGGAAGGTTCATTTATATGAACAAAGTTTTACTTGTACGTTGTTGTAGGGTAGGCATACGATAGAGAAACAACAACAAAATATAAATTGTATGTTTCAGCAAAATTGACTTTGACTGAACTACTATGGAATGGAAGTAATGTCAATTTGTTCAAGTCCAGTTGAAACATTCCCTCCATCATAGTGGTTTCTTATATTGATATGAGTAAAGACTTTCAATTCTAATGGACTTTTTAAATTAAGTAAATGGAATACTTTTTTCACTTTTGACTTTAATAACACTTCACCGGAAGATCGGTATGAAAAAGAACTTGGAGCCTAGAAGAACACAAGAAATCTTAACTCAGAAAAGATGATGGACATTAGGGATGCAGTATTTCCGACTCATTCCACTAAATCACCTGATATTGTTCTTTCGGGACCACAACAAGAAATACAAGCTTTAAGTGAAGAAGAAATGAAGATCAGCACTAGTGCACTGCCACACAACTGCTAAACATTTACAACAGCTGTCTAACTAAAGGGACTTTCCCCAAACGATGGAAATAACAACGCCTTGTACTGCTAAGCAAAAATTAGGACATCCTAAATTAGGGACATCCAGATTGCTCATCTGTTTCTGTTCATGAAAGGCACAACAGGAAAATTGCTACAGAAGTTACTGAAATAGCCTAATAGCTGCGATATAATAATAAGGGGACTTATCAACGCCTTGTACTGCTAAGCAAATATTAAGGACATCTAGATTTTTCATCTGTTTCTGTTTACAGTAGGCACAACAGGAAAATTGCTAGAGAAGAGGGGACTTATCTAAAAGACAATATAGGTCGTTCCACAACAGGAGCGATAGAAAAAGTAGTTAAAGTTGCTAAAACCACCCCGAGAGGAATTCCTTTCATCAGAAAAATACTGCTACTGGCAACCCCTGATGTCCGTAAACTCTTCAAGTCTGCTAGAAGGGCAAAAATGCTGGCCACATTGGAAAAAAAAATCTAATGCGGAGGCTGAAAGACTTATCAGAAATCACGAACAGAACATATCTACCAAACAACAGAAGGATCGAGAAAAAAAGATATTACACCTGAAGCAGTACCGGGATGCATTCTCAGGCCAGACCTCTGGAATATCTCCTAAGATGATTTCTTTAGTATGGAAATTCCTAAGGATTCCTTAATAGTTGACTACGCAGATCATGTTGTTGTGGTGATAACAGCCAGAGACAGCGAAAGAGCGCAGACAAAACTAAACCAAGTCATGAACCAGTTCCTGTATGGAGGAACACGAATTGTCTCTGACTACTGAGAAAACCGAAATAGGGCTGCTTACAAGGAAACCAACGCCCACATTAATCGACTTCCAAATCGAAATTGGAATAAAAACGAGTTTTATTGCAGCAAAATACGACTCGACAGAAAGCGGTGCTTATAGTAACAGGCTTGGTGCCAGTGCGTACCACACGTTGTCGGCGCCAGCTGTTCTGGTAGTTATAGGTGTGACAACAAAATACCTCCTTGCAACACGACGATAGTACACGCATACGAAAAAATAGCTAAATTAGAGTGGTAATGGCGATGGTAGAAGTTAAAGCGCTCAAACAACGGAGGTGGCAATGGCAGTGGGAGTGCAAAGGACACTTGACAGTGAGGCACACCAGATTTGTGAACAAATGGAAGAAGGCGGCGAAGTTAACTATTGCGTTACCCAGTTCTTCCCCGGTTACTGATCACTTCAACACCTTCTGGCATAAGATAAGAAAAAGTAGTACGGAGATACAACACCTATCACACGGGCTTTGTGTGCAGTGCATGGGTATCACCTCGCCAGGTCTCCAAGGTAATTATCACACTCGAAACAGTGTGCAAGCAGTCTCGAGCGGGCAGATCATCGAGAGGCTTTAGGAAATTTAACTGATATTAACCTCTTAGGAGAGCCCTGTACACGGGGAGTTTTGAATACCTCCTTATCGTTCGTAACGCATTCTTTCAAAAGCTTTAACTTCCTATGGAATACTTGCCTTGTGTCCTACTCATCTAAATAACTGTTTTCTAAGCATTTTGATCAGTTCAATACTGCTGTAAAGTCAATAGAACTTGTTATTTGATCATAACCTCTACTCTCCACTGATTTATACTAGACTGAAAATCATACCAGTGTTCTACCAGCTGTTAGTCTTTCAAATATAAGTTATACTGTGAGTCCAAAATGAAAAAAAAAATATGAAATTTCTTGGAGAAACTAAGAAAAACTTTAAGGCTCTTCCTTCTCAAAACAAATTTGCATCTTAAAAAGTAATTGGCTTTTTTGTTGTCTAGTTTTCTACAAATTTCTGTTCCAAAAGATCCTATTTTACACTATATGCAATTTAAATAATGGTAAAAGTTTTGAAATACAGAATTTAAGAGTAACAGACAAATCTTGTTTAATAGTTTATTTGAAAGAAATCTGAATGTTTGACATCAAAAACTTACTTCTTCGAACTTCTTATCAATACCATTAATTCAAATTCTTAGTTATTTCATCAATTTCACTTAAAATTCAAATATTCAATCCACTATCATCAAAGTTATAATATACTTTCACTTGAAATTGGCAATAGCAAATATCTTTTATCAAAAGTTATCATCTCTCTATTCCTTGGCACATTTATCTACTTAATTCCCACGAGCCACGTCGAAATTGTCAAAAGACAACAACAAAATAATCTTGAGTATTCGTCCGTAAAAGCATTTCCAAGTAAAAAACAATTTTGCAAACGCTTGAAAAAATATATATATACTTTCACGCGAATATAGTATACTAGTTCTTCGCTGTTTTACTTGCTCAATTCGCCGTCAAATACGGTTTTTATTGAATTTTCTACTTTCAAAGAAAAAACAAGGCGAACCGGAAGAAAATCCTTCTTCAATACTCTTCTACTTTCATCTATTTCTATGGAAATGCAAATTTCTAAAAACCAAAGACCCTTGAGAGTATCAAAGTTCAGCAACTATACTCACGAATTGCGTGTGGCAATTCAGGCGACGACAACGACAACGATAAGTAAGTGCCAAAGTGACATTAAAAGGCTCTGACGCATCATTGGCTTGCAAAAAGTGATTACCATTTTGAGCCAGCATAATGTTCCGAACACTTCAGGGTCTAATATTCTAGTGTGTGTGTGTGGGAGAAAGAAACCGAGAGAGAGAGAAAAAAGGAAACTACTTCACCATACGATGAGAGCCCCACCCTATCTATTGGTTAGGTAGTCATTTTTAGGGAATTTCGCATGATTTTCCACCTCTAAGCGCCAACAGCTGAGTAGGAATTGGAATAGTTGAAAACTCACTTATCGCTGCATGTCCATTTAAAAACATTGTAACCTCCACGAGAGTGTATATAAAACGATAAGCATCATGCCCCGATGGGTACAATCTGCGACCAAACGGTAATAGGCTTAATTTGTCAATATCTCCTTCCGACCATGGTTTGTGCTTCCCTATAATATCCAACATTATACCTACACTATTTGTATCTACGAGAATACATGTCCGGGGTGTACTTATATGGAGAGGGGTTGATATCAGCATTTATCCAAATGAGGACTCCCTATGGATGCAGCCAACCATCATCAGTATACCAGAAGCACCATATCGTCTGGTCATCCTCATCATTTACATCATTCGCATTCAAAATGCGTGTACGCACATTCCATTCGGAGGTTGATTTCCGGCTTTCAGTTTTCCATAGAAACATTATGGCAGCCCTTTTGGGTTTTCATAAATTTGAAGCGAACCATGCTGAAAAGCAATAATAAAACATCTGTGTACCTTTGGAATTATATTTTGGCTATACAGGTTAATAGTTTCAGCTAATTATGGTAATAGGATTGGCGAGTAAAATACCATGCTCTTATGATGACAATATGAAATTAACAGTTGAATGAACCGAACTGGTACGTTCCGGACCAAGGACGAATGGCAGGTGTGGATGATGTGTTTTAATCATCTGTTGTTATTGTGTTGTTCTCGTATCAGAAACGGATGCTTATTGAAGTTTGTCATTATATCTTTCGTTGAATTCACAATGGAATACGTTCCACAAGCTGTAATTATCATAAAGCATCTTCCGTTGAAAGGGGAAAGAATAAAGTTGCTCGAAGAAGTTTATGGAATTAAATAATCAAGTAGGTAACGTGTCAAAACAAATAGAAAAACTAACCATAGCCTCAACTTAAACTAGGTTGATTTATTTAAAAAGGAAATACGTTCCACAATGCTCTCTGGAGCATGAATTGAACTTCACTTTGTGGAACAAATGTGGCAAAGCAAAAATAATATCATATAAGCCTATTTAACTTACGTCTTGCGAAAGCAAACACGTTCCACAACATTCTACATGCTATTTACCATTTTCGTAGTGACATTAGCTAATCAAGAACTTGTGGATTGTAAAGCTGAAAACTCTTCAAGGAATCGATTTTATATGCTTTAAACTGAGAACTATTATTTAATGTGGAACGTACAATTATTGTTTTTTTACGTTCAAACATATTTCTCTTAGAAAATAACGATGAATGCGTTCCATACCAAATGGCAGGAAGAAGTTTTTAGTTGGTGCTTCTAATTGGAGGGCATAAGGCACTCATCCAACATCCTATACGTTTACAGAAGACAAGGATCAATGCGCAAACTAAGACTCTTTTAGCAAAAATCTGAGCTCGACCATAAAGAAGCCTACATTAGAAATGCTACGGAAGGTGCGAAAGAACATCTAAAGTCACTAGAAACCCATGTTCGTACGCATTACTGTGACTTTACCAACTAAAGTGAACCAACAGAGCGGTGATTAATGCTTTTATAAAAAAAAAAAGAGCAGCGTGAAACAAGAGCAACGATGAAATAGTAGGTAAAGCGATGAAGCACATAAAGTAGATAAAGCCAGTAGACCCTATGTAGCCTAAAATGCTTTAATTTCAAGAAAGTTGGAGAGCTTTATGATCAAAAAAATAGTCGAATGTTAAACAATACACCCAAGCAACTATCTGCTAATTTCAAGACCGGACTGCAAGCTTATCAAAAAAGCAAAGGTTTTCTAGTCACCGAAACGCTAGAAATAAAAGCTGTTTCCAACACCTGATAAAAAAAGAGAGATATAGGGCGAGAAGAGAACGCATTTAAACTTAACGAAGTGCCTGGTATTAGGGCGAGTTGCCTAGTCTCCGTTAGCTACTGCTCCTACCTATGTTGTACAGCTGTTTTTGTTTGTTGATGAAAATCAGTGATTTTCAAGCCATTTTTTTTGCAATTTCAATAGGTCTTTCTTTGGAAGCTCAGAGAGTTCCTCAATGTCGTTGAAGAAGTACCTTCCAAGAAGCTTGCTTCTCAGATGACAGAGATGGCAAAACGGGTGCCTTCAATGTGTGCTACTTCTCTTCAATCTCTCGGAGTCGACCACGGATGAAAACAAGTTCCACGATAGCTAAGTCCTAAGTTTCATAGAAGAAGCTGCCGTAGGTCCTACGAAAGATTAAGGCTTACGCTTGACTTACTAAAATACCCACGAACCTTTACAGGGTGTCTGTAAATTCATACAATTTTATACTTTGCATCTTATAATTTACATTATGATTGTACATTTATATCTTTTTCAGATATCTTCAATTATTGGAATGAACAAAATTGACCAAGAATAAGCAAGCTGAAGTGAGTGCGTGGGGATGTTTTAAATTTTCGGAAAAACATAAGAACAGAGAAATTAGTTTTTTTGATCCGAGAAATCCTTTATTAAAGTTGATATGGAGTTCTAAATTTAGTTTTCCCAGTTGCCTGGGAAGGACGTCAAAGCTTTTGTTAAGAAACCAAAGTGTTCTCCGAAATCTACTTAAAATCTTTATTTTCTAAAAACCTTTAACAATAAAGTATTAAGTAGTTTGAACCAAATCCCTTTTTTTTATACTCATTTTTAATCTATGTAAAGAGATTATAATGAAGACATACGAAACATGTCCTTACAGAAATTGGAAGAGACGTGTTTCTAATCAAATTTAATGAAAGACACTCAATCAATTCCATTGAATATTTCTTGTTAGTTTATTTACGTGTTTTTGGTTAATCTTTTAGTGTTTGCTCAGATACTTTTGCCTTGCAGAAGAAAACTCTCTCTTATCTTCCTTTCTCTCTCTCTAGTCCTTTGTTTTTGTTTAATATACTTCAATTGAATATATAGATGAAGTATCTACACTTCTTCCTATAAATTTAATAATAACACCAGAAACCTTCCTCTTCTGTTGCTCTCGAAGTCCTTATAATGTTCTTCGATATTCCATAAACCTTAAATAACCATCTTATAAAGTTAAGGTAGGTTATGTTCCTGTCTTAAGGAATAATAATATTATGGCTTTGCTTGTTTTAATTCTTCTCTGCTTGTTCTAGTCAAGATAACTTCAGAATTCACCACCCATTTACCCTTTGGTAAGATTAAAAACAAAAAAAGCAAAAACAAAAACAAAAAATAGTTGAACAAGAGTTATGAATTGAAGAGAAGACGAAGAATATGAAGGAGTATTATACATCAGAGAGTACCTATCTCTACCTAAAAAGACAACAGCTAGACAGACAGACAGACAGAAAGAAACACAGAAACAGAAAGACAGACATAAAGCAGCCGCTGTTTGATATTTTATTCATATAACTGCATTATATGACATTTTTGTCTACTTCCTTATCCTCCAACCTGCCATAAAAGTCTTTTTCATGCTTCTTCTTTTTAACTCAACTCGACTCGACCCAAACCAACCCGACCGACCCAGGCTTTTGTTAAGAGTCATGATGATGATGTTGATGATGGAATGGAAATAGAGGAAAAGAAAGATGGTGGTGGCGGTGGTGGTTGTGGAGGTGGTTTGCGTCTCCTTGCTTCGTTATTTTATTGATCCTTGGTGACTATGATTCTTTTCTCATAGCGCAATTAAAAGAACAAAAATAAATCTATATCCTTTACTTCAGGCCCGGACTTTGGAAAAAGTCTATTGTCTCAAATTATCTCATTTCAAGTAGATTCGAAGCAAAAGTTTACGACTATACCTCCACAAGAGTGATGCCAGTACATAACTTGAACCACTTAGCAGTTTGGCTCATCATAAACCTTAGCCAATAACTTTTCCTAGCATCGGAGCCAGCTGACCACCACATTAATTAAAGAAGACCTGACATTTAATACGGAACTGCAGTCATTTTAGACAAACTATCATCTACAGCATATACAAAAAAAAGCCACGCAAATTGCTCCAATTTTTCGAAGAGAATATCCTTAGGATATGCACTGGACTCACCTTGGCCTTGGATATACAGTGGCAGAAGCACTTCAGCAATAAGCGAGTCTTCGAAGCAGCAAAACAACTGGAACGTAAAAATTCGGGGAAACCTAACCTTATTTTTAACATAATCAATTTAATTAGTGTTGCCATAGTTCTAGGATTGACATACGTTTTTTTTAAATAAATGTAAAATAGGTAAATGGCAGTGAAAGTAATTTATTTAAATTAGCAGCACTAATTTATTTATAAGACTCTTATTAAATTGATGATGTCAAAAATACACACTAAGTCTAAGCAATAATTTTAGCAATTTTCTAAAATTATATGAAGAGCTTTCTTATGCTTACAAAAAATGCAAACTAATCGGAGCTATGGCCACCCTGCTAGACTTTATTTCTTTGTACTTAACTTGTATCAAAGAAAATATGAGTATTAGAAAGTATAACAACGTTATCAACAATAAGAGTAAGTTAATTTTGTGTTTTATACATATTTAAAATTTTATAAAAAAAAAGGATGGCAACCCTAGATGTACGACAACCCGATAAATTATAAGACTCTGATTAAACTTTTCATGTAACAAAGTTTAAGCAATAAAATAATGTGATGAAATTTCTTATATTAACAAAAAATTTTGGCTTGTCTGGCAAACACTTCAACCTGCGGCAATCCTGCCAGACTTTTTTTTTTGTATTAATCTAAAACCAAGGATAATATTCCCCAAGCACGAGAAAGTATAAGGTTGTACATATCAACAATACAGCCCTCTGAATGAACGTTATTTTCATGTTTTATACCTATTTTAAATTTAATTAAAAAAAAAATAGTGTGGCAACTCTAGAACTGCGGTAACCCTTATGCTAAACTGTTCATATTTGCTAAATTTTATTTTTATTAAGAACTTAAGGGTCGGTGGACACCCAGCCTTGCGACTAGTAGGTTAGTCAAAGTGGCTGCTGGCTTTCCGACTATAAAGACTTGAGTAATGGAATCAAAATACTGCTAATGAGCACTAATTGAGTTTTCGAACTCTTAAGACCTCCATCTCATCTATGGGAACTTTTCAAGTCATTTTGTAGGTAAACATGTTAAGACCCCACAAACTGGGGCACTGCCACAATACCCTGACTTTCAATACATAAAGGTGCGTGTTGAATTGAGAGTAAAATGCCATGAGCAGTTTTCAAGCTTCCAGAGATTTAAATTTTTTCAACATCATTCTACTCTTAAGAAGTCAAATTGATATCCACCTTAGTAGGACTTGCAATCTTGGATGGAACTTGCGCTCGACCAACTAGCCTCTTTAGTCCCTAGACAGAAGCATCCAATCATGCACACCATGTTGGTTGAGCAGTTCAAACTTCTGCTTCCACTTCTGCGTGCCACCTACTCCTTTCATACTCTTCGCTTGTTTTACCCATTTAAGGTCTATATTTTCACCTTCCTGACAAGGTTTAATGATGACCCGTTTTAAATTGCACCGATACAAATTGCACCGACCATCACTCGAAAAAAAAATTCTCATACAACCACCCAACTGGTTTTCAATCGATCTTAGGCGTCATACAGCGAGTTTGGACGATTAAGGTCTTACACAAGATCTTCTTGGTTTTATTCGAGAGAGTTTTACTGAGCTTGAGGGCCGCGGCCCTAAACTAAAAGAAACAGTGATTGGTAAGGGTGATCCTCAGTAATAGCGGCCATTCAGTTCGTTGAAAAAACCGTAAGTTCTAGCGGCCACATGGCATAGCTAACAACATTTAACAGATGGAGGTCTCTGCAGTTGGCGTAGTTCAGAAGATCTTCTTTCTTGAGGATTTATGCCTGTAAGACCTTTAGTCTCTTAAAAGCAACTTGCAGCACGGTATTAGAATAGAAAAATGGGAAAAAGCACACTAGATTGGGTTTTCATTCATTGGTCAAACTTACATCCAACCGAATTGTTTGCCATTGCCTGGGGAACAAGTCATTGCCTCAAAGTGTTCGTCTCGAGGTCATCTGAACTAGCAGCCCTTAAGTTTTCGCGCTAATAGTATATGAATATTTACATTGGGATCTTAGCTACCAACAGGTAAGAATCTGAGTCTATATTGGCCCTCGGAACGTTAAGGATATCCAGATTTGTTGACTTAGCTACCGCCAAGCCCCCTTGTGAATTTTGAGGTGTAGTAATCCAGTCGTTGCTACCATCTTCAGTCAGTTGCTGTTTCCGTAAAGCCAATGCATTCTGGCCGTAGACGTGCGGTATATTGGACAGATCATATGTCTCCTCGAGAAGGTCTTAGAATGTTTTCTTGATGAGATCGTCTTGTTCCTCTGTTTGGGTGTGGGCACAGATCATCATAGGTAAGGTTTTTTTAAAATTTGCCCCTGATGTGGATTATGAGTATGACAAGACCCTCGCTTACATAACGAGAGAACATACTCTTCAACACCAGCCAAAGAAGATCCCGCAGAATCGTATCTTTTTTCTAGATTACGAAATGTTCGGACCTTAAACCAACTATGTACAATAGTTGGTTTAAGGTCCGAGCATTTCACGTGAAGATCCCGAATTTGTTGTCCAAGTTCCATTTGCAGCGATCGTCCACATTTGGATCATTCATATTCAATAATCGTTTTGATCGAAGTTCGATGAAGTTTGATCTGACTTAAACATGAGACCCTATCGTCCATTTCATACAGATATTTCTTAAGCCACCATTTTGTTCGCTAGGACTTGCCTTTGTGGGAAACAATTTTCGTTTCGAAGATTAGCGCCTGATTATACCAGAAACTCGGCATCGCTCCTGTTGTTGTTCGGAAGCAGTGCTCTCAAAAAAAGGTATACAGCAGTAAAAAGGAACAAAAAAGAAATAATATATTCATCTGAAAGGAATGGAACTCTTGGAGACAGATAGAGTCCTTTTGTCGATCTTCACTTTACCCCATACCAATGTGTCGGTCCTCTCATCACTGTCCATGTCCGTCCATCCAATTCAATACCACCTTTTTCTCTGGTATTCGTCCTTTCAATCCGACGTCGTCATCCCGTCGTCCCTCTCAATACTCTTGTCCATTAAAGTGAAAAAAAAAGTAAGTCGTTGTGTTGAAGGAAAACTGAACATAATTTGTTATGGGCCAATAAAAGGTTGTTTGACATCATTATGTATATATTTTGCATTCAGCGCAGTACGGTTAGTGTATAGTGGGGTGTCCTCTCAAGCCATTGAAATCTTAAGGATGCGGGCGACGAAAACGCGGTGGTGGTAGCAGAATGAGCGAACAAGAGTTCAGGTTTATTGTGCGGAAACGACATAGCGCTCGAAAGGACTTGCGATAAAATGCACGTTAAGTGATGCCATTTTTTTTTCTTTTTAATTTTTTTTTTTTTCGTAGAAGAGATAATCAAAGAGTAGTATCCAGGTCATGTCTACCATTGTGTCCTCCGGTCTCTGTCTCTGTCTCTCTGAGGTGATTTCCTTTATGTTGTGCAAAATTTTGCATTTATATTTGTCTGTTTATTTTTATGTTTTAATTCATTTTTTTTATAATAAAGAGAATTTTCCGCATGATAAAGTTATTGAATAAAAAAGTAAGGAAAATGACAAGAAAAAGGCTAACAAGACAACAGTACAGTAGGTAGTTGATATTGAATGGTGCGTCGTCGTCGTCGCGTCATTGTGTGCCAACTTATAATTAATTGGGACAGATGATGATGAGGACGATGAGTTTCTCGTATTTGTATTTTCATTTCAGAGTTAATCACTGCCGCTGAATAATAAACTCAAAGGATTTAATATTTAAATATTATTTCAGGACGCATTTAGGCCTTTGTACTGGTTGTTTTGTATTATCGTCAGTCTTGTATTGTTTTTTACTTGTTCTATAGGGCAAGTATTGGTTTCGTGCCAAAAAAAAAATTTGAGGTTTTAATCAAAACTAACATTACGATGATGGAGAAGTCCGAAAAAATAGTTTTCGTCATGCCGTCCGTCGGTCTGGGCGTCTGTACGTCTGTGCGTCCATCTGTACACTTCTCCACTGCCCAAACGCGTGGACGGATTTTCTTCAAATTTGGTACAGATGATTCTTACGTAATTTCGAAAGTTGCATTTTTTTTTGTTTTTGAATATGTATCTCATCTAGAACGAGTACCTCCCATACAACATTTTTGAGTTATTCGAATTTTATCGAAAACGGCTCTAACGATTTTGATTAAACTTTTTGATATGATTTCTTCAATAACGATAAATTTTTAGAATTTATTTCAAATCAACCCTTCTAAATGCCAAAGAGAGGTTCGCTTTTTGGGTCATGTGATCAATGAAAAGGGGGTGCTTCCCGACCCTTGAAAGATAGATGCCACCATTAACTGGCCAAAACCTAGAAATATCTCTGAAGTTAGAAGAAGCACCTACTACCGCCAGTTTGTTCCAAATTTTGCCGAAAATTGCGAGGCCCTTCCATAAGTTGACTGAAAAGAACACTCCGTTTATTTGGTCTGAAGATTGCGACGAAGCATTCCTGAGTCTAAAAAAATGTCTTACCACACCTCCGATTTTAGGCCATGTTCAATGTGATGGCAACTTTATATTGGACACTGACGCCAGTGATTGAGGAATTGGTGTGGTTCTAACTCAAATTCAGGGCGAACAGGAGGTCGTCATAGGTTACTTTAGTAAAGCACTAAGCAAACCTGAGAAAAATTATTGTACTACCCGAAAAGAGCTACTTTCCATGATCAAAGCAGTAGAACATTTTCATGTTTACCTTTATGGACGTGAGTTCTTAATTCGGACAGATAATGCAGCTCTCCAATGGCTGCTGTCGTTTAAGAATCCAGTCGTTTAAGAACTTGCACGTTGGTTGGAGAGGTTGCAGCAATATAATTTTTGATTTCAATATCGCCAGGGTACAAAACATGCAAACGCCGATGCGCTCTCACTAAGACCCTGCATTGATGAAGACTGTCACCACTGCACAAATAAAGAATTACGATGCAATGCTGGATTAGATATAGCCGTCAAAGCAATGTTGTTTATTGAAAGTGAATTGGACATCGAACAGTTGAAGCTAACACAAATGAAAGACCATGTCTTGTCATAAGTCCGGGAATGGGTATATGAAGGTCGACGCCCGGATTGGAAGTGTATATCTGGTGAGAACAATCTTTCTTTGCAGAAAGTGGGTCTCAAATTTACGGCGTGAACCTGAACGCCTGCTGGCTATTGTACCGTGTTCTCAGACAGCGGCCGTGATTGAAATGTTTCATGACACACCTTTCGGAGGGCATTTTGTTTCCAAGAAAACCCCAACCCTGGGTCGGCGCAGGTCAGGACGTTGCCATTTATTGTAAGGCTTATGATACCTGTGCGTCAAGGCAAGGGCCGAAAAACAAGACGAAAAGCCGACTTGATACTTTATTTATCTGGCGAGCCGTTTCAACGCCTAGCAGTAGACATTTTGGGACCATTACCATCGACTAAAAAGGGAAACAAGTATGTTCTGGTACTAATGGATTATTTTACGAAATGGTTTGAGGTCTTTGCGCTTGTCGATCAAACAGCTGAAACTGTAGCCAGAAAACTGGTTGATGAGGTATTCTCTCGTTTTGGTGTTCCACGGGAACTGCATTCCGACCAAGGTAGGAATTTTGAGTCTGGACTATTTCAAGATATTATGCGAATAATGGGAATCCATAAGACAAGGACAACACCTTTGCATCCTCAGTCTGATAATCTTGTGGAACGGATGAATAGGACAATTTTACAATTTTTGTCGAAATTTGTGAGCAATAAGCAGGATAATTGGGATGATTGCCTTTCACTATTTGCCATGGCTTATCGCGCCGCAGAACAGAAAACTATCAAACAATCTCCATTCTTGATGCTTTTCGGACGAGAGATGAGGCTGCCTTCTGACCTACTTTGTGGATCTACACCAGAAGACTTATCTGTTAGCGATTACGCTAAAACGCTGCAAGAGCAACTGGGCAAAATTCATGAAAAAGCGAGATACCAGATGCACCAAGCCGCTGCTAAAATGAAGTCCAGGTACGACATAACTTCAAATAGTATTCGTTTGCAGGTTGGACAGTTCGTGTGGTTTCACAACCCAAAACGCGTCGTTCGAGTTTGTCCAAAACTACAGTCGAACTAGGATGGTCCTTATAGTGTAATGCAGTTAATTACGGATGTAACTGCCAAGATCCGTAAGTTACCAGAAACCAAACCGAAGATCGTTCACATTGACCGCTTAGCCACCTATCGAGGAACAGAACTCAGTCAATGGGAGCTTTGGGAGAAGGCTTCCGCCCTACACGCTCCAGTCCAAGAAGGGGGGAGTGTAACGAGAACGACTCACTAAACACACCTGAGCTGTTAGCTGCCAACACTATTAGTCATCTCTTTGTATCATCTAATGTCCACCTTGTCATGAGATACGTCAGATAATTCCAGAGACAAGAAGATAAAAACCAGACCACGAGGCCGTTTGTAAAAAGTGCGCTAATAAAGTTTATTTCAATAACGTTTTTTATTTTTTATTTGTTTATATTAAGATTGTAAAATGTTTTACAATTTATTGTATAGGCAGTTGTGTTTTTAATACAATAACTTTTTCTTAATTGATTTTCTAGAACGTATGCTTATTTTCAATTTAAAAGAAATTCAATATTTGGCATCAAATTCAAAAATAAATGATTATTAAATCATAATCATAATTTTTGGAACAAATTAAAATTTGTACAATAAAACGGACATTGAGATTTCCATTTCAATATTTTCAAAAGTATCTGCACCAGATTTTATCCAAAGATACCTATGAACCTACAATTTTTCCATTCTCCAAATTCTATCACGACACTTTCTCTCCATAAGATCAAATGAATCAAAAAGAACATCTTACTCAAGAAAAGATAGGGAACTGTGCTGTGTTGGTGTTTTAAGTGGCAGATTTCCCACAAAATTGATATAAGTGTCTCGTGGCTTACTCTTATAAATGAAAAAAAAGAAACACCAACAACGCACATAAAAAAGAGTTATTGCTGATTGCTGTCATTTTTCTTAATTCCAAATTCCAATAAGTTACTACGTCAAGTGGCTCCCCTTTTTCTTTATTTCATTTCATTTTCTCCTGATGTCAGAGAATAATGATGAAATGGTTTTTTTTTTTTTTACCAACCATCACTTAACCTCTTAAGAAGCAATAAAAACAAAAGGCGCAACAATTCACATGGAAAAACGTACCCTCCAGACTCACCTCAGATCTCACATAATATTGTTTGATGCGTTAAAGAACAAAAAAAAAGAATGCACAGTCGTGCAGACAGCCGATTAAGTATGTCTGCACCCAAGTGCTAAATATCCCTGCCCATGTCCGTAACGAAATCCCTCATTTGTCTTCCAGAATCCATAAAACCTGACTTACCTACCTACAACGAGAAAGTAACAACGCGCCCTTGAGTCTTTGAGAATATCCGAGAGTTTGAGTGCGAGTGAAGTCGGTAAGTCCTCAAAGTGACCACACAAAATTACCAGTTGTTCCTTTTTTTTTTTTTGTTATTTTTCTTGACCCCGAACAGACAGACAGACAGACAATAATTTATGTCATCGAAAATCGAAGAAGAAACAAGATTCAATCTCAACCACAACAGAGGATAAATTGTTTTCTTGTCTCTTAAGTCGTCTCTCAACTCTCTGTGTGTTTCCAATCAAGTGGAACATCCTTTTTGGTTCTTTTATTAGTTTACATCCATTAAGGTTGTCTGCTTTGGATGTGAGATAAAACAATTATCAAGCCATAAGGTACCCCCACAAGATGTTTTTTATGTCGATCCTATCAACACCTCCTCTCTAGCTCTACGTCAGAGTCGCAGACAGACAAAAGAGAGCAAAGAAAAAATAAGCCATAAAAGAGTACCTAACTTACCTATTGAAACTTTCTTTCGGACTCGCATAGTCATCATCATCATCATCATCATCATCAGAGATGTCTAATCTCAGATGTGACTTCCAAAATGCCAGAAGTGCATCAGTTAAGTGACCATTAGCATTCATCTTTCGACATCAAGTGACTCATTCTAATAATTACATCAAGATGATTGGGTTCGTTTTTTTTTTTTTTTTTTTCTCTTCTTTAACTTTGATTTTTTTTATGTTCAACACAAAAATCACATTAGACCAGTTGTCATTGTGAAAGAATTTTAATTGTACAATCTACATTCTGATTTTTTTTTTTTTAAGTAAAATGTCACAACATTTCTATTATTATGAGAGAACAATTTGAATAGGACAAAAGAACAACACTGATGAAGTGTTAAATGATAATTTCGGAACAAAGGTCTTTGTTCAAAAGAAACATTTTGGAACAACAACTTCCACAGATAGTTTTGAAAGTTGTCAAAATATGTTAAAAGTTGTTGTTTTGTGACACGACGAATGACGGAAATTGGCTCGGCACGGCTTTGATAAGAGTTATTAAAGAGTGAATGTTAAGGGCGTTCGATGGTACAAATTTGGGACAATACCTACTACAGGGAATAAAACTTTAAGTTTATGGAACATTTTTTTTCTCGTTGATGTTCACACCAATTTGAAAAAAAAAATAGAAGAAATGTACAACTAAGTCGCATGTGTTTGCCTTCTGAAGTAATCGGTATAGCTGTATATTTTTTAGGAGAAAATCGATTTAAAGGCTTAGTTTGCAGCTCGAATATCAGACAGACAGACTATCAATTAGACAGTTAATTAAAAATTGTGGGACCCATTTGTAAAATAACTGGTAAAATAAGATATCTTGTATTTTTAGCATTTTGGCTATAACCTACATAGTAGGTTATTGTGCTAAAGAAATTGTAATTGGTGTCAAATTCTATATATTTTAATAGAGTCAATACAAGAGGAGGCGGAATTGCAATATAACGGGTGATTTTTTAGCTGGTTTGGTTTTGGCAACACTGGTTTTGACAGCTGACGTGTGTTTAGTACCTTGTGTCACTGTCAAACAGCTTCAGTTTGGTTTGCAATTTAACCATGGATCGTTTTACAAATGAACAGCGCTTGCAAATTATTGAATTTTACTATCAAAATTCGTGCTCGGTTCGAAATGTTCATCGCGCGCTGCTTCCATTTTATGGTCGGCATTCTCGACCTTCTGAGCAGTCTATTCGGAAGATTGTGACCAAATTTCGCACCAAATTTACTTTGTTGGACATTAAACCACCAACACGTTTACGTACTGTGCGTAGTGAAGAAAATATTGCGGCAGTATCAGCTAGTGTGACAGAAGACCGCGAAATGTCGATTCGGCGCTGCCGTTCCCAGCAGTTAGGTTTTTGTTACAGCACTACGTGGAAAATCTTGTGGAAGGATTTGGGCGTAAAGCCTTTTAAGATACAGCTGGTGCAAGAACTAAAGCCAGCCGACCTACCACAACGCCGAATTTTTGGTGAATGGGCTCTTGGAAAGCTGGCCGAGGATCCGCTTTTTTATCGAAAAATTTTGAACCCATTTTTGGTTGAATGGGTACGTAAATAAGCAAAATTGTCGCATTTGAAGTGAAGATCAGCCAGAAGCATTGCAACAGCTACCAATACATCCCGAAAAAGCCACTGTTTGGTGCGGTTTATGGGCCGGCGGCATTATTGGGCCATATTTCTTCAAAGATGATGCGAATCGCAGCGTTACTGTCAATGGTGAACGCTACCGAGCGATGATAACAAACTTTTTTTTGCCCGAAATGGAAGTTCTTGACTTGCATGATATGTGGTTTCAACAATACGGTGCCACATGCCACACAGCACTCGAAACAATGGCGCAATTGCGAGGCGAGTTTGGTGAACAGTTAATTTCACGTTTCGGGCCGGTCAATTGGCCGCCTAGATCGTGCGATTTGACACCATTAGATTATTTTTTGTGGGGGTATGTCAAAACTAATGTCTATAGGGACAAGCCCGCTTCGATTGACGCACTGGAAGCCAACATCCATGCATTCATTCGTGAGATACCGGCCGATATGTGTGAAAGAGTATGCCAAAATTGGACTCAGCGGATGGGCTACCTGAGACGCAGCCGCGGTCAACATTTGCATGAAATTATCTTTAAACATTAAATTGCAAGGTTCAAACTATCGATTCAAATAAATATTTCATTCACGCCTAATACGCGCGTTTTACACGCATTCGAAATATTTTGTTTTCATCGGCATAAATAAGGGACATAGAATTAACTAGCGCAGACGGGAGATCATTAATAATTAACACAAACAACAATGGACCAAGATGACTACCCTGTTTTACACCAGAATTAAATATAAAACTTTTAGAACCTTCACCTTTAACATTCACCTTTTATGTAGCAGGTATAGTTTTAGAGGTTAGGGGCGGAAAATAATAATCAAGCCCAGGGCGGGCGGCAAAAAAGCCAGTTTGGGCCCGTTAAAATGTTATTGGCAACAGCAAAAGAAAACAATATCGTTTAGTAAAAAAAAAACATCTTCAAGTCTCAGTCTTTAACTCTTCAAAAAGGTTCTAAGAAATTTAGTACTATCAAAGTCTAGTCTATAGCTGCTTGTTGATAACCAACCAACAAACCAACATACCAACCAACCATCCATGTGTGTAATACTTTTAAATTCGTTCCATGCACGTGACTCTACACACCAGAATATTAAAATCTATCTCTCAATTGAATAAAATCTATAAAGGGGTTTTTTTTTAGATGCGTGTGCCCTCAGCCAAGTGACATTTTTGAGAAGCAAAGGAGAGTATGACTATGAGCTCTTTAAAACGCCTACATCCAACACAATATTGATCCGCATGCTTAATCCAGTCACGTAGGCATAAATGAATGTGTAGTTTTCCCACTCAGCACCGCACAACTAAACACAAACAAAAAAATAGAGACAATTACATATCCACCGCAGAACTACCTCAACTCTACACTATCAGAAAATAATAATCGTTGATATCCTCATAGAATTTGGTGGTCATGATGGAACGAACCTATAAGAGCGAACTATATTTCCATCGATAACATAATCAACCAGTGAACCAAACATGTGTGTTGTAGTTTTCGAGTTAGCGAACAATTTCTAAAGCCTTTTTCCCCATAAACGTACGTTCACGGGAGGCAAGGGGATCAAAGGCTTGCCATTGCCAGGGCTGCCCAACCACCGAACGTGTGGTTTCAACATTGGTGGCAATGATGGTAGCATTGAGTCCAATATTGTTGTCCGACTACAATATTTAGATTCCCCGACTATCGTTTGGCGCTAATACCATTTCAATGGGACGAATGGTAAGTCTGGCAGGAGGCGAGGCATTTCGATAAATTCAACTGTCAATTCAATTCATTGTTAAATGTTTGGTGTATAATATTTTCCCGATAAGCGGGCACGAATGAATGGGTATTTCTTTTTTTGTATTTCTCGGTTGCGCTTTCGGTCACAATACTCTCCACTCTTGGATCTCCTTGCCATCACAAGTGTTTAACTCGCTTAAATAATAAATGGTTAGCTGATTCGTTGGTTCGATGGTTGGCTATTAAATCGACGAGAGAATTCTCCACACGCGCGCAACACATGCATGCTTGTTAAAAATCGCCCGATAATTGCTCTCGTATATATCGGCTAAAGAGTGTGTTGGCCAGAAGTTGGTAGCGCATAAATGGTGGTGCGGGTGTGACAGCATAATGAACGATAGTGAGAATTTGAACGAAACGAGAGAAGAAAAAAAGGAAAACGGAACAAAATCAGCTTGATGGTCAGAGATTGATGAATACGAAAATGTCGGCTTACCACAATTGCGGGGCATCGGTATGAATTTTAATCGATTACCGATTAAAAATATTGCTGGGCCAACAAACTAAACGTCATATACAGCAATAATTGCACCGTGTAAATGTATTTTTAAGGCAATATAGGCTGTCGTTGCAGTATTTTTTGTTTTTGTCAACATTTACCGTGGCGTTAATTTGTGCCCTGACACTTTCTAATACACATCATCAGTCTGGCAATATAATTCAATTTGATTCCTTCTTTTTCTCACAGAGGGCGTTAGTGTAAGTTCTTAGTAGTTAGTGTCCTCCCAGTGGACAAGTTATAAACTAATTGTTGGAAGAAGTGGTGGAGAGTTGTAAAGTTGCGTTGCTAATTGAGATTTTCGAGATAAGACCTCCTACTTTTTGTACCTTCTTTAACTAATAGCGCAGAGATAATAACATTAAAAGGAATACATAAAACGCTAGGATGATTTCATAGAACTTTTCCATGCATGGAAAGTGGAACAATAGTAGAGTGAAGCAGCAAAGAGCAGGTGTAGCGTACAGCAAGGCACGGTGTGGTGGCGGCGGGTGGGCGGTGACAGGGAAGACACACACATCGGGGTACAAAAATATATTTATAGGCAGAGCGCACAGAGCCTTTAGCCATTATAGAGAGCACCAGGCATGAAGTCAGCCAGACAAAAGCACTTAACAAAGTCTGAGAACATTGTGTGTGGCAAGTAGTAGTACCTACCAAGTCTATAGCTCCATTGTAGCAAAATGTATAGAGAGATGAGATGAAAATGCTACTCGGGGGCTTGAGAGAGAGAGAGAGCACATGAAGTTTAAACAGACTCTGGGGGGTTAATAAATTATTCACGTGTGTGTACCTTTTTCTTTGCAGCATTCACCGCACCGCGAAAATGTTATGCACAGAGTTCTTCCATGCACAACACTATTTTGCCAAAAACTATATGATAGCTTTGGTATATCGAAAGATACATATATCCTATAGACACCCAGTTCCTCGTACCTTCAGGATATTGGATGGATATAAATTATGTATCCTATATAGCTTGTTTGTTTGTGTGTGTCCTTAAATAGGAGGAATTTTAAAATTCATTTAGCACGAAGGTTTTTTTTTTTTTTCATTTTCCGCAGCAAAAACCTCCATCTTATTCTCATTTATAAAACAGAGAATGTATAGAATTTGCTTTTCAACGGTTGTCTTCGAAATGGCCTGGTAAAACTCTTAAAAATATCGTTGGGAAATTAGGATAAGTGCCAACGGGCGGTACGCGGCAGCATGCCTTTAATTCAAATGAAGTACAAGTGTTGCCAGAAATGTGTTTTTTTTTACAAGAGTTTCTGAGATCAGAAGTAGTGATGTCCTTTGTATTTATGTAATCTAATTCTATGTTAATGCAACTTTTATGAACCAACAACATGAAACATGCCAGACGTATGGAAATTGAAGCCAAATTAAACTTTTGCAAAAAATGTTGACTCTCTTAACTCGAATTTAGTATCAAAATTGCCCCATCATGCAAAGTTTTTGAGATATCTAATTTTGACCTTCTCAAAAAACACTTTTTTGTGATATTTTCGGTAGGGAGAGATTCCATTTTAAGAAACAAGACATCTTGTTTGCAATGTTTTTTAAGGCCGAATAATTGATTACACTTTAAAAATATTCAGACTAGTTTAAAATGTATGGAAAGTTTTGACAAAAATTTGGTCTTGTTTCTTAAAATGAAATTACTCTTTAACAAAAACATCACAGAAACACTGTTTTTAGGAAGTTCAAAATTCGATATCTCAAAAACTTTGCACTATAGGGCAATTCTGATACTAGATTCGAGTTAAGAGAGTCAAAATCTTTTGTAAAAGTTTAATTTGGTTTCTTTGGCAACTCTTCGCTGGCTGATTTACGGAAAAATCGATCTCAGAAATGCTTCTTTTTTTTTTTGTTAATTTTTGACACTGTTTTTTACAATAGCTGTATTGTTTTCTTAGGGTCCGACAATTCTGTCTGTCTGTCTGTATGTATCAGAGACCACAGCCTAAACGGATGGGTCGATTTACTTCAAACTTGGTATGTGGCGTTTTTTGGAGAATATCCCCAGACGTTTCTTTGAATTTTTTTTTTTTGGACCCCAAATAACGGTACCTGTTATATACCGGTTTTAGAAAAACTCATTTTTCTCAAAAACGGTGCCTACGATTTTGATTAAAAAATTCATGGTCATTTGAAAAACCGTTATTAATGGTACCTGCCATAGAACGGTTTTTTTTTAATTCTGATTTTCTCCTTCATGACTCCATCAATTTCAACCATTTTTTATACATGGATGCTTTTAACTTGCCGTAATAATATTTAGTAAAAAAAAAAAATCGAAAATTATTTTTTTGGATTTAAAAAAAAAATTTGAATTTTTTTTTTGAAAAATCATTTTTTCGAAAACTATTCAATATTTTATTTTTAAATTTTAGTTCTTAGATGTTGATAAATAATATCTTAAAAATGGCATACCAATTTTTTTTATAAAAGTCCATGCAAAATTGTATATAGAAAAAATAGTTTTTTTGGAAAACGGCTCTAACGATTTTCAATTTTTTTTTTTTCTAAAAATGTATCATTATAGAAGAAATCAAATTGTATACTTTGTTTTGAATTTAAATTCATTTAAGAAGCTGTTTTAGTCATTTGAAAATCGAATTTTATGCCTTTTTAATTGTTTTTTTTTTCTAAAACTGCTTTTTCAAATTTTTAATTAAAAGGACTTAGCATAAATGGTAACTTTATCTTCAAAAGCAAGCAAGTAATAAAATGCATTAGCACTCATCTGGCAACCCTAAAACCTTCATATTAAAAATTATTTTCAACCATATGAAAAAAACTTTCACTGTCGACAACGCCGACGTTGAACAACAAAATTGTTTCAAGTAGAGAGGTAATAACCAACATAAAATGTATCTATATGGCAGCGCCACCATCTGAGCCCCCAAAAACGAAATAAGCGGTAGCGGTATAAGAAGAATTGCACATATTCGAGTATAAGTACAAAATATATCCTTAGATCTATCTATAGATGCACTGAAATCCATAAACAACTTGCTAAAAACAAAATAAGAAGCCTTCTTTCGTAAAATCGTAAATCCCAAACTTTGCGAAAAGAGTATGTTGCATATTTCAATGGAGAGTAGCAGTAGATAGAGGAAATTAAGGAAAGAGAAGATGAGGAAGAGAGAAAAGTGAGTCATAAACTGATTTTATTGCACAACAAAAACTTACTACAAAGCTTTCAAATTTTACACCGATGTTGCATCAGTAGATTTTGTCTGCCTCTGGTCTCTTTTTAGATTTTCCAGTACTTTTTCATTTGCCATCTCTGCAGCTCTGCTGATGGGAAAGACGACGACGACGACGACTTCCGCCTCCATACACAACTGTACTATAAGCAACAAATATACGAGTAACTAGGGCTACACCAACACACACAAAAAACAGAGGGGGGCAAGTTTGTAGATACATGTGAGTATTTTTCGGAATGCATTTTGCATGTGGTACTACGTTGTATGGAAGATGGTGGCAGATTTTATTTTTCCCAGGACATATACTTTCCAATTTTGTTTATTGACTTTGCGGTCCAATGTAAGTACCCACCAACTCCCCCTTAAATGGCCACCAACACGTATACACAGATTGCAACTCCATATCTTAATTAAAAGTGAATTGCACTTGGGATAGTTTGGTGAGCACTTCACATCCAGAATTTACCCTAAAATCTCACAGAGCGACTATTGGGGTTTTTTTTTTTTTATCAAAAAACGACTAAACTGATTCTGTTCATGACCTAACTGTGCTCCAACTTCATTCTAAACATTTTAAATTGATTTTGTTGAAAGACCCACTTCCTCTCCTCTCAACCCAGCATTCCTACCACTTTTTCCAAAATTAAAGACGATTTATTGTTGAAAGCAGTTTTCCTGCAGTTTTCCTAATTTGTTTTTTTTTTTTATCTGCGACTTGAATCCAATTCTTTTTATTTTAGCCTTTTGAACCACTTTTAAAACGTGGGGGTTGAGTAGGATGATTTCACAAGAATCGCTTGACCCATTCAATGTGCATTTTTTTTTTAACTCATAATAATAATACTGCTATTGTTGTTACAGTGCTGAGGAGGAGTGGGGGGAGGGGTAAATGGGCAGAAACAAGGAGCCTTTGTCCTTGGCATTATTGTCATAATAAAAAATCATTGTTTTCTATTTCTATCACATCCCACATCATCATTGTCATTGTTGAGGTTTTATTGTTGGATACCCAAGTCGGTCTTCAACTGCATACCCACAGCAGTTTGTGCTTGGTTTGCTTGGTTATGTGAAATTTGAAGTGGACTCTTCTTCCTGATACTCTGTGGTGCATTGGCGTAAAAAGTGAAAGCAATTTTGAAGAAATCATAAGAGGTGCATATTGCATATACAAAGGCGCATTTTGAAAAGGACCATAATATAACCACATGACATAAGAAGTGTTAGAGATCATTCTTAAGAAGAATCGGGTGAACCACTTTAGGTCGTAGGTATTTGCTTACATCGCTTGCAAATCCAATTCTTGGTTGTACTTCTAACAGTTCTTTAACCCTTCCAATGTGAACTGCATTTGTTAAACGAGTAATAGCTGTTATTGTAATGGCAGAAAATATCAAAAGACAATAAATATAGCTGACCCACGTCATGCGATGAGTTTATTTGTTGGTGGAAGGTTAATCAGGCCACCGAGAAAATGGAGATAGTCCTCCTCACTAAGATGACAATACCGTCGATCATCCACTTTCAAGTGGGTCCCGAAGTCATAAGGAGTAAAGCATCCGTGAATAAACACGAAATTCAAAGATCTTGGCCAACATCCTTACAAGATTAAAAATGACGCAAGAACTGAACCCGCTTACCAGCAGAAGAGCCGTATGTTCGTGAAACAACGTGAAAATGATTCGGATTTTCATCGAAAAATCATCTTCAGCGACGAGGCTCATTTCTGGCTGAATGGCTTCGTCAATAAACAAAATATGCGGTATTGGTCAGGCAGCAATCCACACGTACTCCATGAGTCATCATTGCATCCCAAAAAAATTACGGTTTGGTGTGGTCATTGGGCCGTACTTCTTCCATGATGATCAAGACCGGCACGTTTCTTATTGAAGTCAGAAAATAGCTTGTTTTAAACCTAATGGAAGCTAAATTGTTACTTGAGAAGTTTCATGAGGGTATCTTTTTTTTTTATTAAAAACCTATTTTACCCGAATTAAAATTATTTAATAACAAAGGCCAACCCGAAATATATAATTTTTGAAAGCCAAAAAAACTGGCCTTGATTTAAATTTTTAGTTATTTCTGCTAATGGGTTTTGAAACAAATAATTTCATATTAAAAATGTGAGACAAACAATGTTAACATAACATGGTTTACCTAATATACTTTTTTTTTAAGATTGTGGATTGAAATATGTATTTATTTTTCTTGAATACACCAGCCTCATAAATTCTTGATCGAATTTCAAAAACCAAATGATTTTATGTTCAAGGAAATTATAAATTTGTGATACGAGTATTATAAATTAAGCAACTCACTCCTTTATTAGATGTCTTTTATTTTCTAAAAACAAAACTTTTGTATCTTTATATTGCTTAGCTTTGCGTCCATCAATTAACATAAAAAGGATTATGATTTATTACCGGCAGCACATTGACTTCACGCTATAGGTAATGCCGGCCTTACACGACACAATATTATTGCGCAGTAATATTGTCCAAAAAATATTGTGCGAAAGGGGTCGCCCACACACGACTCAATATTATTGCACAATATTTCTATGCCTCTTTTCTTATTCCGTATTTGCCTCGTTGTGGAAACGAAAGATATTGAGTAATGCCCGCCTTACACGACACAATATTTTTGCGCAATAATATTGTCCAAAAATATTGTGCGATAAAGGGTAGTCCATACACGACTCAATATTACTGCGCAATATTTCTACGTCTCTTTGCTTATTCTGTATCTGCCTCGTTATGGAAACGAAAAATATTGAGTAAAAATTCAGAAAATATTAAGCTTTTTAATATCACTCAATATATTGTGCAAAGCGAAAATATTGTGCAATACAGCCCTTACACGATCAATATTATTGCACAATACTGAGTATTGTGCAATAATATTGTGTCGTGTAAGGCCGGCATAAAAATTCAGAAAATATTAAACTTTTTTAATATCACTCAATATATTGTTCAAACCCAAAATATTGTGCAATACAGCCCTTACACGATCAATATAATTGTACAATACTGAGTATTGCGCAATAATATTGTGTCGTGTAAGGCCGGCATAAGGAAGCTACCCACCTACCTACGTTTTCAAAACAGATGACTTTACTTTTCGCATATTGTGTTTTATTCTACTGCCATAAAGTGCGCCCCAGATAACTGTGTTTTCTGAAAAAAACTAAACAAACTAAACAAACATTCCACTTTAATCTTTAAGAACTACCTTTATTCTAAAAAAATATTATAATCTTTTACTAAATAAAAATTTTCAAACGACTAGAACTCAATACTATCGAAATAAATTCGATCAAAAAAAGCTAATTTAACACAAGAATGACTCCTTAAATTTGGTCAAATAAATGATGTTTTCACAATAAACAGTTTTACTCAAAATTTGTAAGCCAAAAACTACACAATCAAGACTGAAAACTGAGAAATCGCAAAATAAAATAAAATAAATAAATAATCGTTGGCTTTATGAGTAAAAACACAAGACATAACGAGCTACCTTAAGTTTTTCTCTCCAGTAGGCTATCAATCACCTGTAAGTAAAAAGAAAAGGAATACAAACTTAAAAACAAATAGGTAACAGAAAAAGAGGAAACAAATTCAGCACACTTCCCATTTCCATACCGTTCTATGGACGACCATGACCTAGACCGAGACAGCTGGATGCATTAAATTATTAAAACCGACAGCGACACCCTTTTTGCCTAATGCACTTCCATTTTGCCCACTGACCCACTACCACGTTCCTTTTCACCATCTCCATCTTGCAGATCATATGACTGAAAATATGCATTGGTGTGTGAAAATCTCCCCCAATCAGTCAGTTTCAGCAATGAAGTGCGTACGTCCAAGATTAATCTTCAAGTTTCGTCGTGTCGTCTGCGATCTTTTCCAATTGAATTTAATTTTTCCGGGCGTAATAATTGTTAAATTTTCGATTTAAAAATGTGGAAAATGTTAAGTTAATAGTTTTATTTGTGAAAATTTGATGAGTTTATTGTCGTGTTTCAAGAGTTTTTGTGGAATTTTATTTCGTTTTAATGAAAGTTCTAGTCGTTCGTTGTCGTCGTTTTACCGGTGCGGTAGTGTACATGTGTTTGTTGTAATGGCGGATTTCATACCATTTCCTTGTTGGTGAGAGTGAATCAATGTGAAAAAAAAATAAATTTGGGTAAAAATGTGTTTCATTTTTGTTTTTTATTCAAGTTTAATTTTGCAGAAGTGATGTGTGGCAATTATTTGTTTGAAAATCATGGTCGGTCCTTCCTCATGCTCCTGAAAGTGTTTAATTTGTTCTTCTTTGGTTTCGTTAATAGAAATAATCTCAATTAATTAAAAAAAAACCCGTCGCGTCGCTCCCGGAAAAGAAAATATTAAAAATGGTGTTCTAGTTATTCAATGTGAAGTGTTTAAAGCCATCTATTTAATTTAAAAAAAAAAAGCTATTCATTCTGTGCTAGTCCTGCCCATATTATTATTTTGAAAAGAGGTAAAAAGAGCATAAAAAAAGTTGTTTTTTTCGTGTTTGTTGCAAATTATTTGTGTGTGTTTGTGCGCGAGTGAGTGAATTTTCCTAAGAAAAGCCGTTGAACGTTGGATTGACGATTTGAATTTGAAATTATGCGGTGAGTTGTTTGAAAAATGTACCTACCTTTATTTTTGTAAATATCTTACGAACAATTATATATTTTTTTGTTTGTTTTTATTTGAAACGAAGACTTTGTAAAAAACGAAAATTAAAACAAAATCGAGGAAAAATTGTGTAAATTATTTAAGATTAGAATGCAAAGAGTTAATCAATTTATATAAAAAGGTTCTTTTTGTAATAGCAGAAATAGTGGCAGGCTTTTGTTTGTTTTTTTCGTTTTAGCCTCCAATATAATATCTGATCCTGCTTTGATTCATTTAAAATTTTAATTCCAGTCCACCCATTTTTAACCGACTTAAAACAGGGATGAAGGACTCAATACGACTGTTTTTGTTTTATGTTTGTTACCTCAGAACTTTCGGCATGGGATAACCGATTTTGATGATTATTTTTTTTGATGGAAGTTGGTGCTTCCCGTACATTTGCATTATGTCTTTTGCAATGCTTTTTTGTTCAAATGTTATTAGAAAACGTTTGCCTTGCGTACGCCTACGCAGTGATGGCAGATGTTGCTTCCCCTCCAAAATTATCTACAATTTTTTTATTTTTATTTTGCAAAATACAATATTTCAAAATAACATTAATTTGTATTCGTTCTTGAATGAATTTGCCCACCTCCTATAGTACTTTATCCCACTCTTTTAAGCCCATGGGACTATTATATCCCGGTTTTTGGTAAATTTTTCATATAAGCTTGGTCGAAATTGGGCGATAGCCTCGCCCAAGGCATTTTACTAATCTTAAGGGCAGGTCACCGCAACGGTAGGAGTTAAATTCGTTGGTATTGGCCCGTTAAGCCATTTTTCGTTAGCTGCTGCTTGCAAAAGTTCGTACAGTCGTGTTTGTTGGTTGTTAAAACTTGCGTCTAGGCATAAAAAAAGAAACTTTACGTGTTATTACAAAATGGAGACTTTTTGCCTGGCGATATAATTCAGAAAGAATAAATAATGTTATCTCTGTCAAGTTAGCACTAGTTGTCGTGAAAAAAAATTTTGTCGCACCTTGTTTTTTTAAAACTAACCCTTGATAGTTCTAACTTGACGGTCAAGTTAGCACTACCGCCCCTCGAAAACTGTTAAAACAATCTTAAATTTGAAAAAAAGAGAACGTCATTAACTGTCGTGATTTTGTCGTAGATAGATGGCGCTATCAAAAATTTTGTTCCACCCATATTTTGATAAAATACGCCCCCTAAACTGAACAATATAAAATTAACACTACCAAACGTACAATTCTGCTTTAAATTAGCAATTTTCTATAAATTTTGCTATAATCGATTGTCCCTAAATAATTTATAGCAAGCTATGCTTCAAAAAAAATTGTCGCGCCTTTATTTTAGAAATAACCCCCATATAGGTGCATTTTAAAAACCTGGCACTACCATAGGAATTTTTGTTTGTTTTTTTGTTATAAATTTATAAGTTTATAGCAAAAACAATTGTCGATCGACGTCTAGAACAAAGTTGCACCATAAAATAATTTGTCGCCCCCTCAACTGAATTACCTTAAAAAAACACTATCAAACACTATCATCTCTTATTCTTTTTACGTTTTTGCTATAAATTTTGCCATAACTAATTGTCACTCAATGACTTTTGGCAATTAAGGCTTAAATTGCTAAAAAGTCATAAATAAGTATTTGAGCCGCTTGAAGTTAGTAGGCACATATAAAGGATTTTTCAACAGGAAAAGTAGAGCGATAGGAATAGCAAACGACGCCATATTTCTTTCCGCTCTTTTGACATTTCTCTTCAGTAAGGTTTGCAATTTCATGATGGAAAGATATACGAGCCAACAACGAGTCGAAATTATTAAAATTTACTACCGTAATTCGGAGTCAGTGGCCTCAACGTTAAGAGCGCTACGTCCAATTTATGATCGTCATAATCGTTCTAGCAGATCAACAATTGAGCGTCTAGTGGAATAAATTGAATCCACAGGCACAGTTCCAAAGGTCCCCTTGCCAGTGAGACAAAGAAGTGCCCGTTGTGTCGAGAATATTGCTGGCGCTAAGGCTTCAGTTGCAAAAAGCCCAAATGTGTCTCTCACACGTCGTTCTTAAGCGTTGGGCATCTCTGTGACATTGTTGTGGCGAATTTTGGCCTACATCCTTACAAGATTAAATTGACGCAATAACTGAAGCCGCTTGACCACCAGAAGCGTGGTATGTTCGTGAATTGGGCTGAGCAACAATTTGAAAATGATTCGGATTTTCATCGAAAAATCATCATCAGCGATGAGGCTCATTTCTGGCTGAATAGCTTCGTCAATAAACAAATGCGGTATTGGTCAGGCAGCAATCCACACGTACTCCATGAGTCATCATTGCATCCCGAAAAATTACGATTTGGTGTGATTTATGGGCCGGCGGCGTCATTGGGCCGTACTTCTTCCGAGATGATCAAGACCGACACGTTACTGTGAATGGGGATCGCTACCGTTCAATGATAACAGAATAATTTTGACCCCAATTATATGATATGGACTTGGAGGGCATGTGGTTCCAACAAGACGACACGCCACAAGTCACACAGCGAATGTGACAACCAATTTTTTCAAACCAAGTTTGGAGAACGTGTTATCTCACGAAATGGTCCAGTCGCTTGGCCGCCTCGGTAGTGTGATTTGACGCCGTTAGACTATTTCCTGTGGAGTTACGTCAAGTCTATGCCTTTGCCAACAAGCCAGCGACGATTGAAGAACTTCGTACGAATGTCGAATGTGAAATTGCAGCAGTATCGGCCGATTTATGCTAGAAAACCGTCGAAAATTGGGTTCAGCGTCTGGACTTCTACAAGCGTGCCCGTGGTAACCATGCAAAAGAAATCGAGTTCCACACATGATGGCATCAAACGTCCTTTCACAGGAATATAGAATTTCATTGATATCCAAAATCGTTTTTTATTAAAAAAAAAAACTTTTGTAGCGCTCTTATTGAAAAACCCTTCATATTAATCAGTTTGATCATGTTCTCACTTTTTTTTGTTATGAGGCATTTTTTTCTACATAAATAACATTATTGTCTATTAAGAAAGAAATAAGTTGCATAACCGCATCAAAATGAAGGTCTATTAATAACGCTTTAAGTGCTATTAACAGTGTTCTTCTGCTAAAAATGGTTGCTAAAACATTGCAATCAATACTTATCTGTCTTACATCCATCACTAACCAAACCATCACTTTCAGGCTTTAAAAGAATTATGATAAATAGATCCGGCCCTGTGTTTGAATGCACAATATACAGTTGGTTGGCATATTGCATATTAACCAAAAGCAACATATTCATATTTTTAAGGGAATTATACTCAGTAAGTTTTTTTTCCCTATTTTTCGACTATTTTGTTGACAGTGTCTTCAATTACTGATACAAAAATTAAAACAATTTCTAGAGAGGAGAGAACCTATAAACTTATAAAATGGAATCTATAAAATGGTCCTTGTGGTAACGAAGTACGATTATGTTGGGGCCAATGTGAATGGGGATCACTAAAGTTCAATAATAACCGAATAATTTTGGCCCCAATTGTATGATATGGATTTAGAGGGCATGTGGTTCCAACAAGACGACGCCATAAGTCACACAGCTAATGAGACAACCAATTTATTGGAAACCAAGTTTGGAGAACATGTTATCTCACGAAATGGTCCAGTCGCTTGGTCGCCTCGGTCGTGCGATTTGATGCCGTTAGGCTATTTCCTGTGGGGCTACGTCAAGTCTATGGTCTATGCCAACAAGCCAGCGACGATTGATGAACTTCGTACGAATATCGAACGTGAAATTGCAGCAGTATCGGCCGATTTATGCATTTTATTCTTGTTTTGTCTTACTTGATACCTACTTTCCATTTTACATATAACTTTTGGATAATCTTCCTGTGATGTTAGCCATTCTTATATTTCAATTATATACTCTCATACTCTAGTCTCTGTACGGTATTAAAGTTTCATAAGATTTTTTTCTCCAGAATGAAATTTTGTTTCTCAAATTTGTTGCTTTAGGCAGGGCAAGTTTGTACAATGAACTGCTGCAGTTCACATTACAGAATTTATTCAACCTTCTAAAAAAGTTTTTATTTATTTTATTTCATAAAAGTAAAAAAGAATTTATCAAGAATGTTTGTGACATTTTCTTAAATTCCAACAACCCAGACAAATTATTGTCGCTCTTGTGCTTCTATAGATATTTTCTGCACGAAAATAATATAATTGCAATCCTGCTGAGTTGAACAAATACAAAACTATCATTCTTCTTCATCGTCTTGTAGGTCGGTCTACATCTCTGTCAACATCTTCTTCTTCTGTATATTGGTTCTCCCAAAAACGACATGATTGCATTTTGTCCTTTTATTATATTTATTTACTTTTGTCCTCGTATCTAAAGTTTTATCTATAGAAATGTGTGTATCTTCTTTTATTGATTGTTGAACTAAAATTACAAACAATAGACTGAATGCAATTTAATTTTGTTGTTGTATCTGACAACAACAAAAAAAAAATAATCGACCCAAAATCCAATAGTTCATTCAATTGTCTAATTGTTAAGATCTCAAGGCGTTTTCTTACAAGTGTATAAATGTAGCCGACACACAAGATAAGCCATCCGCAATAATTTTAAAAGTATAACTGCACAAGAAGGATTATGTAATGTTTGCTGTGTTGGCTGTCTGCCGATAGACATAAGGGCGCCACGAAAATTCGTTCATTTTTCTGACGACATCGACATGAAGAAGCCCATTCCAAATAAATTTTGGCGAAAACGGCGATTTTTTGTAATAGAGTATAGCAGCACAGTGGGGCAGGCAATATGGAAAATTCTTTCATAATTCGTTCCTATGTTTTTAATAGCTTTGAGTATTAAATCTCTGTAGAAATTGCCTGGAATCAAGAAACGTGCCTTTTGTCTGTATGAGATGTGCTTTTTTAGCAATTACTAATACTCGTCAAACTTCCTCTAGCCATATAAGAGACCAGAGTTGTCAACGTCTTGACGTCAATGCGTATGACAGGAGTTACAGCAAGCCACATTCTAGTTAAACTACAGCCGAATCTTAAAAAAAGACTAGCTTAAGGACTTGCTATCGAAGAGTAGCCTAGCTGATCATGGGTATGGATTTTATTACAACACTTGGAACAGCTTCATTGCCTTTCTTCCGAGAAGGAAGAAAAGGATTGTTAGACAGTCTTTGTCTTCAAATGCCCACAAAGATCACCGCCACTGCCGTTAATCCGAGAAGGAAGGAATTTCGAACAGCTTTATAGTCCTACAAACGAGGGATGGTGTAATTTCGTACAGCTTCCTGTATGAGTAAGGTCAGACATTTGCATTTCCGTAATGTTGTGGAAGATAAACAGCATCATTGTCGTAAAAATTCGGTGGAGAAAGATGATCCTACTATAGCACACTTAAATCTGTGGTGACGTTTGTATCGAGAATAAGAACTACCGAGAATAAGAAGCAAGAAGGGAAAATGGTCATTGAAGATCGAGATTTTAGCCGGAGTAACGTTAATAACTTGGGTTTAGATGCATCTTCAATCGTCGTTCAGTATGTGGTTGGTCTTCATTATGACCTTTGCTAATACCGTTTTAATATGATCACTAACAGCATGTCTTTCAACTTAGGCCTTAGGCTTAGGTTAAGGATTTCCCAGTTAACAGTTAACCATTAACTTCCATCCA
The DNA here is from genome assembly GCA_948107695.1 of Meliscaeva auricollis. Taxonomy (NCBI): domain Eukaryota; kingdom Metazoa; phylum Arthropoda; class Insecta; order Diptera; family Syrphidae; genus Meliscaeva; species Meliscaeva auricollis. Next base: position 11,005,711 of record OX403616.1, on the reverse strand, counting down.
TATGATCCTTACTTCTTTGGAAAGTAACTGTGTTTTCGTTTATTCTATGAGAATGAATGAATACTGCAGGCTATAGGACCACAACAGCTGAGAGATCAGCCCGTTAAATAGAGTCTATTCAGATATTTACGGACCAGCTCAACTAGGCTTCTTATCCAAGCCTGGTGGTGGGCAACGTTGAAGAAGAAGACCTCATCTCAGGTGTCACACATTAATTAGAAAATGACTCCAACCAAGTGGATATACATTACAGGAAAAAGTTGTTTGGAATGGCTTGTTGGTATAGATGCCCTCATTCAGCCTAGATTATAAATGACAAATCGAAGATTTGGTGCTTCTTTCATTTGAATTAAAGAGACCTATTACAAAACTTACTGTAGACATCTCCACTCTGGGGACTTATTTCAGAACTAAGTGATTATTTCACTTGCTAAAAGTATTTCTACAAATTTACACTAAACGACCCCACTGTTTTTCCGTTGTCGTTTGTCGCCATAGTTCTTGAGAAGACACCCAATGGACCAGTTTACAATACAGAATATAATATTCCATAGCCAAATATATATCCTTTTTATGATAGCACCCAGAAGAACTCGCTAAAAGAACTGGATAATACATTGGTTCGTTGCTGCTATAGTGTAGTAATAGTAGACTACATGAGCCTGTATGTTCATTTGCCAAGTATAGTTGCCATGTTGAGCATGAATTTGAGAGCAGATTTGTCCTTGTTTTCACTTTGTATATTTCCTTTTCTTCTTCTGTTCAAGCCCTCGAGAGAAATATTTTAGAGATTTTGGTATCGTTTTTTTTTTTTTTTCTTTTTTAAATTTCTAATACAATTGCACCAACTAACATGATATTTCGTTCACCCCGTCAAAATGACGCCGTCGACATACTGCTTCCTTGGTCACCCTAGGAAGTGCACTTGTGAGCTTGTAATGATAAATATTAAAGAGGGTGCTTTGGGATTATGCCAGCAAGAGAGTTTCATACAACAAAAAAATATCATTTGTCTGCTAGCTAATAAAACTGTAAGTGCCTGCCGTTTGGTTGACTGAGCCAAAAAGTAAAGAATCCGCATTACAAAATGTCGAAGAAATGCAATTCGACGACAAAAACGTCTACGAGACAAACAAATGATCAAAATTAATCAGACATACAACAGACACGACAAGTTGAACAATACTCCTAATAATTTCTACAAAAGATCTTCCTGGATAGTTCGACCACAAAATGATAACAATTCATCATAATCTTCATGAAGACTCAAAACTTTACGAGACATGAATATTTTAACCACTTATTGGTCTGATGGGGTGAGGTTTTCCAAAAAAAAAAATTTGCATAAATTCCAATTAAAATTGCGGAAGATCCTAATTAACTTGTTGAGATGTTTGATTGATGCTGAATTATTGCTGAAGATACTTTATTGAAGGGACATTTGCTTCATCTGCATACCGACTGCATTAAACAACCCACACTCATGTGTGTTGAATCTTTAGATATAAACTCCATTAAACTACACAAAGATGACAGATGACCAACAACTCTGTGGTTGTGGTAATCCATAATTTTGTCATTCAGAGTGGCTTTTTGAATTTACATAGAAATCCCATTGACTGAAGAGATTTTCTGTAAAATTATTCTTTACTCTTCAAATGCACACACATTTTATTTTTTCTAAGAAGAATCTTTTCAAATTCAATTACGTTGTTGAGGAATCTTGCAAGCTACCAACATTCATTCATAAATAATGCAAACACATAAAGAGAAGGAGTATATTGTCCATAGATTTTCGGGTATAGGGTTAGCATGTTATGGAAGAATTTTAGTAAAATGTTAAGTGAATCTGATTGGGGTTTGGATTATTAAGATGAAAAGGGATTTAATTGAACTGATTTTTGTTAAAAAATTTGTTGGTCGTTGGGTTTTTGTCTGGATATTATGGGGATGTCATAAAATTTAATTGTGTTTTAATAAGAAATTTTAATTAGTTTAATTGGGATTACAATGGGGTTTGACTGGAAATGTATATATTTTAAAGCTGAATTTCTTTATTCTGAGAATAATATTTTTCAGCAGGAGTAGTTGAGCTGGGGTCTTCAGTTCTTGGTAGGCCTCTGTAGGGGTAGGACAGTCCGTTAAAAGATGTTAACTTTTTTCACACAATTTTTTTTTCCAAAAATTTTCATATTTTTGGACATTTGGCCGAAATATTTTTGGACAATTATCAAAAAATGGGAATGCATTTTGCCAATTAGGACATTTGGCTAATATATAAAGGATGACATCGAGAAACTAAACGTAGTAGAAACCTTCGTTCTTGTTGATTCTCATGAAATCGAGTGACTAAAAATAAAAATAAAAAGGTATTGAGAGTGCGGGATTTTTTGCGGTGGGATTTTGTTCCGTGGGATTTGGTACCCAACCCAATATGTAATTGTATATCAAGGCCATCATGCTCTTCAACAGTCTTCTTGGTCCTAGATAACGTAAGTGCCGTGCAGTGCAAATTTCATGCCTTCGCGCGTCTTTGAAGATCCCACAGGGTAACCTGGTTTTGGTGCTCTTCGATTTGATTGAACAAATCGATTGCTTTTTCGTTTGCTGGATAATTTTTCGGCTTCGTTTGAAGCAAATTGGTAAACTCGTTTGGGTTAAACACTTTTTGCGAGCGATTTAAAAAAAAAAGTTGAGCGTAACACCATTTAAACAAAATTAGTGAACAAATCGTTTGCGTGAAACGACTTATCGTTTGTTGGACAGTAATTTTTCAACTTCGCTTGCAGCAAACTCCTAAAAGTTTGAATCCACAGGCACAATACAAAATGTTCCCGTGCCAGTGAGACAAAGAAGTGCCCGTAGTGTCGAGAATTTTGCTGCCGCTGAGGCTTCAGGTGCAGAAAGCCCAAATGTGTCTCTCACACGTTGTTATCAAGCGTTGGGCATCTCTGTGACGTCGTTGTGGCAAATTTTGAGAAAAGATCTTGACCTACATCCTTACAAGATTAAATTGACGCAAGAACTGAAGCCGCTTGACCACCAGAAGCGTCGTATGTTCGTGAATTGGGCTGAGAAACACCTTGAAAATGATTCGGATTTTCATCGAAAAATCATTTTCAGCGATGAGGCTCATTTCTGGCTGGATGGCTTCGTCAATAAACAAATTATGCGGTATTGGTCAGGCAGCAATCCACACGTAAAAAATTACGGTTTGGTGTGGTTTATGTGCCGGCGGCGTCATTGGGCCGTACTTCTTCCGTGATGATCAAGACCGGCACGTTCCTGTGAATTTGGATCGCTACCGTTCAATGATGACCGAATATTTTTGGACCCAATTGAATGATATGGACTTGGAGGTCATGTGGTTCCAACAGGACGGCACCACAAGCCACACAGCGAATGTCACAACCAATTTATTGTCAACCAAGTTTGGAGAGCGTGTTATCTCACGAAATGATACAGTTACAGCCTCAGTCGTGCGGTTTGACGCCGTTAGACTATTTCCTATGGTCAATGCCAACAAGCCAGTGACGATTGATGAACTTCGTACGAATATCGAATGTGAAATTGCAGCAGTATCGGCCGATTTATGCTTGAAAACCGTCGAAAATTTGGTTCAGCGTCTGGACTTCTGCAAGCGTGCCCGTGGTGGCCATGCTAAAGAAATCGAGTTCCATACAAAATGGCATCAAACGTACTTTCACCGGAATAAAGAATTTCATTTAAATCCAAAACCATTCTATTTTAAGGACCCAGTGTACTCCAAATATGGTACATATATATAAGAACGAAGGCGGTTATTTTATGGTCAGTGGCTTTATTTTCATCGTCAGATGTGAGTGGGTTTGTCAACTCCTCGCAAGAGGCAGTACCTCTGTAAAATTTAAGGTATCATCGAACACAGATTTCTTGCGTGATAGTCCATCGCAGTAACCATTACGCCACGCCAAGGGGAACGGACTACATCATGAAAATTTTATAATGAAGTCTCTATAAATACAAGATAATCTTAAAATGGTTTAATTAAACTAAAGAACTTACTACAATGAAGAAGACACCTCCTAGAATTTGCAAGAACTAATCCAACAATCATTATTGAAATCCTACTATCAAGAACATGTGCTCTTAGTAATTGTCTGGTCTTGTATTTCTATTAATTCCATTAAAACTTTATGGATAAGAATGTTCAAGACAAGGAACAATGTAGAACATAAATAGAATAGGACAAACTTCAATCTAAGCCAATAAATTTCAAATTTCAAATATTAATTCTAAACCTGAATCAACATTCCTCTGGTATAATAATGTCCTTTGACAAAATACGTGCTATAAATGCATAGATTAGCTCCCGCTCTATCTCTTTCTGTCTGTCTCATCTCTCTCTCTCTCCTCTCTTTCTCAATTTTTCATAATTTATTTACATCTCAAAATATATGATCTAGTAACAAATTTGTTTAAATGTTAACAATACATCCTAATTGAGTGCTGCTCCAATACATTGTTTCACCTCTCCCTTTCTCCCTTTCTCTCTATCTCTCTCTCTCTCTCTTTATTTCTATTTCGAACAGAAAACATATGAGTATGAGAACCCTACTCGTATATTTGCGGAAATGGGTATGCATTATGCAACTGCAACTGCATAATATCCCCAGAAAGGTGCCCATCAAAGTATCCCTCTCATATCAGGAAGAAGATATGCTATATCTTCAATTCCCTTGCTTGCCCCCGGATGTATGCAATATAACCAATGTAACTTTTTTTTCAAATAATCAAAAGCAAATTGCTATCTCATACCTACTTTGCTTGAGAAATTGTTTCGTTACGTTTGAAATTGGTTGGTAAGGTAGGGAAGAGCTATTCTGATACCTACGTGAAGACTAGAGACTAGGAGTGATTGTGGGAAATGTAGATGAATGGGATGTACTGGTACGCTTCTAGTTCAAAATGGTTTTTCATGCTGAATTGGATCTACTCTCAAATGCGGAGAGTAGGAAACACAAAATTGCACCGTGATAAGAACGACAACGACGACGATGAGATACCCGTCAATGTTTGAATCAATCTCAGTTTTACCATCATGGTCGTCGTTTTTGGTATCAGCTATAAGCTTTATCCTGCAATACTTTGGCAAATCCTCCTCTGACTTTCAAAACTCAACCATTTTGTATATCTTCGTTGGAGATTCTTTCGCATGAAGAGCACTATACTGTTTGGAATCGCTCTGTGTCGGCTTAAATTAATGATGTATTAAACCGAATCTCGAGTTGTGTATATTTCTAAACGTAAAGGTAGGTACCTTACTTACGTACCTCTGCTATATCCTAAGATAGAAAAGTATGAGGAAAAGCAGAGGGAAAAGATAAATTTTTACTCATTTTGCTCTCCATTCAAATGAATGAAAAATAGGGAAAATATTTTGTTGTTGAGTAGATTTGTAGTTTAGTATGAGAGAGGGTATTGTAAGGCATTCTATCCAATATTAATCCACCTACCTTATATCTACCCATCTTTGATGGTGTCTATCTGTATCGGGATATTCTTTTCCTCGCCCGCCGCCTTCATAGTCGCCATTTTCCACGTTTTCACACTGACAGCTCACAGCACAGGACGAGATTGAAAATGATTTTGCAGAACAAAAAAAGATTTCTTTTATCTTGCCAACGCTAGGTACTGCTTCAGACCCGACCGACACAGTTGGGAATGAAAACGGGAACGACGACAGGAGTAGGTACTGCACTGAAGGAAAGAAAAAAAAAAAAATACGTAATAACAATCGGAAGCAAAAGCAAAGAAAAAAAAATAATATAATAAGAATAATACAGCAAAGGATAAATGAGAATAGCGAATAGCGGGAAGCACTAGATGAAGACATTTAATTTTTATAAATCCTTTTCGGTAAATCAGGAAAGGCGAATAAAAGCGGTACGGGTACAGTCTATCCAGTATAGGTATTTTTGCAACAGGGTGTTTTTGAAATTGATGAATATTTTAAAGGCTTGGATTTATTTTGACCGAACACAATCAAGTTCGTAATATATCTTTATATTTAACTCCACACGGTACTTTTGAGGTCCCTAACTTCAAAAAAAAAATTACCCCCGTATGTTTATAAATCGAACTAACCAAGATTTATGTTCTTTCATTTGTTTTTATTAATTCTAGCAACAAAAATTGACAACTTTTGGAGAGTAATCGTAATTCTTTGTTATTGAACGACAAATTCGTTACAGAATTTTTTCACGCTTATTTTCTTACCTATGGAAATAATTGATATAACAATTCTTTTTGTGATTTAAAAGAAACAATTTAAGACCATAATCAATATAATCTGTTACATGGTTTTCTAGTTGCAACCATTTATATGGGAGCATGTTGAATAAATATTGTTTCTTATCGTCGGGTGGGAGGAGGCCGTAGGATTACTAAGAATCATAAGTTTAGAAATTTAAATTGGTGTCATATGAAAGATAAGGCGATGCTAAAAAGAAACACATAGGGTTGCCACTTTTAGAATGGGTACATCAACGTGGCAACCCTGTTTGAACGAAAAAAAGGTAGGTACATCACTTTATGCTTAATAAGTTCTTAGTATGGAGTCTCTTCCATCTAAAATATGGCAAGTGCCAATTCTAAAATAAGTATCAGTGTACGGCAACCCTTTTTAAATGCAAGGAAACACTAAAGACTCAAATTGCTCAGTGAAAATGTATCATATTTGACAGAGTTAAAAGCTAAAAACACAGCAAATTTTAAGCTTGTTGCTCATATGGTACATTTTGACTGAAAACTGAGTGTTTCTAGTATTTTCTTGCATTCAAATAAGTTCGCCGTATATATGTTCCCATTTTGGAGTTGCCATCCTACATTTTTTTTTATATAGAATAGAGAGCTTTTAACAAATATGGTACATTTTGACTGAATAAAACGTGTTACAAGTGTTTTTGTTTTGCATTTAAATAGAGTTGCCTTAGGTATACTTATACCCATCGTTGAGTAGGCACCTGAATTTTTTTTTTAGATAAATGAGAGTTAGGGCTAAAATTTGATCTACATTTATGTGGTGAGCTCCACTAAAATGTATACTATTTTGTTAAAATAAAAATAATTTCAGTGTGATTTTCAGTTGAACAGGGTTACCACATTGTCAGCCTTACACTTCTGTTAGCTTTATTTTCTGAATTTTGGATATATTTTTTACTTTTATTTGACTTTTATTAATATTTGAATTTTTTAATAGACTGAAAAGTTATGATTTATAATGTGGTTTAGCTTTTTTTTTGTTCAAACAGGGTTGTCAAATTGATATATATTCTCAGTATCAACTTCTTTTTCATTATTTGACACCAATTTAAATCTATAACTTTATAAGCTAGGTAATATGACAGTTGCCGCTTGGACTATTAGAAAAATGTCGTTTTCTAGAAAATTTATAATTGAACGACAAATTTATTCAAGCATTTTTTCCGACTAACTTTATATCTTTGTGAAAAATTATTAAAGCATTCATGGCTCTATTTTATAAGCAACTATTTAAGACCATAAATATCAAAATAATATATCATGGTTTTTAAGTTATAAGCAATTCAGTTCAACCATGTCGTAAAAGAACAATTTTTTGTTACTTTTATTTATGTGCAACCTGCGTTTTATTATTATTTTCAAATTAACAAATTGCAGCATTAGGCACCTCCTTCTAACCAAAACTGAAGAAATTTTCAATTAAAACAAACAAGTTTCAGAAGATTAGGCATGAACTTAAATTGAACGACGAATTCGTTTCATTCGTTCTCATTCAATAGTTTCACCAAAATAAAATAAAGTGATTCCAAACTTCCTTTCATTGGTTCTCAATTTAGATCGAAAACTAAGATTAACGCTAACGAGACACTGAAAAATGTTTCGACAGCTAAAGTACTCACCTCTAGAAAGGCGTTCATCAAACATTAAATTTTGAGACACCCTGTAGATAAATGTTTTTATTTGTGTAACGAATCTATTTTTCTTTCTATTCGCATTTTTTTTTTGTTCACATTGCGTCCTTGGTTGGATTAATATTTAGGAGGTAACTATTTCGTTTCATGATTTTCAAAAAGTATTCTAATTAGAGTCGAATGGTTTTTAATATTATTATAGATGAAAATAAAAATGATAGAATTCTTATAAGAAACGTCATTCTCAGATCACAAAAAAAAAATAACAATACATCGATTTTGTGTATGCGAATAATATTTTTTTTATGATTTCTCTTTATGAATTGATAGAGATAGTAGTAGTGATGTAGGTCACTGCAACATAAAAACTAAAATTGGAATAAGAAATGTATTTCTCCCGTTTAGTTGAAAGATAAAATTTCTAAAAAAAATTGCTGATTATAGAAAAAATGCTAAATAAACATCTAAACATCTTTTTGTTAGCAAAAAAAATTCTATTGTTTGCAGCAAACAAATACTTCACAAAAAAGTTTGTGAAGAACCTCCCCAGAAAGTAGTTTGTGGCAAAGAACTTCACTTTTTGAGTAAATACAAAATTCATTTATAACAAATGACTGAAGAAACAAATTTTCTTAATAATTGACTCTATGTTTGTGGTGTTCATATGCATTCTATGCTACACAAAAATTATTTAGTTCGTGGTGCAATGGCAACAGCCTTGGTTCGAAACCGAGAGGTAACAGGTTCAATCACCGGTGTTACGCTGAGCTTTTATTTTGCATAAATTGTTTTACCGAAACGAATTTAAGAGTTTGCTGCAAACGAAGTTGACTTCAAAAAATTATTATCCATCAAACAAAAAGTGGTTTGAAGCAAACGATTCGTTCTCTCATTTTGTTAATATGCGTTCTAAGACAATCATAAATTATACAGTCCGTATCGGAATGGCAAGATACTCGCTTCGCAAGCGAGAGGTCTCTGGTTCATTCACAGGTCTTACTCAAAAGGTTTTTTTTTTTTTTTTGGTTCGCAAAAAGGGCTTAACCCAAACGAATTTACTCATTTGCTGCAAACGAAGCCCAAAAATTGTCCAGCAAACCAATTTTTTTCGCTTGCCGCAATCGATTTGATCTCTCAGTGTAGGTAAAGCATTCGACTATTTGCTTAAACAAGGCTGATTTTATTTACTGATGGCTGCCATAATTTTTTCGCATTTTGCTTATTCAAAGAACGCTCTTAATTTAAAAATTGTTTCGATTTTACTTCGATTTAAAGTTGTTATATTTTTTGGTCTAAGTAATTGTATTCCTTCAATCGAACTGACCTACTAAAGATGACGCTTACAATCCGGAGTGGATTAACCAAAACTGGACAAACAATTTCCCTTTTTTTAGAAAATGCTAACAACAAAAATACAAAATTACAGAAAAACTTCCTTAGAACCAAATAAACACAAAAAAAAAAAAAATATATTTAAAAAGTTTAAAATTTGGAATTCAATGCCACTTTAACTCAATTATTCTTAAAAATATAAAAAGTAATTCAATCAACTAAAACCATTACTCAAAGCATAAAACAGCGACAAAGTGTTAAAGTTTATGCGCACTCCATTTCATACGCGCCACTTTAAACTACTTACCCTCACTGACTTAACAACCATCACTTTATACCTAAACTTTTTCCCTCCATATACCCCTGCAGTACCTACCCTCACCTGCCCCTTCAATCCAAAAAACGAAGAAAAAAAAATAAAAATAATATGAAGTAAATGAGTGCTCTAAAAGTTCCATTAGAAGAGAAGTTTAATGAACGATTTTCATTAAGAGCCATCATAGAAGCGATATAGGTACAGCTCTGTATTATAGTGTTCGACTCTAGACTCGTTTGGTATGGTTATGTTCAGCTTACGAAATTTCACCCCCAAATTTTTCCTCTTAAAACTCACACTTGCTTCTTATGAAACAGCATCAAACCAATCGTTCTCCCTTTGAAACTATACTCATTCCAACTCAGTCTCCGTCGTAGTATACATTTTTAATTATAGCTAATGAATTTCGAACATTCCATCAACGGTATTGAGCTTGCCTCCAACATTATCGGAAAGTGATTTACTTTTCTTTTTTCAATAACTAGTCATACACACATTGATTGAGTTCGTTTTTGAAAGTGCTTTTTCGACATTCTGGTATTGCTGAATAAAGACTTATCTGATTTTTGAAAATATCAGTTTTAGAAAATCAAAAGAAAGAACTTAGCATGAATTTCTTAAATAAAAGAACCTATTTAATCAAAAATTAAACTTGTTAATAATCAAAATTTTCGACTTAAATATAAAAATTAGAAAAAAAATTAGTTCCAAGAAAATGGAATTTGAAAACTTTAACAGATTTGCGATTTGCGGTTCCGACTTTGGTAGAGACAAAACTCCCAAGACATTGAAAGTCTTCTACTTTCTCTCCCGGTTGTCCAGAAATATTGACTTGAACGGATGAGTTACTTCCGAGGCTGATCATTTTTGTTTTTGCCGTGTTAATTTTCAGCCCCACGATTTCTTTTTCTCCCTCCACCCTTGAGATCCATGATTCTGAGAGAGTAAGCATTCGTCGCCGTCCGCGTAGTCCAGATGGTTTAGTTAGGATGTCCGATTCCATTGAATTCCACCATTTGCGTTTAACAGGGCTGCACGGAGCACTTCACTTATCACTAACAGTATTGGCGACAGTATGCAACCCTGTCTGACTCCACATTGGACTTCGAATTCATTCGACAACCTTCCTTTATGTAAAACGTGACATTTGCATCCATCGTAGGTTGCTTTAATTATAGCGATTAACTTATCTGGAATGCTTCTCCTGCGTAAGGCAATCCAAATAAATTCTCTGTTAACACTATCAAACGCTTTTTCAAAATTAATGAACAACAGGAAAGTGGTGATCGATATTCGACGCACTGTTCAATAATGATCCGCAAGGTGTTAATGTGGTCAACACAGGATTAACCAGTGCGGAAACCTGCTTGTTTGGCGTCGAATGTGTTTTCTAGATGTTCCTTTATTCGTTCCAATACAATTTTTGCTGCTATCTTGGCAACCGCAGGCAGAACGCAAATCCCTCTCCAGTTTTTACACTGCATCAAATCTTCTTTCTTCGGGAGCTTGACAATCGTTCCCTTTTTCCACTCATCTGGGAAGCACCCAGAGTTCCAGGCCCTCGTTATGAGTGGATGCAGTAGCTCACTCGATGTCGTTGGAGCTGCTTGTAAGAGCTCTGCAGGAATACTTAGTATTACCACCTTGTTGTTCTTCAATGTTTTTATTGCGGCACTGATCTCTTCTCTACTGGAAGGTGTGGTGCGGATGTTGCTTCGGACGTGTCATCAGGTATTGGATGCGCATCGCTGGCGAACACACGGTTTAATACCGAAGCGAATTGTTCGTTCCACCTTCTCAGCTGGTCCTCATCCGAATGAAGCAGGGAACCATCTACATCTTTCACCAGGTGTTGTTTTGAGCTCTGTACTTCAGTAAGCTCCTTGGTGATTATATAAACAGTTCTGCTGTCACACCGATTTGCGGCCTCTTCTGTTACTTCTTCAGCTAATGCGTTGATGTACGGTAAACTTCTCTCATCTTCATGCGATACGTTGGGTGTGTAGAAATCGGGTAGGTACTGACCGGGCGAACTTGGTGGCTTCTAGTGATCCGCAACTTTTTCTACACATCAATTGTGCTTATTTTACCTCCTCGTGGTAACCACCGGATACAGGTCTCGTCCATTCGGGCTTGACCTGCTAAACTTATAAGCGGGAGTGTTTAACAAAAGAAACTAAGAACACTATAATAGAAAAGTTCCTAGCTTTCTAGCATAGGTTACGGAGGCTAGCACTCTTCGTAACTCATGCAGATTCCGCTAACGGATACGCTTCGGACAAGGATTGATCTAACGATGTTGAAATTTCATTACATAATAATCTTGTATCTATTTTCTTAAACTGGGGTGTATTTATTGTTCGTGTAAATATAAGCACTATACTAATAGGCAAAGGAGGACCTTACAAAAAAACAAAAATTTCATTAAAGATTTCGATTTTCCAAAAAAAAAAAGGAGAATGAAATGAAATACCTGAAAGTTTCCTGAAAGAGGATAGGTAATGAAAATTGGTGCTAAAAAATTACATTTTATTTAAATTTTTTTTTTTTTCTGTTTTGTCCCCCCATTCAAAAAGAATCGGAGCTATACTCTCACACCAATGTGTATGGGTATGGGGTCTTAAAAGATAAAAAACAAAAAATTCAAGGAGTGACATTATTAATTACACTATGTGATAAATTTACCTTCGACCGTTGCCGAACTTTTCCACAACAAGTGACTGCTGATTTATTATTCGTTCCGCAACTGGCTTCTAGTTAATGGAAACTTTGTAGTATAGAAACAGCAAAAATATTGTTCAACGTCTATGGGCTGGAAATTTTTGATCGATCGAAAGTTGGTAGGTGAATTTTGTTTACTAATTTTTTTTTTCGACGATGTAGAAACCATATCCTGGATGGAAATTATTCGCGAGTCCTGAACCAAGTATGATTTGGTTAGCAGGTGGAGGTCTGAGAATTTTGTTTTTTTTTTTTTTGTGGATACAACTTTGACAGGAAGCTTGGTCCAACAAATAAATGAAATGAAATTCAACCTTTACTCCTGTACAGCATATTTTTCGTCGTCGTCATCGCTCGTCGACAACAATGACCGACGACGACGACGCACGATGACGGTTACTCTTTTTGGGATGCCAAAGCATAGAGTTAATTTTCAGTTCATTAATATTTCACATGATTGTGCCTTCTTTTCTTTGCTTCCTGCCAGCGCTCTTCGTATATTTTGTAAAGGTAGGTTAAAGTAGAGTTGATGTATACGTCATCATCATCATCACATCGTGTAGTCGCTATATAGTGGATAGCTAGTTGCCATCGCAGCAGTCAAGGCAATCCTAATCATCCTTTTGTGTGCCATCTCTATGTTTGGGCCATTCTATATATGGAATCATTACCGAAAAACGAGAAACTGTTGGCTTTGTTGTATATAGCTGTCATTGCCTATGCACATAATAACATGCATTTTAAATGAACTTCAGAACTCAGAACTTTGGCCAATCTGGAGAGCCGATGAATATTTGACGTCTCCTTGCATAACCTGACTCATGCCTATTGTAGTAGCCTTAATGTCTTGTAGTTACTTCCTCCTTCATGGAAATCATGACATAAAGTTGGACACACGGGGACAGTGATGGTAAAAAAATTTCCTAACTAAAGGCAAAAAAACATACAAAAAAAGTTTAAGACCTTAGAAAAAAATTAAAAATCATTGGAGCCGTTTAAAAAAAATTAATTTTTATAAGTAAAATTTCTAAAATCTTGTTTAAAAAAAAAATTTATATTGTAGGACCTCCAGAAATTCGAGGGCAGAGAGACTCAGAGTTAGTTTTCATAGCTTAAGACCCTACATTTTTTTTTGTAAGTTTTTTTTCTTTTAAGTATTAGGAAGTATATGTAGTAATTTTTCAATTTTTTCTGCTTAGCTTAAAAAATTTCCAAATTGTACTTTTTTCTTCAAAAATTATCATTGATCATAATTAATAATCCTTAAGGTCTCTCTTTGTCAAAAATTCAAAAATTGTTCAAAGATTCCTGAAATCTCTGCAAAAAATTAAAAATTCTACCGAAATATAAGATACTATATTTACTATGAAAAATAGTTGAAATTCACTATGCACCGTAGCACCCTGGGACCTCCACTTTGAAAAATTCAAAATTAAAAAAAAAAAAATAAAAATCAAATATTTAAACAAAAATAATGGATCTAGTTTCAAAATTGTTTTTCGGTCTAAGACCCCTATTTTTGGTATTAATTTTTTTTAGATGAAAAATATATAATCAAAACGAATCCAAAAAGAGGCTACCTATACATAATTTTGGTTCTAATCTCATGTCATAACTCTCAAAATATGGAAGTCAGTTTTCCGAAAAAAAAAGGATGCTTTAAAACAGGTTTTCATTGTTTAAGATATCTTTTTCAGCATTTAATTTATTAAAATTAGGAATCGATTACGATGGAGGAGGGGGGGGGGATTTGTTAGGAATCCACTTCATAAAAGTTGGAAAATAGAGAGACCCAAGAATTTGGAACTTAGAAAAAATTTAAATTTTCCAAAAAAAAGTGGACTTACTTAAAAAAGTTGTTTTTCTAACTAAGACCTCTGGTGATAAAGTAAAACAACATTTAACGACGTGGGTTTCCCCACAATTAATTAAATTAATTGTAAAAATTATTGAACAATACCACAATTATTGTTCTATGACCCCCTTGGACCTCAAATTCAACTTAATTTTATTTTTAAACATTTTAATAAATGGTACAGATTGTTTTTTTTTTGTTTTATTTCAAATAAGGGATTTTCCTAAAATGATTACTTAGATTCACCAAAATTATTATTATTAGGGTCTCAGACCTCTTTCATAAAATTTTACAAATTTTTGAATATTTTCGGTAATATGCTGTGATAATGTTCTGAAAATTCAAAACCAAATGATTTCTTTAGAATTATTGCTGTTGGTGACATAATATAGGAACACTCACCATAGAGTTGAGGTCTTAAGCAACTTAAATAAAATATTACTTACAAAGTTTTCAATTTTTCTTCGCTTTGCTTTGAAATTCATAATCTTCATTAAGAAAACATACAAATTATCTTAAAAAAAAAAAATTATTAAATTCAAGATGGTTGCCGAGGTCCTAACAAAAAATATATTCATAACATCTAGATTAAGACCTGCAGAAGATTTTTTTTATTTTTAAAGAACTGGGTTATTTATTTTTGCATTCCACTGTTTGATCAAGTTAACTATGACCAGAGTCACACAGCATCAGCATCATCAGAGCTCAGAGGCCTTAGAGGATGGGAAAATAGGAAATAAAAAAAATAAAAGGAAATAAACAGAGAGGGAATGGTTACATCTCCTAGGGATAGCTATAACCATGGAACACTTCCGCTGACACACGCCTCCTGGTCATGATGCCATAACGAAAAAAAAGGTGAATAACTTTTTATTACCTTCCACTTTTGTCCTCTTCCACACCCCCACAAGAGTATATACTACATTGCAATGGTAGGTACCTATAAAAATGGCAAAATTCTAGTAGACCATCATCGCAACTCTCAGTTTTTTCACGATGATGTTTTGCTTAACGTCCGTCGGTCGTCGTCATCGTAGTTCGTAGGTAGACCTGGAATAGTTGATCTGTGAACTCCGACTTCAAACAAATCCTTATGCCCTCATCTCTTCTACTCTAGAAAACGGACCCTCCTTAAACTTTGAATGCGTGTACAATAATATGCTAACAGCATGCCATAGGCAACAAGCAAGTTGTTGTAGATTTTAGCCATCAAACTCAGTTCCAGATCCGCATCAGCTATATGGAAGTTATTTGGTAGGTATACCAAGTTCCACAGTTGAAGTTAGGATTTTATTTTCCATTTAAACTTTGAATCATATTGAAATGAAAAATAATTGAAAACTTGTTTACTATATCAACACAAATAAACACACACAAGAGTTGAATAGTTGTTGGGTACAAGTTGGTCGGCCGGCGGGCTGAGCTGGGCTAGCTCCCAACTCGATGCGATGATGATGAAAATTTTATGATGTTCGGGCTATAAGGAAACTTTCCAACACTCATGTTACAATTAAATTATTCAACCGGGCTTACACTCTTATAATGGACTTCCAGGACACCACACATCGTTTACCGTCGTCGTCGTCGTCGGTTGGTCGTCTGCTTGGTAAATCTCAAACAAAAAACCCATAAAAATAGGGACGGACAAAGTTTCCACTTATAAGGGCATCATATGTGAGTATGTTGGTAGCTTATACCTTGTTAACCCCATGCCACTCTACTCGACTTCGTTTTCGAGAAACTCCAACAGAAATTTAATAGCAATTTTGAAAATTTCATATAAATTAAATACGAAAAAGAGAAAAAATAAAAAGAATTAAAGAGAGAAACGAGAGGGTATTTAAGTAATTGATGGTACACCACTGACCTGACCGGACTGTGTATTTCTTCGGTGTAAATTGTTCGAAGAAGAAGAAGAATACTTCAACACTCAAGCTCAAGAGGTGCAAAGGAGTTTTCTTGAAGATTCGTATTTAGCTTCGGACGGACCTGAATGGAGAGGAGGAGGAAGAGACTTTTGACCAGATATAAGAGGAGTATATTTGGAAAATGACTCATCCCCAGGAGAGCTTTTATATGTTTATGAGGATTGAGGAGATGATGAGAGTTATTGAAGAAGGTTGCCTTTTAATTTTGAACGTAACTTGTACCAACCGTTTTTTTGTATAAGTTCTTAGAAATTTTGGGAATGGGGTTCTTGAGTATGGGTAGACAGACGACTGCTAAGGACTAAATTAATTATTATATCTGCTTGTGAAAAGAGAGATGAGTATTTTAGTGAGTTTAGAACGAATTGGACAGAGTAGAAGTGTGCGGAGTGTTGAACTCGGTTTCTATTTAAGGTGAAGAGAATAAGAAATGATTCTCCTTGTTAAATATTTGATGGAACCAACAAATCTTGGCTTTAAAAAATATGAAAAAAAAAAATTAATGACCGAAACAGCTTCTTAAATGAATTTGACCACAAACAAAGCATGATTTACTTACTTACTTACTTAGGTCCTCAGACCTTAAAAAGTCCGTTGTGATCCCTTTAAGTGGCATAGGGCTTCCACTACTCCTACGCGCCATCGTGTACGGTTTCTGGAAATATAACCAACTCTTCCCCAGCTGTGAAGATTCACTTTCGACTGTCCTGCGCCATGTGCTTCTCGGCCGACCCGACCCTCTACCTGCCTGTGTGAGTGGGTTCCATTGCATCGCTAGGCCAGCAATGCAATCGTTGCCTTTTTGAAGCGTATAACCAATGCACTGGCACTTATGTCTGCGAATAGTACTGTAAATGGATTCTTGACCCGTTCTTCTTCTTCATTGGAAATACGGTTGGGCCAAAAAATCCTTATTTTGGACAGCATTCCGAAAGCAGCCTTTACCTTTTTAATACGGCTTTCGACATCTTGTTCGGTTCCGCCTTTGTTAGAGACAAAACTCCCAAGATATTGAAAGTCTTCTACTTTCTCTACCGGTTGTCCAGAAATATTGACTTGAACGGATAAGTTACTTCCGAGGCTGATCATTTTTGTTTTTGCCGTGTTAATTTTCAGCCCCACGATTTCTGCTTCTCCCTCCACCCTTGAGATCCATGATCCTATGAGAGAGTAAGCATATGTCGTCCACGTAGTCCAGATGTTTTAGTTAGGATGTCAGGTTCCATTGAATTCCACTATTTCCCCTTAACAGGGCTGCACTTAGCACATCACTTATCACTAACAGGAAAAATATGGGTGACAGTATGCAACCCTGTCTAACTCCACATTGGACTTTGAATTCATCCGACAACCTTCCTCTATGTAAAACGTGACATTTGCATCCATCGTAGGTTGCTTTAATAATAGCGATTAACTTATCTGGAATGCCTCTCCTGCGTAAGGCAATCCAAATAAATTTTCTGTTAACACTATCAAACGCTTTTTCAAAATCAATGAAAAGCAAGTGAAGTGGTGATAGATATTCGACGCACTGTTCAATAATGATCCTCAAGGTGTTAATGTGGTCAACACAGGATGAACCAGTGCGGAAACCTACTCGTTCGGCGTCGAGTGTGTCTTCTAGATGTTGCTTTATTCGTTCTAATACAATTTTTGCTGCTATCTTGGCAACCGCAGGCAGAACGCAAATCCCTCTCCAGTTTTGACACTGCATCAAATCTTCTTTCTTCGGGAGCTTGACAATCGTTCCCTTTTTCCACTCATCTGGGAAGCACCCAGAGTTCCAGGCTCTCGTTATGAGTGGAGGCAGTAGCTCACTCGATGTCGTTGGTGCTGCTTGTAAGAGCTCTGCAGGAATACCGTCAAGTCCTACCGCCTTGTTGTTCTTCAATGTTTTAATTCCGGCAATTATCTCTTCTCTACTAAGAGGTGTGGTGCGGACTTTGCATTTGTTGCTTCGGACGGGTCATCAGGTATTGGATGCGCATCGCTGGCGAACACACGGTTTAATACCGAAGCGAAGTGTTCCTTCCACCTTCTGAGCTGGTCCTCATCCGAATGGAGCAGGGAATCATCTACATCTTTCACCAGGTGTTGATTTGAGCTTTGTACTCCAGTAAGCTCCTTGGTGATTCTATAAACAGTTCTGCTGTCACAGCGATTTGCGGCCTCTTCTGCTTCTTCAGCTAATGCATTGATGTCACGTCTTGTCACGTCTCAAGCTACGGTATAAATTAGTTGCTTGTTTGAAAAAATCTCGGCAAAAGTGTAGGTGAAGCCAAAGGGTTGCCAGAAGACATTGAATTTAAAATCTTAAAACCCTAAAATTATTAAAAATAAACCTTGGTAAGGTAAAAAACTGAAAATTAATATTACAGTTGCAGGTAATACAACTCCATAACGTCAAAAACTTTATCAAATACTTAACCCTAATTTTGTTTGTTTATCTCAAATACCAGATAATATCAAATATTTTCTCTCAATTCCATTTTTACTCATAAAAAAAAATAGGAAATAAAACCAATTTGTATACAAATAATAAAAAAAAAAGTTGAACCTCTTAAGAAAACTGCAAAATGTCTGCAGACAAAAAAAATACCATTTGTTGATGATAAGCGTTTTCCTTGTGCGGATGAGCCCATTAAATCAGTGAACCGCACATATGAATAAGAAATACTTTTACCTTTTCTATCCTTGTTCCTTTTGTCCCATAGCAATTGTGAAGTGACAACAAACACACATTACGACATACCTATACCTATCCTATATACCTAGTCTTGTATTATTTCGAAGCAAATTGGATAAGGAAATACTTTAAATTCTTCTATTTGCCTGAGGTGTCCGCATATTCTCGCACAGAGTACGTACCTACAAGAAGGAGCATATCCTTGCGAATAACAACAAAACGAAAGGAGAAAAAGAAAAATTGTATGATGATGTTGTCTCCTCTAACTTAGGGGGTCGCCACATAATCATAGGGGTGAAATGGAAGGAGGACTTTTCCGTCTTGAAGACTTTTTGAATTTCTCTCTGCTGCTACCTCCTGGCTGTTTTGGTCAAGTAGTCTTATTTTTTTTATTCTAGAACTCTACATTTTGGTGTTACTGCTGTTCTTCTGCTTCTATAATTTTGCTGTTGCTATTGCTACTGCATAGAATTGCTTCCCATT
This sequence comes from Meliscaeva auricollis, assembly GCA_948107695.1. Classification (NCBI taxonomy): domain Eukaryota; kingdom Metazoa; phylum Arthropoda; class Insecta; order Diptera; family Syrphidae; genus Meliscaeva; species Meliscaeva auricollis. Next base: position 10,986,456 of record OX403616.1, on the reverse strand, counting down.
TATTATAAACTTTTGAAAATCTAAGCATATTATTATTACAGCATTCAGCTATATTGTCGTAGGACGACACAGAAGAAGAAAAATGAAAAAAAAAAAACTCTTCTTGGCCATTTCCGCCTAAACATATCCTTCTTCTAGTTGCTACCCTTGCTGTTGGGGGAGAAAAACTTTTATAAAATTATGCAAATCATACATGACTTGAGGGAAAATGATTATCGCTTGAGTCCTTGTTATACCCACCAATCCCCTAACTCCTCCACAAATTCATGAAGAAAACAAAATTTAGAACTACTGAAGACGGCCGGGCGTATTCAAGTTTGTTTGCATTTTTCTTTCGCCTCCATTTTTACAAATTAGACAATATTTCAAAACAAATTTAAGTGTTTAAAGAAGAAGAGGACATCATCAAGGAATAGCTAAAAGCGTGAAGGGCATGAGTGCGTAAAGAGGGCAGAGAAGAGGTAGTAGATGGTGGAAATGGTCTTGCAACATAATTATTATGTCGAAGGATCAAAGTCACTTCCATGCTTGCAAGTTAATTTAAAAATCCTGCATACATGTACCGAACTGTAAATGTAAATGTGTGTTTGTGTGTATTTTAAATTATAATGACACAGGGTCTCCAAACTCATATGCAAAAGACACACACGTGTTGTGTTGCAAACGACACATTCAATACACAAAATACACAAAATTTATTGCTTGAGTGCACCCATAAGCAGCACTTGACCCAATTTCTCCCAAACACACCACAGAATTTCTTGGAAGAGTCAATTGCAGCACAAGTTGTTGCAGTGCATAGGCAAAACTGAAGCAGCAAAAGCAAAATCATTGGCAGCCAACCAGTAACATAGTGGTACAGAAAATGAGCATCAATGCATAGTATAAATCCTTATAAGGATTACACAGGATTTTGATACATTTATTCGTTCAAAAGCTTAACACTGTCATGGTTATACCTACCACATTGAAATTCTGTTGAATTATGAGCCCAGAGAATATACTATAAGTTAGTAAGGGGAGTTACTGTGGCATATTATACACGAGTACAGTACAGTACGTATAGGTTGTATAGAAGTTTAAATAGAACATGCAACTTGAGTCAGTGCTTAGCAATAACTTGTAGTTGTACTTCATTAGAAAATGGCCTTAGACCACATCATCCAACTATTATAGAGCATAAACTAAACACTTATAGAAATTAAGATGGTTTATTTATTCAAAATGTTTGTGGGTTGTGTGTGGAATGAAAATAACCTTGACTTTAATTTGATGTGTCAAGATTCTTTGGATTGTAATGGGTTTTATAAGATTGAGACATTTTTACCTTTATTAAAGACTTATTGTAGATTCATAAGATAAAAAATTATTAAGGTAAAAGTAGAAAATAAAAAAAAAACAGTCTTAGTTGGGGGAACTAGTGTCATTAGTACAACTTGGCGTAGTTTTTAATTTATTGGACTATCACGCCGGAGGTCGGGGTTCAATTCCCAGCCTATGCCATCTAGTTTTTTTTTTTCCAGTAGTAGGTACTAAAATAGAGTCCGTATTAAATGTGCAAGCAGTAATGCTGTCAACCGCAACCGACTTTAATTTTAACTCCAAATTTAAATTGGTACTTGGAACCTTAATTGCAAAATAAGCAGTAAGCAGTCTGTATTAAAATACTGAATTTACAGTTAATTAAAGCAGTTAATTGACTAAAAGTTTACTAACTGCAGAACTTTTTGACTGGTTTTAGTCTTCTAGTCAGTAGAAAGATTTTTGTACATTTATTTTTTTTTTTTTTAAGTTATACTTTTTTGCCAGCGTTTATACAATCATTCCACAAAAACACTATAAGTACAGAAAGAGTAACAACAAAATGTAAGTCATTTTACACAAGAGTCGAAATTATTAAAATTTACTACCGAAATTCGGAGTCTGTGGACTCAACGTTAAGAGCGCTACGTCCAATTTATGGTCGTCATAATCGTCCTAGCAGACCAACAATTTGAATCCACAGGCCAGTACAAAATGTTCCCGTGCCAGTGAGATAAAAAAGTGTCCGTAGTGTCGAGAATATTGCTGCCGCTGAGGCTTCAGTTGCAGAAAGCCCAAATGTGTCTCTCAGACGTCGTTCTCAAGCGTTGGGCATCTCTGTAACGTCGTTGTGGCGATTTTTCCGACAAGATCTTGGCCTACATCCTTACAAGATTAAATTGACATAAGAACTGAAGCCGCTTGACCACCAGAAGATGTTCGTATGTTCGTGAATTGGGCTGAGCAACAGATTGAAAATGATTCAGATTTTCATCGAAAAATCATTTTCAGCGATGAGGCTCATTTCTGGCTGAATGGCAAAATATGCGGTATTGGTCAGGCAGCATTCCACACGTACTCCATGAGTCATTATTGCATCCCAAAAAAAAATACGGTTTAGTTGGGTTTATAGGCCGGCGGCCTCATTGGGCCGTACTTCCTCCGTGATGATCAAGACCGGCACGTTACTGTGAATGGGAATCGCTATCGTTCAATGATAACCGAATATTTTTGGCCCCAATTGGATGATATAGACTTGGAGGGCATGTGGTTCCAACAGCACGACGGCGACGCCACAAGCCACACAGCGAATGTCACAATCAATTTATTTTAAACCAAGTTTGGAGAAAGTGTTATCTCACGAAATGGTCCAGTCGCTTGGCCGCCTCGGTCGTGACGCCGTTGCACTATTTCCTGTGGGGCTACGTCAAGTCTATGGTCTATGCCAACAAGACAGCGACGATTGATGAACTTCGTACGAATATCGAACGTGAAATTGCAGCAGTATCGGCCGATTTATGCTTGGAAACCGTCGAAAATTGGGTTCAGTGTCTGGACTTCTGCAAGCATGCCATGGCCATGCAAGAGAAATCGAGTTCTATACATAATGGCATCGAACGTACTTTCACAGGAATAAAGAATTTCATTGAAAAACCTATTATTTCTATTAGAAATAATAAACAAAACAGTATACAAAATACAAAATCTGATTAAGCATCGGATTTTATATTTTTTCCTTTTTTGGACAACCGTGCGTTGGCTCACAAATGAATTCGAGATGGTTCGCTTATAAAATTTGTAACTTCTTTGTTTGAAAAATTCTACAATAAAGATTAATTTTTTTTCAAACAGTTACATTTAAAAATAATGAGAAAAGCGTATTGGAAAGCAAAATCAATTTTTGTTTTCTCATTCTGTTAACAAAATAGAATGAAATATTTTTGAATTTCATCAAACAAAGTACTACAATATTGTTGGAATAAGTGATTTTGATAGGAAATAAACAATTTTAGAGAAACAAGTAAAAAAAAAACACTAAAACAGTTGATTTCATTGGATATTAAAATCTGTAACATAAGTTTTAGTTTTTAATAGATTTTAATAGATTTTAATAGATAAAATGTTGGACAAATATTTTATTTAACATTGCCACAGAGATCGTTAAGTGAAAATATGTTTTTTTTATGAATGCGTTAAAGTTAGAAAATTTTAATGAAAAATTTGATCATTTTTAATATATTTTTAGCTCAATTTCAAGATGTATCTGTTCTCCTAAACAATGCTCTGCAAAGTTTATTGATTAAATTAAAAACAAAAATTGTAAATGATAAATTATACAAAAGACATCAAACAAAATGCCTTTTTTATGCTTCAAGCCCCATATTTTTTTTACATTTTTGAAAAGGTCGAAAATTATTTTTTTTTTCAAAACAGTTAAAAGTTTCATAAAAATTTGAAGAAGCTAAATTTTTTGCAATCCATAAAGGTTCAAAAACAGTGTTTTAGCCCTAAGTCCCGATTATGGTGGAATTACGGAATTTTTACATACCGTTTTGTAATCAGTGCAGCCCTCTAAAAAACATGAAATTAATTTAAAATAATAAATCCTTACTTTTTTGTTTTAACTAATTTAAGATTAAACATTACATTTAATTACATTATTACAACCGGAAATTATTGATAATTCATTTCTCATTTCCCCTGTTAAAAAAAAAAAAAAACAAAAATGTCATATCAGACAAAAATATTCAAAGCAAGGAAACACAAAAAAAAAATTGAGATATTAAAACTCGGTCTGTGAACAATAAATATATGCAAATTGTCCCATCTCTTGGCATTTCTCAATGGCACTCTAGAAAATAAATGCATAGACAGAGTCAAATTTATAAAAAAACAAAAAATAAAAAAACAAAAAGAAACAAGAAAAAATGACATAAAAATGAATAAAACGATTAAAATATAAACTCAATGGCGCCAAACTTAAAAAAAAAAAAAAAAAAAATATCCGTATCCTGGAAAGAATATCCTGGCTCCTTTTTTTTGTTAATTTTTTTTCTCTTATAGAAAAATCCTTTGCAGCACGAGAAAGCAGCAAAATATTATAATGTGTACTGTTTTTCTTTTTTTTAATTTTTGGCTCAGATCAGAAAAGCAATCAACATTTTGGCTTCCATTCAGCCAACATCTTTTCTCCTTAATTCAGTTTTCCTCGCTGGCTGTTGTTGTGTGTTTTTGAATGTTGCCGAAAATATCCTTTTGCAGCTTTAATTTTTCTTATACATTTATTTTTAGTATGCCAACACAAACAAGACCTCACAAACACACAGAAAATGCAAAACCCAAAACAAAAAGAGGGAAATCATAATATAGAGTCCTTAAGGATAATCTCGTCGGAAAAATATTACCCCAAAATATCCTCGACTTGTTATTATGTATGTTGGTAGGCGAAGCGGCACAAATTTTATAGCTTATTACATGTATGTCAAATAAAGTGTTTTGTACGTCGCGTCCCCCGGCTTCGCCTGGGCTTTGATATACAAAATAAAATAAAATAAGGTTATACCAATGCCCTCAAACGAAATCAAGCTTATTGCAAAAAAGGCAATGACGCCGACCGACGACATCAAAAACCAACAGCCAAAGACGATGTAAATAAGAATCCTGTCTTAAATGTCTTAGCGCCTGCATACCTTACGGCGGAATTCGATTGCCGCCGCGCCGGCCGTTCATCGTCAAAGTTCATGTTCATTGTTCAGTGTGTTTACCATTATGTCTCATTCAACTCCTCCCAAACACAAACACAATAAGACAAAAGACACCCCACCAAAGTTCTCTTCACACACAGTTGTTGTTCATATTTCTTTTATGAGGTCTAGAAATTTATATGCGTCCTTAAATTATGACCATCTACCACACCCAAAACTAAATTCCTTCCGATGCCCGACTCGACTATGACGATCTAATAAAATTGAGATTGGCTAAAGTTGCGGCTCATATCCTTTAAGCCCTCTGGGTGGCGGTATGAGGCTTATGGTTTTAACGCAAACACGTAGCTTGATGAGGGGAGAGAGACATTGCAGATTCGAAAATTATGCAATATATTTGTTAGTTCTTTGCACAACAAGCTAGGTCCTTTAAATAATTCTTTGAGAAATATTTCTAGAAATTAGATTTATCAGACGATTTTGTATTGTTTTTGTTAGTGTCGCGTGGCGTCAATTGCAAATTCGTAAATTTTTTTTCAAACAATTTTTGTTTCCTCGCAACGTCACGTTGAATAGAGTCAGTTGCAATTTTGCAACGTTTATTTTTTTTTTAATTGAAATTAAATTTGCAAAATCAGAAATTTACGAAACAATTACTTAATTTCTATTGGAAACATCGAAACAGGTGATATTTTGCAAATATAGTGGCAACTCACAACTTCATTATGCAGGTTGCAATAATTATAAGGCCTTGTTTCGCACAACCATGAAAAATTTTCATGTCCAATCCAACTTATCTATAAAGCATTTTTTTGTATTTTTAAAATTTAGTAAATAATTTTTAAGAACTTTATAATATTTTTTTTTAAACATAAAGTTGCAAATGAATTTAACTAAATAAATAGTTTTAAGCTTTTGTTTTTTGTCACTAAACGAGTCATCAATTTGCAAAAAAGCAAGAAACCTTATGGCGTTTGTGCAAAACAGAAATTGAAATGAGTTTAATTCAATTATTTTCCGCAATAAATGCAACATTTTTTAAAGAAAATAAGCAAAGCAAAATTCTCGTAAAGTTACAAACTAAATTCTCACGTAAAAGCATTTTCAATATTCCGAAGCATGATCAAAATCAGTTTTCACAGTAAAATTTTAACTGCTTTTATTTCATTTTATTTTCAAGTAAACTGTTGCGAATATGTGGAAAGCTTATAAAATTTAACTTTGAATTCCATACTTTTATAAAACAAAAATTGTTATATTTGGCAAAGCCTCCATTCATCTTTAATCTCCCATCTCTTTAAACTTATATTTGAATTCTAAATAAAAAAAAAAAAAAATTGCAAAACAAAACTTTACAAAGTTGCAAAATTGTTTACAAAATATTTATAAAAATGTGGTCAGTAGTTGATTGACCTGCAATTTCTTTAAAAATTTCATTTTTATTTTTCAGGAAAATAGCAGAGCATTTGTTTGGGAAGACTAATTTTATCACTGGTGCGAAAATAGATTAAAACCAAAAATAAATATAAAAATTGCGAAAATTATAAAATCAATTGCGAATATGCGACACATGTGAAATTTGTCACCAATCCTAACTACAACTGTATCTTAAATACAAATTTTCATCTCTTCAAAGTTTTGTAACCTTAAAATTATAATATTTTTTTTTTTGGAAAGATCTGCGAAAAACATAATAGAGGAAAGTTGCGAAGCATTTATATCCACAAAATATAAAAAAAATTGTGATTTACGAAAAATTTTAATAACAAATATTTTAAGACTTAAAAACTTCCCAAGATTTCAAGCTAAGTACACATGTTATTTGAAACATTGTAATCTTAAAATGTTCATATAAATTTTTAAATGAAAAAATTTGCAAGTCTTCATTAATCTTTGAAAACCACTATTAGGAAAATCAATTTTTCTTGAAGTTTTTAAAATATTTGAATGAGATAATTGAAATTTGTTGTGAATATCCGAAATATTTAAAATTTTAATTTAAACTGCGAATACTTAATGAAAAGAATATTTCAATTTTGCAAAGTTTATTCCCTATTTATTGTTACATTTTATTTTTACAAATACCAAAAAGATATCAAAATTAGAATTGCGTACGTTGCAAAAAATGTAAATTTAAATTTCTGTTTTATATTCACTTTGAGAACAACAAGTTATTGTTAGTTTTAAATTTGCGAAACCAAATTCACAAACTTGACAAGTAAATTGCTTACTCAATTAATTGCTTACACATTATATTATTTTAATACCAAGAACCCAAATCAGTAGTGCAACGGCAATTTTTCGATACTTTAACTCTGACCCACAATGTCCAAAAATTGAAAGGTGGATAGCGACCCTTAAAAGTTATCAAAGTCGTATATTTATCTTTTTTTCGCTCTAAAACAACATTTTTTGGTGTCTTTTCAATACGAAAACATCTTTTGTAGATTTACTATTTATGCTAAGACTTTTTAATTAAAAAATTGTAAATGCAGTTTTAGAAAAAAAAATTAAAAAAGCATAAAATTCGATTTTCAAATGACTAAAACAGTTTCTTAAATGAATTTAACCTCAAAACAAAGTATGCAATTTGATTTCTTGAATTTTGAAAATCGTTAGAACCGTTTTATAAAAAAAATATTTTTTTTTTATATAAAATTTACAGGGACTTTTATAAAAATAAATTGGTACGCTGTTTTTAAGATATTATTTATCAACATCTAAAAACTAAGTTTTGAAAAAAAAAATAATTAATAGTTTTCGAAAAAATGATTTTTCAAAAAAAAAAATTCAAACTTTTTTAAAAATCCAAAAAAAACATTTTCGAATTTTTTTTAACTACTTGAAAGTATCCATGTAAGAAAAATGGTTGAAATTGATTGAGTCATGAAGGAGAAAATCAGAATTTAAAAAAAAAACTATTCTATGGCAGATACCGTTAATGACGGTTTTTGAAAAAAATGGTTCTCATTCAAAGATAGACAACGAAGAAATGACCATGATTTTTTTAATCAACATCGTAGGAACCATTTTTGAGAAAAATGATTTTTTCTAAAACTGGTATATGACAGGTACCGTTATTTTTGGTCCAACAAAAAAAAAATTCAAAAAATGTCTGGGGATAGTCTCCAAAAAACGCCACATACCAAGTTTAAAGTAAATAGACCCATCCGTTTAGGCTGTGGTCTCTGATACATACAAACAGACAGATAGACAGACAGACAGGCAGAATTGTCATACCCACTTTTTTCTCATTCTCTATCATCGTAATGTCATGTTTGATTGTTATCACAACTTTTTTTTCTTGTACGAATGCATAACTTGATAAAGGTACCCATATCGCAACACAATCAACACTATCATATCTAAAATTTTTCTTCTTATTACGTTTTTGACGCAAACAAGAAGCAAATTTTTAGAAATGATAGAGTTTGATATTCTTTTTGCAACTTTGTTCTAGACATCGAGTGACAATTGTTTATAGCAAATTTATAACAAAAAAACACAAACAAACAAAAAAATTTCATATGGCAGTGCTAGGTTTCTAAAATACGCCCATATGGGTGTAAATTCTAAATAAAGGGTGCGATAATTTTTTTATATAGCATAGCGTACTATAAATTATTATCTAAGGACAATCGATTATAGCTAAATTTATAGGAATTTGGTAATTTAAAGCAGAATTGTACGTTTCGTAGTGTAAATTTTAGATTATTCAGTTTAGGGGGCGTATTTCCCAAAAATATGGGTGGGACGAAATTTTTTATAGCGCAATCTATCTTATTTTCAATTTCTGTTATCTTAATCACTACATCACTACTATCTTAATGCTACACTTTTTATTTTGTAAACTTTAACAAATTCTTTCGTTACCCTTTCCGCAATATATTCATAGCTACGTCCCTGACAGTACTGCAGTTCTTGCTCCACTGAAATGTTTACGTTGTTTTTCGTCTCGATTTGTTTTTGTTTGATTTTTTCGTTTTCTTTTTATTTGGAAAATTGCTCAAGGTTTTATGATAGTCTTTCTTATATGTTCCTCGCATTTATTATGTTTATGAATATTTTTCAACAAAAATATTTTGTGGTCTCGCACACAAACAAAGTTAAGGCTGTACTGAACAGTAAGCCATAAAGTGGTGCATTCGAATTTTTGTTACTGCAAGATATGATAGGAAAACCGTGGGTCATTTTAAGGGATTTTTATTGTATGTGGCAATAATATTATGTCATACTCGTACATATAAATCCACAATTTATTTCGAATCAAAATAAAAAATTCATTCGTTTCCGTGTCCTTGTTTCCGATTTCAATCATGACATAGACAGTTTTGATATTATGAACACACATCATGAGAGAAATAATATCCTATTAGCAGTTTAATGCTGTAGGCATTCCCATACTCAGTCCAGACCCGGAATGAGGCAATTTGAAAGCTTTTTCCAATTTTAATTATTCACTCTTCTCTTCATACTCCTAGTTCTCATTCCTGTTACTTCTCCTAATCTAATCGTACATAAGTTCGTCACCTTCCCATTTTCATTTATCGTTTTATCATAGCTCGTGGGAGGTCTTTTAAGGGTAGAAAGTAGAGGGGTTGTAGATTGAACTGACACATTTACAAAAGAAGGAGCAGGTCACAAGCAGCACATCAGAAAAAGGCAATAGAACAAAATGGGACGAAGGAATGTCAAGCTGCAAGTGACTAGCATGAAAAACCGACAACAATGCAAAGTTTTTGTGTGATTTGTTTTCGTATTCTGGCTGCTGCCACAAAAACCATTCAAGTAAAAGCCGCACAACGTAATATACAAGGTGAAATGCATTTGCGTAGTTTCGTAATTATTTTATCTTTTCTCACCTCTCTATTTCTGTTTGTCGACTGTGGGGTATGTCTCTCTCTCTCTCTCTCTCTCTCTCTCTCTCGGCTTTTGGTACGAAGTTGGCTTCGGTTTGTGTATAGTTTGTTGGATTCTTTCAAGGATTGTGTAACAATGTGACTGGCATACTGGTTCAGGAGACAGTTGTAGTGACTCTGGTATCTGCTGCATGATGGGGAAGGTGCACCGAGCAGGAGAACCTTGAGTTCTTGTCCCTTAACCAGGAATAATGGGTCTGATGAAGTTATTCTAAAATCTTTATTGTCGTCAGGTCGATGCCCTATTTAAAAGAGACATGCATCATTGCATTAGCTGATTGTGAATGCAAAGAAATGAAACGAAAATAAATTTAAATGAAAGGGAGAGGGGGGGGGGGGAGACTGCTGCGCCTGCTAGCTTTTACATTGGGTAATAAAAACATTATTCCATGGGGGTAAGCCTTGACGTGGCGGAGGGGCTTACGGTGACTACTACAATGATCGATCGGTTCGAGGAACTTGTTTCTGCAAGAGGGCCTCAAATGGTCGATAGGTCGAAGTGGAGTAGAATGTTGCTATTAATAACCTCCCTCCCATCCCCAACAAAGGAGTGTTCCCACCAAGGCACTCCCAATAGATTAGACGGTAGCGGAGGAACTCCCTCAATGGAATCAATAGTAGCGTCGCCTAGTTCCAGTCAGTTTGAACTACTTGGTGAACTCCTTCCAAATCAAAAACATGCCTCGGTTACGGCTATCAGCTATCCAGGAGGTGCCATGGGATGGAGAGGGCATGCGACGGATGAAATCGTGTGACATCTAATCATGAGAAGTGCTTCAAGGAGCAGGGTCAGCGGCTGTTTGGGTGCGGTTTTGTGATAAGAGGAAGACTTAGACAAGAAGTCTTGTTCTTTAATGCGGTTAAATGGTCACAATCCGCATCAAGGCAAAATTTCAAAACGTGACTCTGATCTGTGTTTACGGATACGGATATCTATGACGCCACAACGCCGAGCAGATGCTGTTAAAAAGTTTGATGTCGCGAAGCTCAAAACCGCCAAAACTATTGCTGACCGAGTTTGTCTTAATCTCTTGGCCAGCCAGCCACCAGCAGCAAGCATAGACGACCAGTGGAGACATTGTCAACAAGCCATCAGTAGTACCCCCACTGATGTGCTGGGTTTCAAAACGTCACCACAACGAAACTCCTGGTTTGACGAAGAATGCCGGCTGGCGCATGCAGCTAAGAACGAAGCCTATCAAGCAATGCTGCAAACAAAGACCAGACCCGCTGAGAGAGCAGCCCGAGAGCCCTACGAGCAAAAAAGAAGTGAAAAACACCTCCGACTTCTCAGGAAGAAAAAGAGAGAGCACGAGAAGCGGTTGTCGAGTCTTAAACCGGCAGAGCGGATGTTCGAAAATTCTACCAAAGGGTAAGAAGATCTACCCAAAGCTACAAGGCTACAACACAAGCCTGCCGAGATGAGAGAGGGAATATGGTAGAAGACACACAGTCAGTGCAGAGGATCTGGAAGGAACATTTTTCTAGACTCCTGAATGGCGAAGACAGCCAACATTCCGCTGTTTTTCCATTCAATTTGGACGACGATGGCCAACAATTCCGTCTACCTGATCTAGATGAAGTGCGCTCAGGGATTGCCAAGCTTAAGTCGTATAAGGCTGCTGGTGCGGATGGCTTACCAGCCGAATTGTTCAAAGCAGCAGGAGATGGGTTAGTAGCGAGTATGCACCAACTCATCTGTAAAGTCTGGTTGGATGAAAGCATGCCCGATGAATGGAACCTTGGCATAGTGTGCCCCATCCACAAAAAAGGAGACGCTCTGCCATGTACCAACTACAGAGGAATTAGCCTCCTAAACGTTGCATATAAAATCCTGTCGTCTATACTGTGCGATCGCCTAAAACCTATTGTCAACGATGTGATTGGCCCCTATCAGTGTGGTTTCAGGCCAGGCAAGTCAACAGTCAATCAAATGTTCACACTGCAACAGATTTCGGAAAAAACCCGGGAAGTCCAGGTCGATACACACCACTTCTTCAATCGCTCATCCCAGTCGTGATGTATGGGGCAGAAGCATTTGAGAGAAAGATTCTTCGAGTGATTTTTGGTCCTGTGTGTACCGAAGAAGTATGGAGAAGAAGATTCAACGACGAGTTTTACGGGCTGTACAGCGACATTGACCTGGTCAAGAAGCTGAAAATACAGCAGCTGAAATGAATGGGACACGTGGAGCGTACGGACATCAATGCACCAGCCCGATGAGTCTTCGAATCCAACCCTGATGGTGTACACAGCAGAGGGAGGCAGCGTAACAGGTGGCCCACACAAGTGGAGAACGACCTCAACCAACTTGACGTGAGTAACTGGAGGCGGCTAGCTAAGGACAGAGCTGCCTGGAGAGTCATGTTGGTTGAGGCCGTAATCCATTCTCGATTGTAAGCAATTGAGTAAGTAAGTATAAATGGGTTCGACCCATTTACTTGCAAGGCAAATGCATTAAAAAAAACAAAAATGAGTTCTAACAACCCTGATCCTCAACGTTACCACAAATGAAAAAAATTAAGTATAATGGACCAAAATCTAAAACCTTGAAGAAGACTTTTCTCGCATAGATTTGAAACTTTTACAGGAAAGATATTAAATACCCATTTTTTTGCTTGCCTCTCTTTTTTACTCTCTACAAGTATTGCACTCTCACTCCATGGTCTAGGCCAAATACAAATACCTTTAGAACTTCCATATCCAAAGAAAATAAGGAAAAACTTATAATTCTTAAAAAAAAAACGAAAAGTTTTCACTTAAGCAGCTCTGCTCGATAAGTGCGATAAACACTTTAGAAGAATATGAAAAATACATTCGACTCTTATACTGTTGTTAGGTTTCTATACAAAAAACGAATGCCATCATAGTCTAATAGTGTTGCCCTACCAAACTACGACTATACTTATTACTGCCTGGCTTGAGTTGCTTTCGTCGTCCTTAAACTTCTCTTATATTTTCTAAACGGATTTGGAGCAGTGAACTTCTTCTTTTCGAAGGATTTCAATATTCTAAGTAGGACGCGTAATACCGTAAAGTGCTATAACTGCATCCGATGTAAAAATTGCCTTTCCACATGCTTTATAAAATCTACATCTTTTTTAAACCTCTCCTATACATACAGTCCCTCTTATAGAACCCATTAAACGGGAGAGGTAATGGTGGTGGCGAGATAAAAGTCAACGGAACAATCCAAGACCCCGTCAAAGACGAAAGCAATGCCAACGACGACGCCACCGCTGACTTATTTCAAAAGTTAGTCGTCTTCTTGGGGGGATATTAAGCTATAAATAACAGCTTTGGGCATTAATTGATTCTAAGATGGCAAAAACTGCGGCGAGACGTGGTGACAGATTGTTATAATGAACTTTGACAGAATTCTTCTTCATTAAACTACCACACAGCCAACAAACAAACGGAACGCATAAAAATGTCAATGAGTTTACAAAGTGAATAACACTCCCGGTTTTAGATGTCATCTAATTAGCCAGGGGTTCCGAAGGACCATTTGATAAAGTTTATTTATCGTAAATTTTTTTTATTTTTTTTGACTCACTGAGGAAGAAAAAACAAAAGAACATTAAAATAATGTTGCTGAATTTAACAATACAAATCAGACGCCCAGGCAACATCTTTAAGTGGCACCATCACTAATAACTATCTCATTGTTTGTATTTTCTTCTTAATCGCGGACCTTTTAGAATAGAGTAAATAGGTGGGTGTGGGTTAGGTTGAATAAGAAAAAGATTCACTGAGAGAAATAATCGTTTGGGGCAAACAAAAAAAAAATGCCCAAACAACTTTTTCGTTTGCTGGACAATTTTTCGACTTCGTTTGCAGCTAATAAGTAATTTCATTTGCGTTAAACTAAACACCCTTGCGAACGGTGATTATCATTCCGCTACGGACTGTATAATTAACAGTTAGCGTAGAATGCCTATGAACAAAGTGAAAGAGCGATTCGTTTGTGTCAAACGACTTTTTGTTTGTTCAACAATAATTTTTCCATTTCAATTTGTTTGCAGCAAACTTTTAAAAACAAAAGTTTAGCGTAAGAACAGTGATTGAACCTGAAACCACTCGTTACCAAAGCTAGTCTGTTGCCATTGCGCCACGAACTAAATAATATTTGTGTAGCATAGAATGCATATATGCAGTTAATTATAAGTAAATGATTTTGATTTAATTCAAAGGATATTCACTAGCCGCAAACGAAAACAAAAATAAAGGGTTTTTCAATAAGAGCGCTACAAAACGGTTTTAGATATCAATGAAATTCTTTATTCCTTTGAAAGTACGTTCGATGCCTCGATGGAACTCGATTTCTCTTGCAAGGCCACCACGGGCACGCTTTTTAGACGCAAAACCTAATTTTCAACGGTTTTCAATCATAAATCGGCCGATACTGCTGCAATTTCACTTTCGATATTCGTACGAAGTTCATCAATCGTCGCTGGCTTGTTGGCATAGACCATAGACTTGACGCAGCCTCACAGAAAATAGTCTCACGGCGTTAAATCGCACGACCGAGGCGTCAAGCGACTGGGCCATTTCGTGAGATAACACGTTCTCCAAACTTAGTTTCCAATAAATTGATTGTGACATTCCCTGTGTGGCTTGTGACGCCGTCCTGTTGGAACCACATGTCCTCCAAGTCCATATCATCGAATTGGGGCCAAAAATATTCGGTTACCATTGAACGGTAGCGATTCCCATTCACAGTAAAGTGCCGGTCTTGATCATCACGGAAGAAGTATGGCCCAATCACGCCGCCGACCCATAAACCCCACCAAACCGTATTTTTTTCGGAATGAAATGACGACTCATGGGCTACGTGTGCATTGCTAGTTAGCACTACCACTTTCAAATTTCAAAAAAGTAATGATGCAATTAATTGTCGTAAATTTGTCGTGAAAAAAAAATTTGTCGCGTCTCGTTTTTTAAACCTAACCCCTGGTAGTGCTAACTTGACGGTCAAGTTAGCACTACCACCCCTGGAAAACTGTTAAAACAAGCTTGAATTTGAAAAAAAAGACTTCATTAATTGTCGTGTTTTTATCGTAGATAGATGGCGCCATCAAAATTTTTGTCCATCCCATATTTTGGAAAATACGCCCCCTAAACTGAATAATCTAAAATTAACACTACCAAACGTACAATTCTGATTTAAATTACCGATTTCCTATAAATTTAACTATAATCGATTGTCCTTAGATAATTTATAGCACGTTATGCTATTATAAAAATTGTCGCGCCCTTATTTTAGAAATAACACAATTTAGAAACCTAGCACCTAACCATACGAAATTTTTTGCATATCTAAAATTTTTCATCTTATTGCGTTTTTGCTATAAATTTTGCCATAACTAATTGTCACTCAATGACTTTTAGCAATTTAGGCCGAACAAAAATTTGTCGTGATTGGTTTTTTGGTGTGTTACTTCTTTCTTCCGTTTTTTTCTTTTAATCTCACGGATTTTGAGGTTTTAAAATATTTTATAATTTTTTAATTTTGGGATTTGGGTTTTCCAGTTTTTGGGATTTCAGATATTTTTCAATAAAATCTAAAAAACCAAAAATTCAAACTGACAATTCAAAAAATTCTAAAATTTAAAACAGCTCACATCAAAAATTCGTTTAAACCTTGTTAAGAAAAATAATAATAAAAAAAACTTTGAAGTCCTAAATCGTATTCAGAAAACGCAAAATCTCAAAATTAAAAAAAAAAAAAATAAAAGAAGCCAAGATTCCGAAAGCCATAAAATTACGTAAGCCAAGAATCCAGAAAATCAAAAATTAAGTAGTCTTGAAATTCTGAAATCAAAAAAAAAAAAAAAATTGGACGACTGGATCGCACGTACTTGCTCTTGAAGATAAAGTTACTATTTATGCTAAGCCCTTTTAATTAAATATTTGTAAATGCAGTTCTAGAAAACAAAATAAATAAAGCATAAAATTCGATTTTCAAATGACTAAAAAAACTTCTTAAATGAATTTAACCTAAAAACGAAGCATGCAATTTGATTTCTTCTATTTTTTTGGTACGCCTTTTTTAAGATATTATTATTTATCAACATCTAAAAATTAAATTTTCAAAAAAAAATATTGATTAGTTCAAAAAAAAAATGATTTTTCAAAAAAAAAATTTATTTTTTTTTAAAAATCCAAAAAAATAAGTTTCGAAATTTTTTTAGTCAACATTATTACGGCAACTTAAAAGCTTTCATGTAAAATGATTGAAATTGATTGAGTCATGAAGGAGAAAAACGGAATTCAAAATGACGGTTCTATGGCAGGTACCGTTAATACCGGTTTTTGAAAAAAAAAATTTCATTTAAAGATAGATAGAAAATGACTAAGTATGATTTTTTTGATCAAAATCGTATAGAAATCATTTTTGAGAAAATGAGTTTTTCTTAGACAGGAACAGTTAATTTTGGTCCAAAAATAATAATTCAAACAAAGTTAGTTTGAAGCAAATCGACCCATCCATTTAGGCTGTGGCTTTTGATACAGACAGACGGACGATCGGGCAGACAGACAGACAGACAGAATTGTCGGACCCACTTTTTTCTCATTCTCTATCATCGTAATGTCATGTTTGATTGTTATCTCAACTTTTTTTTTTGTACGAATGCATAACTTGATATATGGTACCTACCTACATATATCGGAAGTAAAAATTATTAATCAAAGTCCAAAATTATTAAATCTCATAAGTTCCGAAAAGAAAAAAATTCAATAAAAAAAAACAAAAACTTGCAAAACTCAAAATACAGAAAATTTACAAGCTTTAAAACCGAGAAAGTTCAAAATCCAGAAAACCCAAAATCGAAAAATCAAAAAATAAGATAAAAAATTATGACCTCAGTATTGGAATGATCTAAGTGACAGAAAACTAGTTTCGAAAAACCTACTTCGGAGTTTTATTTTTAATATTTCACAAATCTTTAGTCGAACAACTTAAAAAAAAAATCATAAAATAGAAGCTATTTAGATCTACTAACACATCAATTTAAATTGTGATCGGGCTGTTGGTTAAGTTTTAATCTTAAATAAGAAAAAAAAAATGTTTGCATTATGTGGCATATTTTTTATGTTTTTTTTTTTGCAAAAAAGTGTGAATTTGTATGGGATGGGGGCGTATTTTCTACCAACCTCTGAGGCATTTAAATTTGGATTTTATTGGTGCGTAAAGAGTAATTTTAATACAAAGGTCAAAGAAATGAAATTTTTAAAACGACGTTTACTTTTTATAACGCTGATATCTTTTTCAATAAAAGAGATAGGACAGAAAAATAAAAAAAATCTGTTTTTTACGTTTTTCGAGTGGTTAGGGTTTGTAATTCTGCGATTTTCGCATTTTTTTTTGGATTTTTGGGATATTGATTTTATTGGATTTTCCAGTTCAAGACTTTTGTTCAATTTTTGAAAAATTGGATTTTGAGTTTTTGTAAATGAAATTTTTAAGATTATGTGATCTTGGATTTTTGGTTTCATCTAGCATCTTTAAATTTGCACCCATTTTTGACATTATTGGATCTATTGAAATTTCAGTTTTCTGACTAAAGGGTTTTCGAAATTTTTAGTTTTAGGAATATTGGAACACTTTTTTTTAATTGGATCGATATAAGACGAAAAGTGGATTTTGGAATTTTTTATAAATATTTTTGGACTTTGAGTTTTCGGAATTTTAACACTTCATTGCCATCATGTCGATTTTAGAGATTCTAAAAGATGTATTTTCAGGACTTATGATTTTCTGGACTTGAGGTTTCATTATTAAGGGTTTTCCATTTTTTTTATAATTTTCAGAATATTAGCCTTTCGAAATTTCTCATATTTTTATTTTTGTTTTCTGTAATGTTTATCCCAAGACTTTTGGTTTTTGGAATTTTGATTTTTTTGGACCTAGGAGTTTATTAAATCTGTTAAATTAAATTTCAATGAGATGAGATACTATTTAGAATATAGTGCTGCCTATGTTCAAGCATTTCAAATTCAGAACAAAAATGTTGATTTGACCTATTTCGGAAGAACTTCTAAATTTTATTGGAATAGATATCAATCACTGGAATATAGTGGTAGATAACTTAATCGTTTAGTGTCCTTCCTTTGCCCCTTTCATTGCAGACACCTGTGTTTTTTGCACTCCTTATAGATGGTATAGTTTAAATCGAGTGGAAAAACGAACTTGCAGAAGAAACTCTGACACAACTCTAAATTTCCTGGGGTGAAACTTAATCTTTTGCAAACTTGCCGTAAGTTTTCTTGCAATGTTGTTGCTATTTGGAGTAAATTTGCTTCTTGTTAAACTTTTTTGTTGCTTCATCTCTTGTTTCAATTCTTGTTTTGTATACTTTTCAGCTTCAAGCACTATACCCCGTCATCATCATCGTCATCTTTATCGAGCCGCCTGCCTCTTCTATATCGTATAGTCAGTCGAATGAAGAAGAACAAGGTATTCCCTAAAATATCGTTTCTCTTTTTCGACCCAACAAAATATAAACCTGAAGAGGATTACGTTAGAAAATCCAGGTGCAAAACGTGATCAAGTTCAAAATCGAATTACATTGTGCTTGAAGTTGGAAGGAAGAGGAAGTTTTTGAATTTCTCTCCTGGCTTCTGCTGCTATAAGGGATGTTGGTGGTGCTGCTAATGTCCTGCACACACATAAATTTGGAACAGAAACTGAAACTGGATTAGTGGTACCCCATCTGAATAAAGTTCACAAATTCACAAATGGCCAAAAGGTGAGGAGACAATCGGCAAGGACGAGAAGCCCAACTACAACCATGACGATTATGAAGATATGTCGACTGACGCAGGACGATGCACGTCGACCGGCCGGCGGACACCAACAACGATAATATTTAATTTGTAGGCGATGTGAATTTTGATCGATTGGCAAGTACTCGTAGCTGTGTGCAGTGAATCTTCAGTCAATCTATAAATCTCAATCTCAATCGAAATCAGTGTCTGTATATCCTGAATTTGAGAATCTCCAAATGTGTAAGGATAAATTTTAATTAATAAAATTTGTAATTTATACAGAGAGAAGAGAGAAGGCCATGCAATTGAATTAAATTTTGACACGCTCTGATTTTCTTATTAAGGATGTTAAGTTTCAGATTGAATTTTAGAGTACGTCGCTATCGGATGGTACCTATAAGATGGGTATTCCGTATTCCACTTTGAAGTTGATTGGAAGGGATTCTTCTGTGTGTTGTCGTCGTTCTCGCACAAAGGAAGACTTGACAAAGGATTAATGAATGAATTCGATTTTAGATGCTCTTTGCGAATAAACTGCTGAAAATTAAATTTCCGCACATTTGGCTTTTCAAAGAAATTTATAGATTAGAAGCTTTTATGTGTGTGTCTACGTAGATGCGATGACTAATTAAACATAGAAGTCGTTAGAATGGCATAGCATATTGAATGCTGTGGAAAATTCTCACGAGGGTCATGGTATTCTGAAGTTTTAATCCAAATAACGAGTTACAGATGCGGTCGATACTTATTTTAGGATGAATTATACAATATTTCTGGAAGTTTTGATACAAACACTGGGATGAGTGAATGATCAATCCGGAGAACGATTTTTTTGTTTGAATCTTATAATACAATAATAAAGTATTTCTCAATAAGAGCGCTACAAAAGTTTTTTTTAAATAAAACAAAAGCGGTTTTGAGTATCAATGAAATTCTTTATTCCTGTAAAAGTGCGTTTGATGCCATTATGTATGGAACTCGATTTTTTTTGCATGGCCACCACGGGCACGCTTGCAGAAGTCTAGACGCTGAACCCAATTTTCGACGGTTTTCAAGCATAAATCGGCTGATACTGCTGCAATTTTAAGTTCGATATTCGTACGAAGTTTATAAATCGTCGCTGACTTGTTGGCATAGACCATAGACTTGACGTAGCCCAACAGGAAATAGTCTAACGGCATCGGACGACCAAGGCGGCCAAGCGACTGGACCATTTCGTGATAAAACACGTTCTCCAAAGTTGGTTTCCAATAAATTGATTGTGACATTCGCTGTTTCGCTTGTGGCGCTGTCCTGTTGGAACCACATATCCTCCAATCCATATCATCCAATTGGGGCCAAAAATATTTGGTTATCATTGAACGGTAGCGGTAGCGATCCCCATTCACAGTAACGTACCGGCCCATAAACCACACCAAACCGTAATTTTTTTGGGATGCAATGATGACTCATGGAGTACTTGTGGATTGCTGCCTGACCAATACCACATATTTTGTTCAGCCAAAAATGACCCTCATCGCTGAAGATGATTTTGCGATGAAAATCCATAAATTGGACGTAGCGCTCTTAACGTTGAGGTAGTAAATTTTTAAAATTTCGACTCGTTGTTGGCTCGTATATCTTTCCTTCATGAAATGGCAAACCTTGCTGAAGAGAAACGCTAAACAGAACAATATTTGTTGACTGCCTAAGGATTTATGTAACGACTATGCAAGATTGCATAAATTCTTATTTATAAAACATTTTTAAATCCACAATTATTCATAATAAACTTGTGGAATTAAAAGGATCAAAAAGGACAAATCTATTACCTCTAATGGAAGGTCATAAAAAAGCGAAAAAGTCGTGGAAAGAAGTGTGAAAGGTCGCGGAAAAATATGTGAAATACCATAGCATAAAGTTGAAAAGCACGAAATACCTTGGCAAAAATCGCGGAAAAAAGTTGTTTAATACCACGAGAAAAAGCGTAAAATATCGCGAAAAAAAGGCTGAAAAGTCGTGGAAAAATATGCACGGCAAAAAGCGCAGAATATTGTGCATAAAAGCGCGGAATACTGATGAAGTGGTGAAAGAACTTTTGAACAACACATAATTGAACGCGAAATACCGCATGGAAAGTTGTGAAAAAGTGTAAAATACTGCAGGAAAAACAAACAAGGTCACATCGAAGACTAGCATGGTTCAAATAGCGGAATACAATGGATTAAAGCGCGGAATTGATTTTCAATACATTTCTGCACGTTTTTTTTTGTCGGTATTCGGTATTAAAACATGGGCATGAAAACTGTTTTATTTAGTCTGCTAATGCGTCGAAAAAAACTTGAAACTAATGTGTCTATGGTCTAAATGGAAAACGAAAAAATTATGTTTATCCAAGAGCACTTGAATAAAAGATTTAAAATGCTAAAAAATGCGGGTCAGTGGCTAACGGGATACCTAAATATGTATAGACAATAAATGAAATTACAAAATAAAAATCAAAGTGTCCTGCAGGACAACGTCTGCTGGGTCAGCTAGTTATAATTTAAAAAGAGCACGTTCTACCCACTTCAAATTGGCCAGCTAAATGATATTTTATAACTTTTAGTAACATAAAATTAAAATAATCAATACTTTCTCGAAAATTACAATTTTAAATTAAATGTTAAAATGACATTTCGACACTTAGATAACCTTAGATAGGCACTATTCAACCTTTAAACGATTTTATTTTCTATTTAGCACTGTATAGTTTTTATGAATAAGAATTTTGGGTTCAAAGGCCAAATAAGAAGTATCTACATATAGTTATGCACTCACTATAATGCGTTTATAATCGTTTTTTATCTCTCTCTATTTATTCCAAATAAATGTATTTATTGCTAAAGACTTTAAATAATACTAAGCTATTTTGTGGTGCTGAAAAAAATACATTTCCATTAAAACACCGTTATGCTAGCTATTACTTGCTGTTATGGTAAAAATTTATAAGAAAAAAACTTAAATTTTTAGAAAACAAAATTGAAAATCATTAGAGCCGTTTTTTAAAAAAACTATTTTTTCTATATAAAATTTTGCAAGGACTTTTATAAAAAAAAATTGGTACGCCATTTCTAAGGTATTATTTATCAACATCTAAAAACTAAATTTTGAAATAAAGTATTGAGTAGTTTTCAAAAAAATCATTTTTTAAAACAAAAATTCAATTTTTTTTTAATCCAAAAAAAAATAATTTTTGAATTTTTTTACTAAATATTATTACGGAAAATTAAAAGCATCCATGTAAACAAAATGGTTCAAATTGATTAAGTCATGAAGGAGAAAATTAGATCTATAAAAAAACGGTTCTATGGCAGGTACCGTTAATAACGGTTTTTGAAAAAATGGTTTTCATTTAAAGATAGACCTTATACAAAAAACTGACCATGATTTTTTTAATCAAAATCGTAGGAACCATTATTGAGAAAAATGAGTTTTTCTAAAACTGGTATATGACAGGTACCGCAATTTGGGGTCCAAAAAAAAATTCAAAAAATATCTGGGGATAGTCTCCAAAAAACACCACATACCAAGTTTGACGTAAATCGACTCATCCGTTTAGGCTGTATTCTCAGATACATACAGACAGACAGACAGACAGGCCGACAGACAATAGACAGACAGACAGAATTGTCGGACCCACTTTTTTCGCATTCTCTATCATCGTAATGTCATGTTTGATTGTTATCTCAACTTTTTTTGTACGAATGCATAACTTGATATATAGTACCCATATCGTAAGTAAAAATGCAAATTTGTGGTACTCCTCACATAAAAGTGAAATTTTTGGAAGGTTTTTGTATGAACAGAACAAGAAGATTTTATCCAAAATGGCTGAATTTCGAACTACACCTTAGTGTAGCCATTTCTCAATTGTCTTGATTCTAATAAAAGTTATCGTGTTAACAAATTTCCAATGCCAACAACTCCAACCCTGACACTGACACCAACTCCGGCGCTGACAACAACGGTATTTGCACATAAAAATGTCTCTAAAACGTTTTTTCTATACGTTTGATGGTGTTTCACGATGAAATAAACTACAATATATTGCATTCCTTAGAAGATCCCATTTTCGGGATCTTCTTTACCACTAGGTTCTTTTCACCACTGCAGCCTACAATACTAAACCTATTTCCACCCCCACAACACTTATTATATAAATATTTACAATTAAATTACAAATTTCCATACGATTTTACATTTCAATATCATAATTCACATTCAATTGATGTAGAATATTAAATGTTCTTTTTATTCTAGTAAGAACTTGGATTACCAGCAAGTGAGAGAGATTTTGAACATAAAACTTCATGACATGTAAGAACAAAATTGTAATTGAGTAAAATTTACAACAATAGTGAGTTACAAAACTTTTTCAAATACCGTAATTAGACAAAGTTATAATGCAATTGAGAAGTAGAATATCTAAAAAACCATAGCCCCTTGAAATTCTAATATCAGCATCGCAAATAGAACAAAGATATCGGCGGTAAGATTAAGCTTCTATATTCAAATTCCATTTACAAAACTTCTAATTGCTCAGAAAAAAAAAAAAACTTTAAAGAAAAACTTCATTAATTTTAATTACAAAGCCATTCTATTAGATTCCAGATCCAGATCCTAATGAAGAGCTTCCTATACCTATAATAGTGGTATCCCACAAAGAAAAGTAATACTTCGTCTTTTTTTTCCTCAAAATAAAATCAATCTTTAATTTATTCCAAATTCACAAGAAGCTCATTCAAAGTACCTACCTTCTCCAAAACCTACGTTCAAAATTTCAAGAGGAGATAGTTAGATGAGTACAAAAAAAAATACGGTTTGATGAGCATTAGTGCAAGAGGTGATGTCTGTAAAGGGCCTCATTTTCAAAATCATCTAGCTCCCAGCAGCAGCATAGAGAAGAAATTTTCTTCATTGAATTGAATTTATCACAGAGTTGAAATGCAAATAAAAAAAAACTTAAAATAAAGTCCAAGAACTTTTCTTCGTTTGGTCGATTGTAGAAGTTTGATTGATTCTGAACTAAAGCCACAAGAAAAAACTTTTCTTCGATTCTATTTTACACAAAAGGGTCACAAACTTATCACCTTATTATACGACTCGTTCATATCATCAGGATAGATACGTTCTTGGAATTGATGCTAATTTAATGACATATACGCTTTTCATCAAAGAATATTTTCACTTCCATGCTATCCTATCTCCAAATGACACTCACTGTAATTTTATAATGAATTTATTATTATAGAAGTAATAATTGAATTTTTGAAAAGTTACAAGTTGGAGAGGCAAAGTGAATTTTTGCAACGCAAAGTGAAAAAAAAGAGAAGAAAAACAAAAACCTTCACATTCATCACAATGAAACTCTTGTGAAACTAATGTTCCACGTGAGAAGGTATAGTGTATGCTTTTTGGAGTAGCATAGAAAAAAATCTGAGAAAAATAGCAAAACTTAACATTTCACGTCTTGATTTTTTTTTACACTCTAACACTGGATTACCGGGGCTGTATTTTAGATATATGGTAAATAGACAGGAGGCATAAAATGAACTAGTTATTGTATACAAGTTGTATAGGTATGTTATTGAAAAGACAAGAATTTTTTTACCAGCGGTAAGGGTCCTTATTCGTTGAATAAGTTATTCGTGATATGTTCATTCCAGAGCAACCCGTGATACTTACCAGAGCAATCTGTGATACTAAACCTTTTTAACGGTAACATGGACAACACATAAGACTTACTGGAAAATTCTAGAATATAGACTTGTGTAATTCTAATCACTACCAAAGCAATCTGTGATACTTATATGACTGTAGTATTCCGAAGAAACCTGTGATAATTACCAATGCATGTTACAAACTCAAACAATCTGTGATAACTTATGCAAATTTATAGAACAGAGCAGATATTTATCGAAGTAATCTGTGATACAAACTGGATAAATCCATGATATTTCATTTCATTTATTTATTCAATTAAATCCTTTATAATGCGATCTCGACTATGTGCAATAAATTTATGACTGGAAATGATGACGAAATAAGTCGATAATTAATGATAAGATTTGCTCGGAAAATGTAAAAACAATTTAGCCTCATGAAATAAGTCGAAAAATCTGCTGCAATTCTTGATACTTATGGGAGTAAACTGTGATATGCACATGAACCTGTGATAATTCCCAGAGAATTCCATGTTTTTCACGGACACAATCCATGAGAAGTTATCCATATTTATGTATCAGTGATACACTTGATGTTTACGGGAGTAATCGGTGATATTTATCAAAGTAAACTGTGATACTAACTGGATGAATTAATGATATTTCATTTCATTTATTTATTCAATTAAATCTTCTACAATAGGCTTTCGCCTATGTATAATAAATATATGAATGGGAAGAACCCATAATATAAACGGGGGGCAATTTGTGATACTTATGGGAGTAAACTGTGATACATATGTTATATATGTTCCTGAACTGGAGCAGCAATATGTCACATGAACCTTGCACCCGACACTTAATGAAAAATTCCCAAATATAGACCTGATTAATCTAAATAGATACCAGAGCAATCCGTGATACTTAACTACTTAGTAATCCCAAGAAACCTATCATACTTTCCAGAGCATTCCATGTTTTAAACTAACACAATACATGTTAAGTTATCCATATTTATGAACCAGTTACAGGAGTAATCGGTGATATTTATCAAAGTAATCTGTGATACTAATTGAATGAACCCATAATATTTCATCTCATTTATTTATTCCATTAAATCTTTAATAATGGTAAATATTAAAAATGGGTACAATGCGTGATATAACACGGGGGCAATTCGTGATACTTATCTACTTTAGTAATCCGAAAAGAAACCTGTGGTAACTAGCAGATCAATGCATGTTATAAATTTAGACAATCTGTGATAAGCTATGGATATTTATATACCAGAGCAACAATAGATATTTACCGGAGTAATCAGTGATACATATCGAAGTTACCTATGATAGGAACCGGATGACTCTATGATATTTTATTTCATTTAGTTATTTAATTAAATCTTTCACAATGGGCTTTCAACTATGTACAGTAAATATATGAATATGTAGAGCCTGTGATATAAACTGCAAGCCATTCGTGATACTTATGGGAGTAAACTGTGACATGTTATGTATTTTCCTGAACTGGGGCAATATATTACATGAACCCTGCACCCAACACTTAATGGAAAATTCAAGAAAATAGACCTGAGTAATCTTAACAGGTACCGTGATACTTATGTATCTATACTGTAGTAATCTGAACAAAAACCTGTGATACTTACCAGAGAATTCCATGTTATATACTGAGACAATCCGTTATTCATGCTTATGTACCAGAGATAAACTTGATGTTTACAAAAGTAATCTGTGATATTTATTAAAGTAACCTGTAATACTAACTATATGATATTAGTATGATATTTCATTTCATTTATTCAATTAAATCTCTTATAATGGGCTTTAACCTATAGTAAATTTTTAAAAATGGATACAATGCGTGATATATCACACAGGGGGGCAGTCCGTGATACTTAGCACAAGCGGACGATAGACGGTTATGGTTATAGCGTTATCTCCTTCGGTCTTGTCTTCTTTTCAACTTTATTGGTTGAGCTTTGTATTAGAAGATTTAATGGTAAAATTCAGACCAAGGGCTCTTTTATGTGATAGAACGTACAAATCCAGTCCTGTTTCAACGATTAAACTTCTTTCATACAATAGTGCTTTTGCTACTTTAGGTTTGGTAGCACTGGCTGCTTTTGCAGTAAGAAACAATTCGTCAGATTCTCAATTTTTCAATCTTCAAGCAAAAAAGTGGTGTATAGAGGATTTTCACGTCAGTGATGACGATATGGCGGG
Organism: Meliscaeva auricollis; assembly: GCA_948107695.1. NCBI lineage: Eukaryota > Metazoa > Arthropoda > Insecta > Diptera > Syrphidae > Meliscaeva > Meliscaeva auricollis. The sequence goes on along the minus strand of OX403616.1, from coordinate 10,959,835 downwards.
ATTGGTGGTATAAAATTGTATTTCAGAATGGTGATAAGAGCTGAGAGTGAATGTATGCCCATTCTGAAAAAGCTACCCCTGCAATTGCATGCCAAATTTATTGACGTATTATAAGATTCCCTTCAGAATGGGAGGTGTTTTTTTTTACATTTTTAAAAAAGCATTGTGCATTTATGTTTTTGACAAGCAATTTCTTCTTTTGCCAACACAAAAGCAGGCGCTTGTCAATATTTTCCTCTTTTTAGTTGTGGAGAAAGGAGAATCAATCCGAATCCGATATTATAATATGACCCATCAATTATGTGTTTTTCAGTTCAACAGGGTTACCATATTCTGAGCTTTACAGTCATAGTTTTATTTTTTTGAATTTTTACCATATTTTTGACTTTTGTTTGGAAATATTAATATTTTCGTTTTTTAATAAGCCAAAAAGTTATAATGTCTAAATTAATGTAGTTTTTTTCGTTCAAACAGGGTTGCCACGTTGATGTATCCGTTTTGAAAATGGCAACCGTACTTATGTTTTTATTTTCAGTACCAACTTATCTTTTATTTGACACAAATTTAAGTCTTTAACCATAGGAGCTAAGTAATCCGACGGTCGCCGCTTGAACTAATAGGTGTGATATCTAATAAAGTTAGAAAAGTGCTTCCGAGATGTTAAAAAAAGGGGTCTTTTTGAAAACCTTACAAAATTTAATGAAATTGGCTTCAATTAAAACCGAAAGGTCTCCAATATCGACTAGGGGAAGAGCTTGATTGCTTGAATTTGTAAAAGAACATTAATTTCAGCAACAAGAGAGCATAAAGTTCTCTTTTTTCTCTCAATCTTCTAATGGAGATCAGAATAAAAATAGAAGAATATATCCAAAAGAATCATCATTCTTAGAAAAATACAAACAAAAATTAGTGAGAAATGGCTGAAAGGATGGAAATTCCATTAATGCTGTCAAAGTAAATTTCATTGCATGCAAAACACATACGCACTCGCTTATTATACCGTCCTTAAGATCTACAGAAGAGAGAAAAAAAAAATGTGGAAGAAGAAAATCACTATCCGAGGCATGATTAATTTTTGTTGGCTGATCCTGTGCTCTTTTCTATTCCTATAGGTACCTAGATTCATTCTTACCTCTGCTATACCGTCTTTTGCGTTTAGCTTGGTGCCTTCCTTTGTATATTAGATGTCGTTCGGGAGTCTGGTTGTGTGCTCCTTTTTAAAGGATAAAATGAATAACATTACTGGCAAGCTCACTAAATCCCCTTAAACCATTTGCATTATCAAAAATGAAGAGAGAGTTGTTAGGATATTTGGTGTTGGTTTGGGCGCATGAGGCCATGGATAGATAGAAGATGTAAAATCAGCTAACACCCACGCAAAGTCCTTATACCTTCCATACTGGGTTCAGGTCTAGTTCATGGGTACAAAACTGAGCGGGGCGGCGCGGTGGTGGTGGCAGGAGTTATGTTTTGAGCTGTGAATGTGAAACATCAGATTGAGAAGTTGACTTTTTATCAGGATGGATGATTGCATTTCATGTCAAGCCGACAGCATTCCTTGGAGGTGACATAAAAAGGTATGTCAAATTTTATGGGTGATAGCACAGAGAAGCTATAGAGATGTTATTATGCGCTGGTGCCTTTGGTTTGATTGTATTTCACTGGGAGAGATTGTTTGTTTGTTGGACTTTTATGTACAACAAAACAGGGAACCAAACAAGGACAAGAAGGTTGGTTGTTGATTTACTGTGAATATACTAGTTGAAGGAATAAAATTCAAATAAGTTTCATTTTCGAGCATCTTTGATTGTCCTTTACTTTTGCGTTGAATGTTGTTCGTGAATGAATTCATCATATATGGCAGAGAGGATGTGGTTGTAAAGCAAACGGGCATAAGTCAAGTATAGGAACATAAGTAGCTAACATATAAATAAATGACATTTTTAAAAACGTGTTTTTGGGATAAATTGGTATGCCATCCGATAGATATGCGTTCGCAGAGTGCAGAAATGTATTTTTTATCAAATTTGGACGAGTAGTTTTGCTTTTATGCCAAAATAACATTTAAATAAATGACATTTTTAAAAACGTGTTTTTGCGATAAATTGGTATGCCATCCGATAGATATGCGTTCGCAGAGTGCAGAAATGTATTTTTTATCAAATTTGGACGAGTAGTTTTGCTTTTATGCCAAAAAAACATATAAATAATTGACATTTTTAAAAACGTGTTTTTGCGATAAATTGGTATGCCATCCGATAGATATGCGTTCGCAGAGTGCAGAAATGTATTTTTTATCAAATTTGGACGAGTAGTTTTGCTTTTATGCCAAAAAAACATATAAATAATTGACATTTTTAAAAACGTGTTTTTGCGATAAATTGGTATGCCATCCGATAGATATGCGTTCGCAGAGTGCAGAAATGTATTTTTTATCAAATTTGGACGAGTAGTTTTGCTTTTATGCCAAAAAAACATATAAATAATTGACATTTTTAAAAACGTGTTTTTGCGATAAATTGGTATGCCATCCGATAGATATGCGTTCGCAGAGTGCAGAAATGTATTTTTTATCAAATTTGGACGAGTAGTTTTGCTTTTATGCCAAAAAAACATATAAATAATTGACATTTTTAAAAACGTGTTTTTGCGATAAATTGGTATGCCATCCGATAGATATGCGTTCGCAGAGTGCAGAAATGTATTTTTTATCAAATTTGGACGAGTAGTTTTGCTTTTATGCCAAAAAAACATATAAATAATTGACATTTTTATGCCATCCGATAGATATGCGTTCGCAGAGTGCAGAAATGTATTTTTTATCAAATTTGGACGAGTAGTTTTGCTTTTATGCCAAAAAAACATATAAATAATTGACATTTTTAAAAACGTGTTTTTGCGATAAATTGGTATGCCATCCGATAGATATGCGTTCGCAGAGTGCAGAAATGTATTTTTTATCAAATTTGGACGAGTAGTTTTGCTTTTATGCCAAAATAACATATAAATAAATGACATTTTTAAAAACGTGTTTTTGCGATAAATTGGTATGCCATCCGATAGATATGCGTTCTCAGAGTGCAGAAATGTATTTTTTATCAAATTTGGACGAGTAGTTTTGCTTTTATGCCAAAATAACATATAAATAATTGACATTTTTAAAAACGTGTTTTTGCGATAAATTGGTATGCCATCCGATAGATATGCGTTCGCAGAGTGCAGAAATGTATTTTTTATCAAATTTGGACGAGTAGTTTTGCTTTTATGCCAAAATAACATATAAATAATTGACATTTTTAAAAACGTGTTTTTGCGATAAATTGGTATGCCATCCGATAGATATGCGTTCGCAGAGTGCAGAAATGTATTTTTTATCAAATTTGGACGAGTAGTTTTGCTTTTATGCCAAAATAACATATAAATAATTGACATTTTTAAAAACGTGTTTTTGCGATAAATTGGTATGCCATCCGATAGATATGCGTTCGCAGAGTGCAGAAATGTATTTTTTATCAAATTTGGACGAGTAGTTTTGCTTTTATGCCAAAATAACATATAAATAATTGACATTTTTAAAAACGTGTTTTTGCGATAAATTGGTATGCCATCCGATAGATATGCGTTCGCAGAGTGCAGAAATGTATTTTTTATCAAATTTGGACGAGTAGTTTTGCTTTTATGCCAAAATAACATATAAATAAATGACATTTTTAAAAACGTGTTTTTGCGATAAATTGGTATGCCATCCGATAGATATGCGTTCGCAGAGTGCAGAAATGTATTTTTTATCAAATTTGGACGAGTAGTTTTGCTTTTATGCCAAAATAACATATAAATAATTGACATTTTTAAAAACGTGTTTTTGCGATAAATTGGTATGCCATCCGATAGATATGCGTTCGCAGAGTGCAGAAATGTATTTTTTATCAAATTTGGACGAGTAGTTTTGCTTTTATGCCAAAAAAACATATAAGTAATTGACATTTTTAAAAACGTGTTTTTGCGCAGAGTGCAGAAATGTATTTTTTATCAAATTTGGACGAGTAGTTTTGCTTTTATGCCAAAATAACATATAAATAATTGACATTTTTAAAAACGTGTTTTTGCGATAAATTGGTATGCCATCCGATAGATATGCGTTCGCAGAGTGCAGATATGTATTTTTTATCAAATTTGGACGAGTAGTTTTGCTTTTATGCCAAAATAACATATAAATAATTGACATTTTTAAAAAACGTGTTTTTGCGATAAATTGGTATGCCATCCGATAGATATGCGTTCGCAGAGTGCAGAAATGTATTTTTTATCAAATTTGGACGAGTAGTTTTGCTTTTATGCCAAAATAACATATAAATAATTGACATTTTTAAAAACGTGTTTTTGCGATAAATTGGTATGCCATCCGATAGATATGCGTTCGCAGAGTGCAGAAATGTATTTTTTATCAAATTTGGACGAGTAGTTTTGCTTTTATGCCAAAATAACATATAAATAATTGACATTTTTAAAAACGTGTTTTTGCGATAAATTGGTATGCCATCCGATAGATATGCGTTCGCAGAGTGCAGAAATGTATTTTTTATCAAATTTGGACGAGTAGTTTTGCTTTTATGCCAAAATAACATATAAATAATTGACATTTTTAAAAACGTGTTTTTGCGATAAATTGGTATGCCATCCGATAGATATGCGTTCGCAGAGTGCAGAAATGTATTTTTTATCAAATTTGGACGAGTAGTTTTGCTTTTATGCCAAAATAACATATAAATAATTGACATTTTTAAAAACGTGTTTTTGCGATAAATTGGTATGCCATCCGATACATATGCGTTCGCAGAGTGCAGAAATGTATTTTTTATCAAATTTGGACGAGTAGTTTTGCTTTTATGCCAAAATAACATATAAATAAATGACATTTTTAAAAACGTGTTTTTGCGATAAATTGGTATGCCATCCGATAGATATGCGTTCGCAGAGTGCAGAAATGTATTTTTTATCAAATTTGGACGAGTAGTTTTGCTTTTATGCCAAAATAACATATAAATAATTGACATTTTTAAAAACGTGTTTTTGCGATAAATTGGTATGCCATCCGATAGATATGCGTTCGCAGAGTGCAGAAATGTATTTTTTATCAAATTTGGACGAGTAGTTTTGCTTTTATGCCAAAATAACATATAAATAATTGACATTTTTAAAACGTGTTTTTGCGATAAATTGGTATGCCATCCGATAGATATGCGTTCGCAGAGTGCAGAAATGTATTTTTTATCAAATTTGGACGAGTAGTTTTGCTTTTATGCCAAAATAACATATAAATAATTGACATTTTTAAAAACGTGTTTTTGCGATAAATTGGTTGCCATCCGATAGATATGCGTTCGCAGAGTGCAGAAATGTATTTTTTATCAAATTTGGACGAGTAGTTTTGCTTTTATGTCAAAATAACATATAAATAATTGACATTTTTAAAAACGTGTTTTTGCGATAAATTGGTATGCCATCCGATAGATATGCGTTCGCAGAGTGCAGAAATGTATTTTTTATCAAATTTGGACGAGTAGTTTTGCTTTTATGCCAAAATAACATATAAATAATTGACATTTTTAAAAAACGTGTTTTTGCGATAAATTGGTATGCCATCCGATAGATATGCGTTCGCAGAGTGCAGAAATGTATTTTTTATCAAATTTGGACGAGTAGTTTTGCTTTTATGCCAAAATAACATATAAATAATTGACATTTTTAAAAACGTGTTTTTGCGATAAATTGGTTGCCATCCGATAGATATGCGTTCGCAGAGTGCAGAAATGTATTTTTTATCAAATTTGGACGAGTAGTTTTGCTTTTATGCCAAAATAACATATAAATAATTGACATTTTTAAAAACGTGTTTTTGCGATAAATTGGTATGCCATCCGATAGATATGCGTTCGCAGAGTGCAGAAATGTATTTTTTATCAAATTTGGACGAGTAGTTTTGCTTTATGCCAAAATAACATATAAATAATTGACATTTTTAAAAACGTGTTTTTGCGATAAATTGGTATGCCATCCGATAGATATGCGTTCGCAGAGTGCAGAAATGTATTTTTTATCAAATTTGGACGAGTAGTTTTGCTTTTATGCCAAAATAACATATAAATAAATGACATTTTTAAAAACGTGTTTTTGCGATAAATTGGTATGCCATCCGATAGATATGCGTTCTCAGAGTGCAGAAATGTATTTTTTATCAAATTTGGACGAGTAGTTTTGCTTTTATGCCAAAATAACATATAAATAATTGACATTTTTAAAAACGTGTTTTTGCGATAAATTGGTATGCCATCCGATAGATATGCGTTCGCAGAGTGCAGAAATGTATTTTTTATCAAATTTGGACGAGTAGTTTTGCTTTTATGCCAAAATAACATATAAATAATTGACATTTTTAAAAACGTGTTTTTGCGATAAATTGGTATGCCATCCGATAGATATGCGTTCGCAGAGTGCAGAAATGTATTTTTTATCAAATTTGGACGAGTAGTTTTGCTTTTATGCCAAAATAACATATAAATAATTGACATTTTTAAAAACGTGTTTTTGCGATAAATTGGTATGCCATCCGATAGATATGCGTTCGCAGAGTGCAGAAATGTATTTTTTATCAAATTTGGACGAGTAGTTTTGCTTTTATGCCAAAATAACATATAAATAAATGACATTTTTAAAAACGTGTTTTTGCGATAAATTGGTATGCCATCCGATAGATATGCGTTCTCAGAGTGCAGAAATGTATTTTTTATCAAATTTGGACGAGTAGTTTTGCTTTTATGCCAAAATAACATATAAATAATTGACATTTTTAAAACGTGTTTTTGCGATAAATTGGTATGCCATCCGATAGATATGCGTTCGCAGAGTGCAGAAATGTATTTTTTATCAAATTTGGACGAGTAGTTTTGCTTTTATGCCAAAATAACATATAAATAATTGACATTTTTAAAAACGTGTTTTTGCGATAAATTGGTATGCCATCCGATAGATATGCGTTCGCAGAGTGCAGAAATGTATTTTTTATCAAATTTGGACGAGTAGTTTTGCTTTTATGCCAAAATAACATATAAATAATTGACATTTTTAAAAACGTGTTTTTGCGATAAATTGGTATGCCATCCGATAGATATGCGTTCGCAGAGTGCAGAAATGTATTTTTTATCAAATTTGGACGAGTAGTTTTGCTTTTATGCCAAAATAACATATAAATAATTGACATTTTTAAAAACGTGTTTTTGCGATAAATTGGTATGCCATCCGATAGATATGCGTTCGCAGAGTGCAGAAATGTATTTTTTATCAAATTTGGACGAGTAGTTTTGCTTTTATGCCAAAATAACATATAAATAATTGACATTTTTAAAAACGTGTTTTTGCGATAAATTGGTATGCCATCCGATACATATGCGTTCGCAGAGTGCAGAAATGTATTTTTTATCAAATTTGGACGAGTAGTTTTGCTTTTATGCCAAAATAACATATAAATAATTGACATTTTTAAAAACGTGTTTTTGCGATAAATTGGTATGCCATCCGATAGATATGCGTTCGCAGAGTGCAGAAATGTATTTTTTATCAAATTTGGACGAGTAGTTTTGCTTTTATGCCAAAATAACATATAAATAATTGACATTTTAAAAAACGTGTTTTTGCGATAAATTGGTATGCCATCCGATAGATATGCGTTCGCAGAGTGCAGAAATGTATTTTTATCAAATTTGGACGAGTAGTTTTGCTTTTATGCCAAAATAACATATAAATAATTGACATTTTTAAAAACGTGTTTTTGCGATAAATTGGTATGCCATCCGATAGATATGCGTTCGCAGAGTGCAGAAATGTATTTTTTATCAAATTTGGACGAGTAGTTTTGCTTTTATGCCAAAATAACATATAAATAATTGACATTTTTAAAAACGTGTTTTTGCGATAAATTGGTATGCCATCCGATAGATATGCGTTCGCAGAGTGCAGAAATGTATTTTTTATCAAATTTGGACGAGTAGTTTTGCTTTTATGCCAAAATAACATATAAATAATTGACATTTTTAAAACGTGTTTTTGCGATAAATTGGTATGCCATCCGATAGATATGCGTTCGCAGAGTGCAGAAATGTATTTTTTATCAAATTTGGACGAGTAGTTTTGCTTTTATGCCAAAATAACATATAAATAAATGACATTTTTAAAACGTGTTTTTGCGATAAATTGGTATGCCATCCGATAGATATGCGTTCGCAGAGTGCAGAAATGTATTTTTTATCAAATTTGGACGAGTAGTTTTGCTTTTATGCCAAAATAACATATAAATAATTGACATTTTTAAAAACGTGTTTTTGCGATAAATTGGTATGCCATCCGATAGATATGCGTTCGCAGAGTGCAGAAATGTATTTTTTATCAAATTTGGACGAGTAGTTTTGCTTTTATGCCAAAATAACATATAAATAATTGACATTTTTAAAAACGTGTTTTTGCGATAAATTGGTATGCCATCCGATAGATATGCGTTCGCAGAGTGCAGAAATGTATTTTTTATCAAATTTGGACGAGTAGTTTTGCTTTTATGCCAAAATAACATATAAATAATTGACATTTTTAAAAACGTGTTTTTGCGATAAATTGGTATGCCATCCGATAGATATGCGTTCGCAGAGTGCAGAAATGTATTTTTTATCAAATTTGGACGAGTAGTTTTGCTTTTATGCCAAAATAACATATAAATAATTGACATTTTTAAAAACGTGTTTTTGCGATAAATTGGTATGCCATCCGATAGATATGCGTTCGCAGAGTGCAGAAATGTATTTTTTATCAAATTTGGACGAGTAGTTTTGCTTTTATGCCAAAATAACATATAAATAATTGACATTTTTAAAAACGTGTTTTTGCGATAAATTGGTATGCCGTCCGATACATATGCGTTCGCAGAGTGCAGAAATGTATTTTTTATCAAATTTGGACGAGTAGTTTTGCTTTTATGCCAAAATAACATATAAATAATTGACATTTTTAAAAACGTGTTTTTGCGATAAATTGGTATGCCATCCGATAGATATGCGTTCGCAGAGTGCAGAAATGTATTTTTTATCAAATTTGGACGAGTAGTTTTGCTTTTATGCCAAAATAACATATAAATAATTGACATTTTTAAAAACGTGTTTTTGCGATAAATTGGTATGCCATCCGATAGATATGCGTTCGCAGAGTGCAGAAATGTATTTTTTATCAAATTTGGACGAGTAGTTTTGCTTTTATGCCAAAATAACATATAAATAATTGACATTTTTAAAAACGTGTTTTTGCGATAAATTGGTATGCCATCCGATAGATATGCGTTCGCAGAGTGCAGAAATGTATTTTTTATCAAATTTGGACGAGTAGTTTTGCTTTTATGCCAAAATAACATATAAATAATTGACATTTTTAAAAACGTGTTTTTGCGATAAATTGGTTGCCATCCGATAGATATGCGTTCGCAGAGTGCAGAAATGTATTTTTTATCAAATTTGGACGAGTAGTTTTGCTTTTATGCCAAAATAACATATAAATAATTGACATTTTTAAAAACGTGTTTTTGCGATAAATTGGTATGCCATCCGATAGATATGCGTTCGCAGAGTGCAGAAATGTATTTTTTATCAAATTTGGACGAGTAGTTTTGCTTTTATGCCAAAATAACATATAAATAATTGACATTTTTAAAAACGTGTTTTTGCGATAAATTGGTATGCCATCCGATAGATATGCGTTCGCAGAGTGCAGAAATGTATTTTTTATCAAATTTGGACGAGTAGTTTTGCTTTTATGCCAAAATAACATATAAATAATTGACATTTTTAAAAACGTGTTTTGCGATAATTGGTATGCCATCCGATAGATATGCGTTCGCAGAGTGCAGAAATGTATTTTTTATCAAATTTGGACGAGTAGTTTTGCTTTTATGCCAAAATAACATATAAATAATTGACATTTTTAAAAACGTGTTTTTGCGATAAATTGGTATGCCATCGATAGATATGCGTTCGCAGAGTGCAGAAATGTATTTTTTATCAAATTTGGACGAGTAGTTTTGCTTTTATGCCAAAATAACATATAAATAATTGACATTTTTAAAAACGTGTTTTTGCGATAAATTGGTATGCCATCCGATAGATATGCGTTCGCAGAGTGCAGAAATGTATTTTTTATCAAATTTGGACGAGTAGTTTTGCTTTTATGCCAAAATAACATATAAATAATTGACATTTTTAAAAACGTGTTTTTGCGATAAATTGGTATGCCATCCGATAGATATGCGTTCGCAGAGTGCAGAAATGTATTTTTTATCAAATTTGGACGAGTAGTTTTGCTTTTATGCCAAAATAACATATAAATAAATGACATTTTTAAAACGTGTTTTTGCGATAAATTGGTATGCCATCCGATAGATATGCGTTCGCAGAGTGCAGAAATGTATTTTTTATCAAATTGGACGAGTAGTTTTGCTTTTATGCCAAATAACATATAAATAATTGACATTTTTAAAAACGTGTTTTTGCGATAAATTGGTATGCCATCCGATAGATATGCGTTCGCAGAGTGCAGAAATGTATTTTTTATCAAATTTGGACGAGTAGTTTTGCTTTTATGCCAAAATAACATATAAATAATTGACATTTTTAAAAACGTGTTTTTGCGATAAATTGGTATGCCATCCGATAGATATGCGTTCGCAGAGTGCAGAAATGTATTTTTTATCAAATTTGGACGAGTAGTTTTGCTTTTATGCCAAAAAAACATATAAATAATTGACATTTTTAAAAACGTGTTTTTGCGATAAATTGGTATGCCATCCGATAGATATGCGTTCGCAGAGTGCAGAAATGTATTTTTTATCAAATTTGGACGAGTAGTTTTGCTTTTATGCCAAAATAACATATAAATAATTGACATTTTTAAAAACGTGTTTTTGCGATAAATTGGTATGCCATCCGATAGATATGCGTTCGCAGAGTGCAGAAATGTATTTTTTATCAAATTTGGACGAGTAGTTTTGCTTTTATGCCAAAAAAACATATAAATAAATGACATTTTTAAAACGTGTTTTTGCGATAAATTGGTATGCCATCCGATAGATATGCGTTCGCAGAGTGCAGAAATGTATTTTTTATCAAATTTGGACGAGTAGTTTTGCTTTTATGCCAAAAAAACATATAAATAATTGACATTTTTAAAAACGTGTTTTTGCGATAAATTGGTATGCCATCCGATAGATATGCGTTCGCAGAGTGCAGAAATGTATTTTTTATCAAATTTGGACGAGTAGTTTTGCTTTTATGCCAAAAAAACATATAAGTAATTGACATTTTTAAAAACGTGTTTTTGCGATAAATTGGTATGCCATCCGATAGATATGCGTTCGCAGAGTGCAGAAATGTATTTTTTATCAAATTTGGACGAGTAGTTTTGCTTTTATGCCAAAATAACATATAAATAATTGACATTTTTAAAAACGTGTTTTTGCGATAAATTGGTATGCCATCCGATAGATATGCGTTCGCAGAGTGCAGAAATGTATTTTTTATCAAATTTGGACGAGTAGTTTTGCTTTTATGCCAAAAAAACATATAAATAATTGACATTTTTAAAACGTGTTTTTGCGATAAATTGGTATGCCATCCGATAGATATGCGTTCGCAGAGTGCAGAAATGTATTTTTTATCAAATTTGGACGAGTAGTTTTGCTTTTATGCCAAAATAACATATAAATAAATGACATTTTTAAAAACGTGTTTTTGCGATAAATTGGTATGCCATCCGATAGATATGCGTTCGCAGAGTGCAGAAATGTATTTTTTATCAAATTTGGACGAGTAGTTTTGCTTTTATGCCAAAAAACATATAAGTAATTGACATTTTTAAAAACGTGTTTTTGCGATAAATTGGTATGCCATCCGATAGATATGCGTTCGCAGAGTGCAGAAATGTATTTTTTATCAAATTTGGACGAGTAGTTTTGCTTTTATGCCAAAATAACATATAAATAATTGACATTTTTAAAAACGTGTTTTTGCGATAAATTGGTATGCCATCCGATAGATATGCGTTCGCAGAGTGCAGAAATGTATTTTTTATCAAATTTGGACGAGTAGTTTTGCTTTTATGCCAAAATAACATATAAATAATTGACATTTTTAAAACGTGTTTTTGCGATAAATTGGTTGCCATCCGATAGATATGCGTTCGCAGAGTGCAGAAATGTATTTTTTATCAAATTTGGACGAGTAGTTTTGCTTTTATGCCAAAATAACATATAAATAATTGACATTTTTAAAAACGTGTTTTTGCGATAAATTGGTATGCCATCCGATAGATATGCGTTCGCAGAGTGCAGAAATGTATTTTTTATCAAATTTGGACGAGTAGTTTTGCTTTTATGCCAAAATAACATATAAATAATTGACATTTTTAAAAACGTATTTTTGCGATAAATTGGTATGCCATCCGATAGATATGCGTTCGCAGAGTGCAGAAATGTATTTTTTATCAAATTTGGACGAGTAGTTTTGCTTTTATGCCAAAATAACATATAAATAATTGACATTTTTAAAAACGTGTTTTTGCGATAAATTGGTATGCCATCCGATAGATATGCGTTCGCAGAGTGCAGAAATGTATTTTTTATCAAATTTGGACGAGTAGTTTTGCTTTTATGCCAAAATAACATATAAATAAATGACATTTTTAAAAACGTGTTTTTGCGATAAATTGTATGCCATCCGATAGATATGCGTTCGCAGAGTGCAGAAATGTATTTTTTATCAAATTTGGACGAGTAGTTTTGCTTTTATGCCAAAATAACATATAAATAATTGACATTTTTAAAACGTGTTTTTGCGATAAATGGTATGCCATCCGATAGATATGCGTTCGCAGAGTGCAGAAATGTATTTTTTATCAAATTTGGACGAGTAGTTTTGCTTTTATGCCAAAATAACATATAAATAATTGACATTTTTAAAAACGTGTTTTTGCGATAAATTGGTATGCCATCCGATAGATATGCGTTCGCAGAGTGCAGAAATGTATTTTTTATCAAATTTGGACGAGTAGTTTTGCTTTTATGCCAAAATAACATATAAATAATTGACATTTTTAAAAACGTGTTTTTGCGATAAATTGGTATGCCATCCGATAGATATGCGTTCGCAGAGTGCAGAAATGTATTTTTTATCAAATTTGGACGAGTAGTTTTGCTTTTATGCCAAAATAACATATAAATAATTGACATTTTTAAAAACGTGTTTTTGCGATAAATTGGTATGCCATCCGATAGATATGCGTTCGCAGAGTGCAGAAATGTATTTTTATCAAATTTGGACGAGTAGTTTTGCTTTTATGCCAAAATAACATATAAATAATTGACATTTTTAAAAACGTGTTTTTGCGATAAATTGGTATGCCATCCGATAGATATGCGTTCGCAGAGTGCAGAAATGTATTTTTATCAAATTTGGACGAGTAGTTTTGCTTTTATGCCAAAATAACATATAAATAATTGACATTTTTAAAAACGTGTTTTTGCGATAAATTGGTATGCCATCCGATAGATATGCGTTCGCAGAGTGCAGAAATGTATTTTTATCAAATTTGGACGAGTAGTTTTGCTTTTATGCCAAAATAACATATAAATAATTGACATTTTTAAAAACGTGTTTTTGCGATAAATTGTATGCCATCCGATAGATATGCGTTCGCAGAGTGCAGAAATGTATTTTTTATCAAATTTGGACGAGTAGTTTTGTTTTTATGCCAAAATAACATATAAATAATTGACATTTTTAAAACGTGTTTTTGCGATAAATTGGTATGCCATCCGATAGATATGCGTTCGCAGAGTGCAGAAATGTATTTTTTTTCAAATTTGGACGAGTAGTTTTGCTTTTATGCAAAAATAACATATAAATAAATGACATTTTTTAAAAACGTGTTTTTGGGATAAATTGGTATGCCATCCGATAGATATGCGTTCGCAGAGTGCAGAAATGTATTTTTTATCAAATTTGGACGAGTAGTTTTGCTTTTATGCCAAAATAACATATAAATAAATGACATTTTTAAAAACGTGTTTTTGCGATAAATTGGTATGCCATCCGATAGATATGCGTTCGCAGAGTGCAGAAATGTATTTTTTATCAAATTTGGACGAGTAGTTTTGCTTTTATGCAAAAATAACATATAAATAAATGACATTTTTAAAACGTGTTTTTGCGATAAATTGGTATGCCATCCGATAGATATGCGTTCGCAGAGTGCAGAAATGTATTTTTTATCAAATTTGGACGAGTAGTTTGCTTTTATTCAAAAATAACATATAAATAAATGACATTTTTAAAACGTGTTTTTGGATAAATTGGTATGCCATCCGATAGATATGCGTTCGCAGAGTGCAGAAATGTATTTTTTATCAAATTTGGACGAGTAGTTTTGCTTTTATGCCAAAATAACATATAAATAAATGACATTTTTAAAAACGTGTTTTTGCGATAAATTGGTATGCCATCCGATAGATATGCGTTCGCAGAGTGCAGAAATGTATTTTTTATCAAATTTGGACGAGTAGTTTTGCTTTTATGCCAAAATAACATATAAATAAATGACATTTTTAAAAACGTGTTTTTGAAATTGGTATGCCATCCGATAGATATGCGTTCGCAGAGTGCAGAAATGTATTTTTATCAAATTTGGACGAGTAGTTTTGCTTTTATGCCAAAATAACATATAAATAAATGACATTTTTAAAAACGTGTTTTTGCGATAAATTGGTATGCCATCCGATAGATATGCGTTCGCAGAGTGCAGAAATGTATTTTTTATCAAATTTGGACGAGTAGTTTTGCTTTTATGCCAAAATAACATATAAATAATTGACATTTTTAAAAACGTGTTTTTGCGATAAATTGGTATGCCATCCGATAGATATGCGTTCGCAGAGTGCAGAAATGTATTTTTTATCAAATTTGACGAGTAGTTTTGCTTTTATGCAAAATAACATATAAATAAATGACATTTTTAAAACGTGTTTTTGCGATAAATTGGTATGCCATCCGATAGATATGCGTTCGCAGAGTGCAGAAATGTATTTTTTATCAAATTTGGACGAGTAGTTTTGCTTTTATGCAAAATAACATATAAATAAATGACATTTTTAAAAACGTGTTTTTGCGATAAATTGGTATGCCATCCGATAGATATGCGTTCGCAGAGTGCAGAAATGTATTTTTTATCAAATTTGGACGAGTAGTTTTGCTTTTATGCCAAAATAACATATAAATAAATGACATTTTTAAAAACGTGTTTTTGCGATAAATTGGTATGCCATCCGATAGATATGCGTTCGCAGAGTGCAGAAATGTATTTTTTATCAAATTTGGACGAGTAGTTTTGCTTTTATGCCAAAATAACATATAAATAATTGACATTTTTAAAAACGTGTTTTTGCGATAAATTGGTATGCCATCCGATAGATATGCGTTCGCAGAGTGCAGAAATGTATTTTTTATCAAATTTGGACGAGTAGTTTTGCTTTTATGCCAAAATAACATATAAATAATTGACATTTTTAAAAACGTGTTTTTGCGATAAATTGGTATGCCATCCGATAGATATGCGTTCGCAGAGTGCAGAAATGTATTTTTTATCAAATTTGGACGAGTAGTTTTGCTTTTATGCCAAAAAAACATATAAGTAATTGACATTTTTTAAAAACGTGTTTTTGCGATAAATTGGTATGCCATCCGATAGATATGCGTTCGCAGAGTGCAGAAATGTATTTTTTATCAAATTTGGACGAGTAGTTTTGCTTTTATGCCAAAATAACATATAAATAATTGACATTTTTAAAAACGTGTTTTTGCGATAAATTGGTATGCCATCCGATAGATATGCGTTCGCAGAGTGCAGAAATGTATTTTTTATCAAATTTGGACGAGTAGTTTTGCTTTTATGCAAAAATAACATATAAATAAATGACATTTTTAAAAACGTGTTTTTGGGATAAATTGGTATGCCATCCGATAGATATGCGTTCGCAGAGTGCAGAAATGTATTTTTTATCAAATTTGGACGAGTAGTTTTGCTTTTATGCCAAAATAACATATAAATAATTGACATTTTTAAAACGTGTTTTTGCGATAAATTGGTATGCCATCCGATAGATATGCGTTCGCAGAGTGCAGAAATGTATTTTTTATCAAATTTGGACGAGTAGTTTTGCTTTTATGCCAAAATAACATATAAATAAATGACATTTTTAAAAACGTGTTTTTGCGATAAATTGGTATGCCATCCGATAGATATGCGTTCGCAGAGTGCAGAAATGTATTTTTTATCAAATTTGGACGAGTAGTTTTGCTTTTATGCCAAAATAACATATAAATAATTGACATTTTAAAAACGTGTTTTTGCGATAAATTGGTATGCCATCCGATAGATATGCGTTCGCAGAGTGCAGAAATGTATTTTTTATCAAATTTGGACGAGTAGGTTTGCTTTTATGCCAAAATAACATATAAATAAATGACATTTTTAAAAACGTGTTTTTGCGATAAATTGGTATGCCATCCGATAGATATGCGTTCGCAGAGTGCAGAAATGTATTTTTTATCAAATTTGGACGAGTAGTTTTGCTTTATGCCAAAATAACATATAAGTAATTGACATTTTTTAAAACGTGTTTTTGCGATAAATTGGTATGCCATCCGATAGATATGCGTTCGCAGAGTGCAGAAATGTATTTTTTATCAAATTTGGACGAGTAGTTTTGCTTTTATGCCAAAATAACATATAAATAAATGACATTTTTAAAAACGTGTTTTTGCGATAAATTGGTATGCCATCCGATAGATATGCGTTCGCAGAGTGCAGAAATGTATTTTTTATCAAATTTGGACGAGTAGTTTTGCTTTTATGCCAAAATAACATATAAATAAATGACATTTTTAAAAACGTGTTTTTGCGATAAATTGGTATGCCATCCGATAGATATGCGTTCGCAGAGTGCAGAAATGTATTTTTTATCAAATTTGGACGAGTAGTTTTGCTTTTATGCCAAAATAACATATAAATAATTGACATTTTTAAAAACGTGTTTTTGCGATAAATTGGTATGCCATCCGATAGATATGCGTTCGCAGAGTGCAGAAATGTATTTTTTATCAAATTTGGACGAGTAGTTTTGCTTTTATGCCAAATAACATATAAATAATTGACATTTTTAAAAACGTGTTTTTGCGATAAATTGGTATGCCATCCGATAGATATGCGTTCGCAGAGTGCAGAAATGTATTTTTTATCAAATTTGGACGAGTAGTTTTGCTTTTATGCCAAAATAACATATAAATAATTGACATTTTTAAAAACGTGTTTTTGCGATAAATTGGTATGCCATCCGATAGATATGCGTTCGCAGAGTGCAGAAATGTATTTTTTATCAAATTTGGACGAGTAGTTTTGCTTTTATGCCAAAATAACATATAAATAATTGACATTTTTAAAACGTGTTTTTGCGATAAATTGGTATGCCATCCGATAGATATGCGTTCGCAGAGTGCAGAAATGTATTTTTTATCAAATTTGGACGAGTAGTTTTGCTTTTATGCCAAAATAACATATAAATAAATGACATTTTTAAAAACGTGTTTTTGCGATAAATTGGTATGCCATCCGATAGATATGCGTTCGCAGAGTGCAGAAATGTATTTTTTATCAAATTTGGACGAGTAGTTTTGCTTTTATGCCAAAATAACATATAAATAAATGACATTTTTAAAAACGTGTTTTTGCGATAAATTGGTATGCCATCCGATAGATATGCGTTCGCAGAGTGCAGAAATGTATTTTTTATCAAATTTGGACGAGTAGTTTTGCTTTTATGCCAAAATAAACATATAAATAATTGACATTTTTAAAAACGTGTTTTGCGATAAATTGGTATGCCATCCGATAGATATGCGTTCGCAGAGTGCAGAAATGTATTTTTTATCAAATTTGGACGAGTAGTTTGCTTTTATGCCAAAATAACATATAAATAATTGACATTTTTAAAAACGTGTTTTTGCGATAAATTGGTATGCCATCCGATAGATATGCGTTCGCAGAGTGCAGAAATGTATTTTTTATCAAATTTGGACGAGTAGTTTTGCTTTTATGCCAAAATAACATATAAATAATTGACATTTTTAAAAACGTGTTTTTGCGATAAATTGGTATGCCATCCGATAGATATGCGTTCGCAGAGTGCAGAAATGTATTTTTTATCAATTTGGACGAGTAGTTTTGCTTTTATGCCAAAAAAACATATAAGTAATTGACATTTTTTAAAACGTGTTTTTGCGATAAATTGGTATGCCATCCGATAGATATGCGTTCGCAGAGTGCAGAAATGTATTTTTTATCAAATTTGGACGAGTAGTTTTGCTTTTATGCCAAAATAACATATAAATAATTGACATTTTTAAAAACGTGTTTTTGCGATAAATTGGTATGCCATCCGATAGATATGCGTTCGCAGAGTGCAGAAATGTATTTTTTATCAAATTTGGACGAGTAGTTTTGCTTTATGCAAAATAACATATAAATAAATGACATTTTTAAAAACGTGTTTTGGGATAAATTGGTATGCCATCCGATAGATATGCGTTCGCAGAATGCAGAAATGTATTTTTTATCAAATTTGGACGAGTAGTTTTGCTTTTATGCCAAAATAACATATAAATAATTGACATTTTTAAAAACGTGTTTTGCGATAAATTGGTATGCCATCCGATAGATATGCGTTCGCAGAGTGCAGAAATGTATTTTTTATCAAATTTGGACGAGTAGTTTTGCTTTTATGCCAAAATAACATATAAATAAATGACATTTTTAAAAACGTGTTTTTGCGATAAATTGGTATGCCATCCGATAGATATGCGTTCGCAGAGTGCAGAAATGTATTTTTTATCAAATTTGGACGAGTAGTTTTGCTTTTATGCCAAAATAACATATAAATAATTGACATTTTTAAAAACGTGTTTTTGCGATAAATTGGTATGCCATCCGATAGATATGCGTTCGCAGAGTGCAGAAATGTATTTTTTATCAAATTTGGACGAGTAGTTTTGCTTTTATGCCAAAATAACATATAAATAAATGACATTTTTAAAAACGTGTTTTTGCGATAAATTGGTATGCCATCCGATAGATATGCGTTCGCAGAGTGCAGAAATGTATTTTTTATCAAATTTGGACGAGTAGTTTTGCTTTTATGCCAAAATAACATATAAATAATTGACATTTTTAAAAACGTGTTTTTGCGATAAATTGGTATGCCATCCGATAGATATGCGTTCGCAGAGTGCAGAAATGTATTTTTTATCAAATTTGGACGAGTAGTTTTGCTTTTATGCCAAAATAACATATAAATAAATGACATTTTTAAAACGTGTTTTTGCGATAAATTGGTATGCCATCCGATAGATATGCGTTCGCAGAGTGCAGAAATGTATTTTTTATCAAATTTGGACGAGTAGTTTTGCTTTTATGCCAAAATAACATATAAATAAATGACATTTTTAAAACGTGTTTTTGCGATAAATTGGTATGCCATCCGATAGATATGCGTTCGCAGAGTGCAGAAATGTATTTTTTATCAAATTTGGACGAGTAGTTTTGGCTTTTATGCCAAAATAACATATAAATAATTGACATTTTTAAAACGTGTTTTTGCGATAAATTGGTATGCCATCCGATAGATATGCGTTCGCAGAGTGCAGAAATGTATTTTTTATCAAATTTGGACGAGTAGGTTTGCTTTTATGCCAAAATAACATATAAATAAATGACATTTTTAAAACGTGTTTTGCGATAAATTGGTATGCCATCCGATAGATATGCGTTCGCAGAGTGCAGAAATGTATTTTTTATCAAATTTGGACGAGTAGTTTTGCTTTTATGCCAAAATAACATATAAATAATTGACATTTTTAAAAACGTGTTTTTGCGATAAATTGGTATGCCATCCGATAGATATGCGTTCGCAGAGTGCAGAATGTATTTTTTATCAAATTTGGACGAGTAGTTTTGCTTTTATGCCAAAAAAACATATAAATAATTGACATTTTTAAAACGTGTTTTTGCGATAAATTGGTATGCCATCCGATAGATATGCGTTCGCAGAGTGCAGAATGTATTTTTTATCAAATTTGGACGAGTAGTTTTGCTTTTATGCCAAAATAACATATAAATAAATGACATTTTTAAAAACGTGTTTTTGCGATAAATTGGTATGCCAATCC